>VZSC01000051.1:278603-360988 GCA_013398225.1 Steatornis caripensis | reverse complement strand
CAGGCTGCCCAGAGAGGTTGTGGAGTCTCCTTCCCTGGAGATATTCACAACCCACCTGGATGCATTCCTGTGCAACCTGCTCTAGGCTAACCTGCTTTAGCAGGGGGGTTGGACTGGATGATCTCTAGAGGTCCCTTCCAACCCCTACCATTCTATGATTCTATGTTCTTAATCAAAATATTTGCACTGAAGAATTCACTGCAGTTCTTGTTAAAGTCTTAAAATTTTTTACTCTTGTCCCTGCACAAAGTAAAGCATGCTCTAGGAACAGTATTTAATTGTACAGGCATTTGGCAGGTGAAGTTCACAGTATAACAGGTTTGCACTGGAACCATTCTAGAAAGATATGCATTACAATATCAAAGTAATATGCCTCAGGTTAACTGCTCTGGGTTGATGGGATGTCAGAATATAAGTAGCCACTGCCCAAGATATTCCAAATAATAGCCAAAAAAAGATTCCATCACTCTTTAAATACATTACAATCTAAATAAAAGACTTCCAGAGAAGGAATTAAATCCAGATCAAATGACTAAGCTGACTGCAAAAAGAAACTGAGAATGGAAGTAGAATTAAGTCTACATCTGGCTGGCCACCCGTCACCAGGAATGTTCCTCACGGTTCAATTCTAGGGCCAGTCCTGTTCAATATATTTATCAACAATCTTGATGTAGGAGTTGAATGCACCATTAGCAAGTCTGCTGATGACATCAAACTGCGAGGTGCTGTTGACTCTTCTGAGGGACAAGAGGCCTTGCAGAGGAATCTAGACAGAGTGGAGCATTGCGCAATGATTAACAGGATGAAACTTAACAAGTCTAAATGCTGAATTCTGCACCTAGGATGGAGTAATGCTGGACACAAGTATAAACCGGGAGAGGAGTGACTGGAGAGCAGTCACACAGAAAGGGATCTGGGGGTGCTGGTCGAAAGCAAGCTCAATGTGAGCCAGCAGTGTGCCCTGGCAGCCAAGAGGGCAAACCGCATACTGGGGTGCATCAAACACAGCATAACCAGGCGGCCAAAACTGGCGATTAACCCGCTGTATTCAGCGTTGGTGTAGCCTCACCTTGAGTACTGTGTGCAGTTCTGGACCCCACAATTTAAGAAGGATGTGAAGATCCTTGAATGCATCCACAGGAGGGCAACACAACTGGTGAAAGGGCTGCAAGGGATGTCCCGTGAGGAACGGTTAAGGACTTTGGGCTTGTCTTGTTCAGAGAAAAGTAGGCTGAGAGTTGACCTCATTGGTCTCTACAGGTTCCTGAGGAGGGGATGTGGAGTGGGAGGTGCTGATCTCTTCTCCCTGGTATCCAGTGATAGGATGCATGGGAATTGTCAAAGCTGTGCTGGCGGACGTTTAGACTGGACATCAGGAAGTGTTTCTTTACCGAGAGGATGGTCAAGCACTGGAACAGGCTTCCTAGAGAGGTGATCGATGCCCCAAGCCTGTCAGTGTTTAAGAGGAATTTGGGCAATGCCCCTAACAACAATTTTAACTTGGTCAGCCCTGAATTGATCATGGAGTTGGACTAGATGATAGTTGTAGGTCCCTTCCAACCGAAATTAGACTATTCTATTCTAAGTCAGCTCATAAGCTTTTCACGTGGAAACAATGAAAAAAAATGACAGACAAGGAGCAGAAACAATTAAAACATATATAAAATAAAGTTCACTGATATTTTGATTCTAATTATACTGAGGTCAAAACTTTGCTGTCAGGGCTCAACTATGAAATTTAAGAAAACATATTTCGTTGCTTGTTCCCTACAAAGCACATCGTCTCGCACATTAGTTAACACAGACTGGTTGACAGAAAACCACCTCAGCACTGCACATAGTGCAGAAGGGAAGCCACTGTTTTCAGGGACTATCAGTATCCAACCAAAATTAGAGATGCAATCCATACTAAAATACCTTGATATCGTCCTCAGTGATGTAGCCAGACTGCACGACCCACCAAGCTTCTATAGCAATCTCCACGGGTTTCATGGGTAACAGATCATGAGCAGTTTTCCTTCTGAAAAATTTCTGCAGTGATACAGTCCATTTGAGACAGTAATAAAGAGCACTTCACATGTGCAGACAGCCATTTACCTTTATACAAGCCTATTTTTATAAACACCCACTTTTAAGTACATTATATTCACAGACTGGGTACAGACAAATACTATTAATCTTGCCATGTAGTAAAAGCATGTCCTTGTTCAGAAGAAAAATGTTTCTCTCCTCCCTCAAATCATATGAAAATGGGATAGAAAAAAATATTTACATCCAATACATAAATTATTATAATATTAGTACAAAATTATTTACATCTGATTATATACAATCTTCACATAAACCCATATTGTACATGTCACTAATTAAAAACCACACTATACAAACACATTACGATCAAGTCCAAATTTAAACTATTTATGACATTTTCTAATGGGAATAGGTAAGAGAGCCCAGCAAACAAAGTATACAAATGGGGTATTTTAAAGAAGTTCAGTGATCTTAAAACATTTTAGGAACATTTTATTTACTTTAAAGGACAAAGTACCCCATATTCTCAATAAGCATGGTGCTAAAGAAGTACAGTGAATTTCAGTCCAAGAAAGAGTATCTGGAGGGTACTGTTTATTTATAGACCTAACTAGCTTCTGTTCCATCATACTTTACTTTTAGGTTCACTCTATCAACCTTGTATTTTGGTAAGCACACTTCTGGTTGAAGGAGCACTGTGAAGCTATTGCAGGAACACTTAGGAGTTTCCTGAAGAAAGGAACTATTGCAAACTAAAAGGCCTACTTTTATCAACAGTTATTACAACGATTTCCACACGTGCTGTTCACATGCAAGGACACCTGTTCAGACTCACTACCACTGTCTCCGCGGAAAACATACATACCACAAAAATTTACATCTAGATGTAGGACTATCCCAGAATAAACTCTGATCTCAACTGCACCCATAGAAACATGGAATAATTCTTCCAGAACCAGTATCATTATTCCATGTTTATACTAGGCAGGAGACATTAGTAATCTGGTGTCACAGAGTAAAAACAGCTCTGAAAATATACGTTTGAAAAAAGAAAAGACAAAAAAGGCATAGCTCTATATATCTTTTTCTTTAAATTAAAGAGCTCTTTATTATCTTCAGGAAATACAATATAATTAGCTATACACTATGTCACATTCAATTAGCCATACTATTAAACTAACCAGATTCATGAAATTATTCCGATCTTCATTTCCTATGAAATAATCTGGGAGAAGAGGGTAAGGGGAAGGAAATAGATTGGAAATTAAAGACAAACTTACTTTTGAAGACCTACATTGGTTCATTAGATCTATATACTGGTTTCTTCCTATACCAAGAAGTCTTAGACCTGAAAAATAAGTAAGGTTTTATTTCTCTTAAGATGGGTTTAAGATGAAGATACATAAAACATTCTTCAAATAATCAGATCTACTTCCATAATATTTTTAATTACTCCTTCTTCCCAAAATAAAAGAATAGTTACAGGAGCTAAATTCAGTTCTAACTGAATTTGACAGAGAACTATGCACATCTAAAACCAGAATCCACCCCCATTCATTTCCTTTGTACAGGTTAAAAAACACTATCTCATACCTCGAATTTCTCAAGTAACAGAGTAGCAGGGAATAATCCAAACACCTTCTTTCGTACACTCACATCAAGAGGTAATAACTATGCTTCAGATTAACAGAACTAAAGCTGTACCAGGTTTTGTTCAATAGCTTCTCTTCCCCCTAATAAGTCCCACACCACGCACTGGACTGGAACTCAAAATTAAGAATTAGAGCACAAACGGCCACATAAGCCTCTAAGGCATATGATTAAGATCTAGTTGAGTTAAACTGAATCAAAACTTAATTCCAAAATCTCTAGCCTTCAACCATTAAGGAACTACAAACAGATACCAGAAAGCCACTCATTAGTTTTAACTCCAACTTTCTAGTTTGACACTAGGTTTTATGATAGAATGTTAACAAAATCGTTTCACTCACTTATACCACAGTCACTGACCTGCAGCTGCTGCTAAAATAACATAACTGCTAGAAGAAAAAAAAAACAAAACAAAACAAAAAATAGGGAAGCCTTTTCTCTTTTCAGGTTCCTGAGTAACACTAGATGTCAAACCAGCTATGTGGTGCTGAGGAAAAAAGCACCACATCTGTTATCTGTTTCCCCAGGGAGAACATTACATAGAGGGAAATTAGTAGTGAACTGACAATATCCCTTTAAAAAAACCAAAAGACACCCAACTGTTTTCAAACTCTGCAGGTTGCTCCTCACTTGACTACACACTACCCTTAAAGAGAACTATATAAATTCATAACGAAGGTGAGGAATGAAATCTTTAGCTGTAACTTCTCAGTGGTAGGCTTGATTAACACCCTCCCTATGCCAGCAGTTTGCATTTTCCTCTGTAAGACTGATCAGTAGGCTATTGCTCTTATTCTGTTCTCCTCCACCAGGTTCAACATTTTTGCTTTCCTAATCTCCCCATCCCATACCCACAACAGCCTAATAGAAAGCAGGATAAAACATCTGACACATCCAGGAGTGTCATAAAATACCAGATTCTCTTCTCTCTCTTCTCTGGTACATCATCCCTCAATCCACATGAATGCTAATTCACAGGAGCGTCAACAGCCTTTCAGAGTCTTCCTAAAGCTTTCTGCCCAACACACGTCAAAAAACAACACTAGGAAAGGACCAGCAACTCAACTGCTGATGCACAACAGCCAGTAAGGCTTTCCATCCAGAAGTCTAAGCAAACAGGAACGCAATACAAGCAAGGACAGAAGCTGCACAAGGTTTTGCACCATTCCTATCTGCACTCAAACTAGCCCAATTCCAGTGCTGACCATATGGACAGAACTCTGTATGGAGAGTACATGTTCATCAGTACCACTACTTAAATGCTTCTACACCTTCACTCACACACTTATGTTCAAGTGAACAGATACCACAAAACCATTTTCAGAAGTTTATTATTTCCAACTCATTGAAAGCAGTAATGCAACTAGATAATACTCACAGTCAGCAGCAGTGAAGTTGGGTAATGAATCATAGCTTTTTTCACTATTCATTATATCCTTAAAAAGACAAGAAAACTTAGTTGCAACAAGAAAGTCATCGTTTCAGAGAACCAAGTCCAAAATTCTGCCTGTTTTTTTTTAAGAACAAAATGAAATTAAAACAGATCTATTAAAGTCAGTTACCTTATCAAACTTGACAAATACTTGATTAATCATTATACAAGTTAAATACATAAAAAATGAGATTTCTGTTTAGCAGAAGCTTTACAAAGACAAATGCTGATTGACAGAATAATAAAGTTAAAATTCTGTATCTGTCTAAAAAAAAACAGCACACGGAATTGCTAACAGTAATAACAGAATAAGCTAATAACTAATCTGTTACGTCTGCAATCACTATATACAAAATAAAAAAAGCACTTCTGATATCCAGTGAAAATAAAAGAAGGTTGTCAGAGTGCTGACAGAGAACAGAACCATTTTTGTTCTCGTAGAAAAGGATTTGCTTCAAGCTTTTGAAAAAGCTTCTAATATGGTTAAGTGTCCTTTTTGAAAGAAAACAAAAAAGAAAATAACCGTTCAATGTGCTGTTTTTTAAAAATGGAAATTCTCTTTGTTTTCTTAATCTAACAGAACGAGCTATTTCTTTTACAGTTTGAAGCAGAGAGTCACAATCTCAAACACCAAAACACTGGCCTCAACGCGAGTCCCACCCCTGTTCCACATGACAAAGTCCAACTCTTGAAAGGCTTACCGGGGCAGAAGGCAAAAAACTGCAGGTACAAGTAGTTCTCTAGAAAGCCTTCTTGCTTATTAGCATACCGTACCCAAAAGCAGGCACACTACACGACACTGTCTCGTACACGTTACAGAGCCATTACCAACATCTCTAGGACAGAAAACAACATATTCTCACCATAGTTCTCAACTCACCTCCATTATGCCCGTGTAATATGAAAACGGTGTTACTCTCAGACCTTTTACCATGATGTCGGACAAATGATAAGGGTACAACATGAGATGATCTCGACTGTATTTCAAGAGATCCTCATAGTATTTACGTTCATCTTTCTTGACATGCTTGACTACAAGGGGAGGAAAAGAAGTTATACTGTTCTATGAAGTTCAATTTAAGAAAGAAGTGTTACCACAAAAGAATTAAAAATAGTACAATGGCAATCCACAGAAAATTAAAAACAAAATAAAGGAGTGGTGCAGGGCACTCAGCATCCCAGGATTTCTACATATGATACAAGTACTCTCGGAGCCTTTAAGGCTGACATTAGAACAGAGCAAGTTTATTTTACAGGTTACCAGGAAGTGGCCCATTGAGACAGAACTCATGCAGGCTGTAGAAAATTATCTTTTTATTAGTGAAACTATTATGTACTTTGGAAAGACAAATGGATGCAGTCAATACAAAATAAATCGAAACTCTACAAACAAGTCACAGCCAATAGCTTGTGTGCCAGGGGAACTGCCTGCATCTCATCTACTGATGGGCTTTATTTTATTAGTCAAATTCTCTGTTAACATGTCTTAACTTCTTGGAAAAGGGTGGCATAACTGCTAGAAACTTACCCATAACTACAGCAGGATTTCAGTTCCACCTGCCAACTCAGCAACCTTAAAGAGAGTTTACCAGAAAAGCTGCCAAATGAACTCAAAAATCAAGACATTTTTGGTGTTTTATCATTTAAAAGTATTTATTTTCAGGGACAAGGGACCTTTGAAAACAGCTAGTTCTTGTGGTTTTACAATAATGACAAGCTTCCACACAGAAGAATCGGGTAGCAATATAGAAGTTACTTAGCTTCTTTACTCACCTAAGTTATTCCGGTACCGTAACTGATTGCGGATGCTGTAGAGTACGACCTGCCTTTCATATTCCCTCTGAGAGTTTCCAAGACCCTTGAAAACATAACGGTCTTTTAGCTGCCACACACAAAACCCCTTTTAGCTAAACCACTGCAAAGCGTCTTATGAGGAAACATATGCAGACAATTATCACTCAGGGATTCCCCCAGTTCAATACAGTGATAGTATCTTCAGTCTCTGTATGAGGT
Source organism: Steatornis caripensis (assembly GCA_013398225.1). Lineage (NCBI taxonomy): Eukaryota > Metazoa > Chordata > Aves > Caprimulgiformes > Steatornithidae > Steatornis > Steatornis caripensis. The sequence goes on along the minus strand of VZSC01000051.1, from coordinate 353,862 downwards.
CAAAAGCATGTTTAGTTAAATAGGACTCTCTACATGGAATGCAGATTTAAGCAATAATCTTTAGCTTTTTTTTTTCTAGTACCATGCCGATAAAAAAGGGAGGATCTAATACTCAAATCGAAGGTTTTAAACCATCTTTCAGAAGACATGAAGCATCAAGCATTTTACCAAGCATTCAGTGTCTTGCAGCCTTGAAGAATTACCCAGAATTAGTGTAGCATAAACCACCCATGGTGAATGACATGTGAAGCTTCAATTGCTACACCCAAGAAGCTTATAATACAAAAAATAAATAATGAAACAGCTCAAGTTGTAGTTTCACGCAAATAAGGCAACCAAGTAATCTTAGGTCACAAGATTAAGGCGTAAGCACAGCACATTACTCGACTATCATGAAAGAACATAAAAAGAAAACTGTGGTTGATGCTTTAAATGCCTGACTGCAAAAACTGTCCCCTCAGAATTCTTAGTATTACTCTTCTATCGTGCATCTGCAACAAGTGACTTATTTTTTTTTCCTCTCCTTGTTCCCTCACTGATGCTTATATTAAAAAAAATCCTTAGATAAAAAGGTACTTTACTGCATATACGGGACAAACACTTAAGTAAGTTCTACACACACGGCAGAATCCGGTATTAGAAAAGAAACACCCGACATCGCAGACAAGGTCCATAATTGATTAAACGTCCAAAAAGGATCCAAGTATTTGCTCCAAGTACAAAAATATTAAAGACTACTCTAACACTAAAGCAAACAAAAACAGTATTTTAGAAGTTACATTTAAGTAAACAATGCATTAAATACTGGTATTTTTTCCATCCTGAATCATGTAGCCAACAGTATGGCACTCAGCCGGGCAGGTAAATAGAAATCATCATTCAGCTCCTGAAATCTCAAACTCTAGGAATCCAATTACTCAGAGCCTGCAGCCACTACTCCTCCACTCCATCCTTCCCTTGCGCAAGAGCAGGAATTGGTTTTCAGCATCTGCTTTCAAGCAGCACAAGACTTTGGAGAAGAGAGCATCCCCTCGACTTGACACAATACCTCCCCTCTGCTGTCAGAGGCCCATTAAACCCGGCAAATGAAAATTTCACGAGGTTTTCTTCTCCACCGACCCCTCACAGCAACAGTTCCCTGGCCACTAAAGCACAGGGCTGCACAAGTCTGCGATGGCACTGTCCTGGCTCAGCTCACGCTATTCATGGGCTGCACGGGGCATAGCAGCCTCAGCCGGTCTTGCATCTTCACCAGTGGGGAGAGCACCCCACAGCCCCCCATATCTCCCTCTGCCTACAGAAACCCCAAACCACCCCTGCATCCCCCTCTCCTCACAGCGGCCCCTCCCACGAACACACACGTATATCCCCAGCTCCTCAGTGCAGGCCCCCCCCCCCACTCTCGTGTCCCATTCTACCCACGGACATCCCCCCTCTCCCCACAGAGGGGCCGCGCACCCACACACACGCGTCTCCCCCTCTTCACACGCAGGCCCCACACCCTCCTCGCATCCCCTCTCCCCACAGAAAAGCCCCTCACCCGCTCTCATACCCCGCCTTTCGCCCTGCCCCACGCCGGCGCCTCATGGCCCCCGTGGCCAGGGCCGCCTGCCCTCCCCCGGTGCCGGCAGGGCTGAGTCCCCACGTCTCCCCGCACACTGCCAGGCGCCCTCCCGCCCTCCGCTTCCCCGTGCCGGGAGCTCGGCAGCCAGGACCCCCTCCGCCCGCCGGCACCTGCTTGACGCTGGCCGGCAGCCGGCCCCAGGGGTAGTTGTGGCGGATGTGGAACTCCACGTCGATGTTCATGGCGAGCAGGACCGGCCGCGCCGCGGGGCCCCACCACCAGGAGGCGCTCCAGCCCAGGGGCCGCCCTGCCCTCGGCCCTGCGCCCGCCGCCGCCCCCGCCTCCGCCTCAGCCACCTCCCGCCCGCCGCCGCTTCCGCGTTACGGCCCCGGAAGCGCCTGCACACGTCAGTTCCGGCAGGGTGGGGAGGCGGGAGGCGGTCACCCCGGGATACGGCCGAGCGCGGGGGGCAGCTGCGTATGCGCGCGGCCCTTCAGCGGCTGCCCGTGGCGGCCTGGAGGGAGGTGGGCTCCCGGCCGGGTGAAGCCTTTCGGTCGCCACCTTCCCCCGCTCCGTCGGTGTTAATCCGCTGCTGTCGGCGGGGGCGAGGCCCGTGCTTCGCAGCCAGCGCCTTCAGCCACGGCACCGGCAGCGAGCGGCCGGGACGGCGAGACGGCGCGCGCTGCCCTTCACGCGCGTCTTAGAGGCGCGGCTGCTCCCGCCTGCGAACGGTCGCCGCTCGCCTTGGCTGCTTCCCCGGCCGCCGGCAGAACCGTCGTGTCCGTGGGCTGACGCGGGCTGGGGACTGATCCAGGGTTAAAACCCCTCACCTGCGTGGTTAGCTTTACGCTTGGGCTCCTAGCGCGGTTCACGGCACGCCTGGACGAACGCTAGTGACTGCTCAAAGCAAGGGCGGGTGCGGGAGCAGGAATAAGCACTTGACAACGAGGAACGAGCGAGAGCATTTCATTTAGCAGCAGCCCTGGGCTACACCGACTGAGCGAGCGTGGCCTGCGTAGTGTGGGGGCTGAAAGCATGCAGACCCGAATGCCGTCAGCGGTCCGTCCCGTTCGTACAGGGCCTTGAGCAAGCGGGTTAATCATCATCAAGGAAGCTGCTTCAAATAAAATAGCAGCAGGTGCCCCTCCTTGTCTTAGGATCTAGGTTTTTGTGAGTCGTTTAAAGTCTTGCCAGTGTCAGAATTGGTGCCAGGTTTCCATGCAGAAGCATTTCCTTATTAAGCGTCAGGGAATTGCAGATGGGGGAAGGGCTCTATATTTTTAACGCTACACAACATTTTATTGAATTATGTGATATATAAGTAGAATAAACAAAGCAAGTGAGTCCCCAATGACTTGTGCCCTCTATTTTTCAAGGCTGTTACCCTGCATGCTTGGTAATAACCTTGGTGCAGTGGTGACACAGCTGAAAGGGAACCAACAGCAACAGAAGGAAACTCCATGCTGTTATCTTTGAGTAGATCCCCAGAGAACTACAGACACAGTTCTCCTTCGACATCACTGGTATCTTCAGAATCCCAGTTCTGCACACCTGCAAAGACGCAAAGCCTCAGCCGGCGGGCATGCCCCATGGTGCTGATGCACAGAGATCCCTGCAGCTGAGATGGTGACCGCTCACACAATCTCCAGAGTCTCAGATAAGGCCGTCCTGCCCATATCACTGGCAGGACTCAGTCCAGGAACAGTCACAGCGTGCCAACCTGGCCTCATCCTTAATTCTTTCAACCCCAGTAGTGAGATTTCTTAGGAGCTTTTCTCTGTCACACCCTATAATAGTTTATAAATAAACTATGAGAAGACATCAATAAGAAACCCTTTTTGCCTTGCCCATTGCCACATAAACCAGATGGTATGGGTCTTTGGCTGGTACTGTCTGTTTGCTTTTGATATCAGTAGTTAGGCACACCTCTCAGTAGGGCAGGGCAATTTTTTAATTCAATGATCCTGAAGTAAATTATCTTTTTGGTGGCACCAGCACCCAAATAATACTTTTAGTAAGATACAGGTATGAGAACCCACAAGCGAAAAATTCAGGTGCTCAGAGTAACAGTAATGTATGCAGTGTTCCAATTCTATTATATTCCTGCCAGCTGCCTCAGCCTTTTCAGTGATAGCACTGGCAAAAGGGAAGAAACCCCAAGAAAATTAGAAAGAAACTATTGATGTGGGGTAGATCTTCAGAGAGGCAGAATAATTGAGCAGAGCTGTGATTAGAAGCCAACAGTGCAAGTTCTTCATTTTTAACAGGATTTTAATTTATTACCAAAAAGGGTACCATACAACAAAATTGTTCTGTGTTTATTAATGAGTTTGAGAATTTGCAGACAACCGATTCAAATTCGATTTCCAAATGAAGGTCATGGATGAAACACTCTGAACTCCTGCACCTTCAATTGAGGTCACTGAACTCTGAAGTTATAATCTCACTGGTTTAAATCATGTATGTGAAATACAGTGAGCACTGAGGATCAGGGCACTGATCCTTTTTCCAAACCTTAGGATGTCGCTAAAACCACATCCACTCCCCCCCAGCTCTGCTCCTCAGGATGGATATGTATATGTAGCACGTTGCACAGTCTACAGTTTCTCAGCTGACCCTTTAGGCAGTTGCAGCAATGAAAACTGTTACCACTTTCAAAGAAACAGTCTTCCCCTCCTGGATTTTCAACCAGTTCCTCCTTGTTTAAAATCACAAGTAGCAGCTTGGCTTCCTCCAGTGACTTCCTCTCTTTTCTGAGACAGAAGTTGATTCCAGTGTGCTCAACAAGCTTGATGGACTGGTGGGGGCATGGCAGTTTGCTTTTCCCACAGACAGGTAGCTGAGGAATATCCACACAGTGAAGTATAGCGCTCTGAAAGAGCAACCTGAATCAGTGCAGCTCTCCTCTGAACTGAGTGTCTGCTCTGAGAACTTGCAGTGAGATCTCTTTTTTCTTGTTCCTCCTGGTCCTGCCTGGCCCAGTCAGCTGTGTGCCACCTTCACCAACGTGTGAAGATTATCTGCTGCCCAGGACGACTCCTGTCTCTTTTTCAGGAGCGATTTGTGCAGTACCCTCGAGCTGCTTTTTCAAATTGACAACTCTTGATCAGATCTCAAGACCAAATAGTTTCTAGGGAATCCTTTCCCCAAAAATAATGGGTTTTGCATATTCATGAGTGGGACAGTGACTTCCTTCAAGGACACTTACTTCCAACTGGATACAAATTCGTTCTCAAAATCTGGTTTTAGCTGAGTTTGTTGGTGGGTTGAATTGTTTATTTAGGACTTAACACGCCAGTTTTCAACCCCTTAAATTCCTCTCCAAAGTGAACATTTGAAACCGTAAGTCCTTCCTTCAGCTTATCCCTGTTAGTGAATGTCTTGGTAAGCCTGTCTGAAAATCTTTTGGTCTCTGATAGTGCCTGATCAGTCTGTGGTGAAACTCACTGCCATTTTTGTCTGATCTGGATAAATCTCAAAATGCTGCTCTGAATTCTTGTGGTTGTCTTTACTTTCTGCAAATGCTTTCGCACAGATTCACCAGGGATCAGCGAAGTTGAAGAGGAATGCGAGGCACTGCTACCACTGTAAGAGCTCTTTTCACAGCTCATACCAATGCCGCAGTCAAGGTCAGTGAAGGGATTAGTTCTGTTGACTCTGATGTAATCCACGAGCCGTGTTTCTCTGTCACACAGAAATCCAGGTGCCTGTGTCTTCAGGGAAAGTTCTGCCTTTCCTTGCAGACAAACAAAGCCCCATCCTGGTGCCCAGCCATGTGGACGCACTGCTACCACAAATACTCTGCAAAAAGTGCAAAGCTCAGCTTCATTTAGTTCTTACCTGTTACCACCTTGCTCCTTCATTATTTCACTTCACTAGACTAAAGATTTTAATTGCCTCTTCTGTTTAGCGTCAGTTAAGGTCCACCAGCTTTACCAATTTTGTGGTGACCTTTAGAGCAAAGACTGGTGGTTGCCAGCAATAATCTCCGGGAGTAGCAGTGTTGTCAGTCAACAGGTATGCACTGCAGTGTGTTGTGTTTCTTACCTGGGATAATATTTCATCTCCTTTTCACCTTTCTGAATTCTCCCCACTCCACATTTCAGAGAATGTTCATAGGCACACTTTTGATAAGCCTTTTTAGTGCCTTCTTGTCCTCTACATCCAGCCTGCTTGATCTTGCCATGGCATAATACCCATCCCTCAGTTTTCCATCCTGCTGGCAAAAGAAGGAAGAAATAGGTGGAGGCGGACTCCACCTAGATAAGAAGAGATGCCCAGATCTCAGTGCCTGGGTTAAATCACCCACAGAAGTACGGTCCTCAGGTTTTCTGCAGGGAGTCAGTCTTGTTATTTACAAAGCTGAAAAGTACCATGTATTCCTTAATCTTTGTTAATTATGCAGACTTTTAAACTCCCAGTACATGAACTAAGTAAACCAAATTGATGAGTGGGAGTAGCACATAGTTTTCCTACTGATACCCTATTTGTGTGGTTAGATAGACCATTTGCATGCACAACACGATATAGTATGACTCAATCTGCTGTTTCTTTTAAATCCTTAATGAGTTATGCCTTCTGGGCTGCTGTATTTCACTCATAACCAGTAAAAGCAGTAGGATTACCAGTCTGTATTTGAGGTTGTGAGCGCCCTCCGTCCTGACAGATTCCAGAGAAACCCTGCAGTTGCTTTCTCTCCAGCCTTAGTGTTTCCTTTAATGTCAATTGGGCTGGCTTTATTCCCAAAAATATTATGAAAGAAGTGTGTTGTTCCTAGCTCAGTAAAGGCTTTAAAGATGCCTTTGAGATAGTATGTTACCACAAAGCATTGAATTCTGGATAAAATTCTTCATATTCACATTTGATTTTTACATGGCATGTGTTCGAACAGCGTAATCAAAGCTGATCATTTATTTTTAATTGTGTTTGAATGGTAGCAAGTACTTTGCAGAAAAGTACTGTCTGTCAAACCATTTGAAAACTAGAAGTAATACTGCACTTTTAGTAGCACAGTGATTTTATTTTGCTGTTTAGATAATCACACAGGTATTTTTGTTTTCCCCTGAACTGCTATAAATTCAGGTGTACTTATTTGCTTTTCTTATTTTTCTCTGGATGTCCTACTTGAGGTCTAAAGCAGGGCCTCTGCTGGCTACCAGGTGCCCACTAAGCTGCTCTCTCACCCTCCAGTGTGGGGTCCTCCACAGGCTGCCAGTGGATATCAGCTCCACCATGGACCTCCATGGGCAGCAGAGAGACAACGTGCTTCCCCATGGTCTTCTCCACAGGCTTCAGGAGAATCTGCTGTAGCACTTAACACCCCTCCTCATCCTCCTTCCTCACTGGCCTTCGTTTCTGCAGGTCTGTTTCTCTCACGTTTTTCTCATTCTTCTCTTACAGCTGCTGTGTGGTATTTTTTACCCTTTCTTAAATATGTTATCACATAGGCGCCATCATCATTGCTGATGGGGCTCAGCTTTGTCCAGCAGTGGGTCCATTTTGGAGTCAACTGGCACTGGCTCTGTCCAGCATGGGGGCAAGCCCTGGTCTCTTCTCACCCTTGTAACCCTCCACTACCAAAACCTTGCCATGTAAACCCAATAAAAGCAGTGAGATTCTGTTCAAAATACTTTGTAGGAGCTGAGGGTCCTCAGGTCCTCAGTGAAAGGTTAAATACCACTAAATCCCATGAGGTCCAATACAAACTATTCAGAGGAGGCATCCTTTCTTGTAAAATGCTTGGAAGGCTTGTGCTGGGCACTACCATAGCTGTACATTTTAAATGATTGTAATAACAGATAAATGAATACGTGTAATCTTGAGGCTGTGAATTGTGAAATCCTGATGCTCCTTGGTAAAACACGCCAGCTCCATGACCCAACAGGATGTGTGATATTAGATAGTAGGGATAATAAAGCCACCGTGTAATGATGAATATGCCCCACCTTGAAATGACTGAATTTAAATAGTGTCAGGAGTTATTGATTAACCCAGGGTTGGGTAGGATGTAGCTGCTCTAGTAAAAGTTGACTATTCCACCTGAATGCTTGTTTTATTGAAGAGCAGAAGAGCTGCATCTTCCACACTCAGGTTAAACAAAAATGGGCAGTTCACATGTAAGTAATTACTTAATTTGGATTGTCAAGAATGCAACAATTTCCTGATTTTATTTTTGTCCATTTCACTTTAGATACCATTAATACAGCTGCAAATGAAGATTTAATCTCAAAATCTAATTTAAGTGTGGGTGGGAAAATTGTATATAGCTGGTAACATCACTTCATTGCAGTACATGAATAATGAAACTAGTACTGCAACACACAGGTTCTGAGTGTTTAAATGTTCATTGTGGCTTGGTTAAAAAGAACGGCACTTTAATTTTGAGAAAAAGAAATTATGGATCGGATATAAGGGGAAAACTAATTTTCATTAGTTTAGCAAATTTTGTTGGAACATTCTGAATACTAAAATAATTCTCTAAAGATGTATGAAAAACTTCCTGTCCAAAGGCCAACACTTTCAAAATTTGCCTAAGTTTATCACTGAATAGTAGGGACAGGAGTAAACCAAAGCATGGTGTTCACAGGAGGACCTGATTAAAATTCAGGTGTCAGGATTTACTACATCAAATTACCATATGAGTTTGGACTGAGACAATTGTAGTTAACATTTGGGTGTTTAATAATAAATATCTAAATCTGCATAAAGACACTTAACTTCAAAACAACCTGATTGTCAAAAGTTTATTTGGTAGCTGTGAATGATCGGTGCCTCTGAAAGGTAAGTAGCTTGTGTTGAAGAAGTTGGGGGTTTTTAGCTCCAATTTTAGAACTAATGAATGGAAGGCAATATTTATTCAGCAGCACATTTTCTCCTTGAATGCTGAAAACCTGCATTTTTACAGTATGTATCAATAGAAGACTGCCTCTTTGCTGATACAGGCTAATGTTACATTGGTTTCTCTAGGATTTGTATTATTTTATTAAGTTATTAATTTTTTAATTCAAATTCAGCAAGGTCTTGAGAGATGTTGAGCATCTGTGGCTTCTGGACCAGCTCTCCAGGAGATTGTCTTTGCCAGACTGAGCAAGAGAGCCTGCACTAGTTGCATAAAGCTCCAGCTACTAAGTGAAGGAGCTTTTTTGTCTCCTTATGAAAGGGTGGATAGTCCCATCTCCACACCATCCTTTTGTGGCCTGGCTGCTTGCGTAAGGGGTAAGAAGTGAGCAGTTCAGCAACCTGTCTTTGCGTAGGAAAGAAGGCCAAGAAGGGTCCTGCCACACAGCCCTATGTGTCCACATAAGCATACATCACAGGGTTGTTGGCAGGCATCTCGTGAGGGTCCTGACCCTGGAGAGCCTTTCACTGGACACTGCACTGAATGCAGTGTAGAGCAAACATATTCAATTTAGGTTAGACCTCAGCTGAGGTCTATCAATGGCAAGAGAGATCACAGCACTGCACCTCAGGCAGGTTTAGCCGCTGGACTACGTAGCCTGAATGTAGGTGCAGTGCACTGGAGTTACACTGTAGGCTTCAGTGGGAAGAGGTGTGAGCCTGTGTTGGAAGAGAATGCCATGATTCAGCCTATGAGTCAGCTGGGAATTGCATCACTCTGTGTTTTTCCCCAGGGAATTACAGATTATCTTGGAGAAATGCCTGCATCTGTATCAGAGAACCACTTCGGGAACAGCCTGAAAATATTAAGTTCTTAACAGAGCTTTTCAGCTGCAGTTTGTTCTTTCTCCTTATCTCCAACCGTAGGTTCATGAGTGTCTTATGTATTGTGTTTTTTAAACCTCCAGAGCAAGTCTTACAGACTCACAGAAGATATACGGAAACCAACCATAGGGACTACCAGTTTGTCAGCAGATGAGCCAGTAAGAAATTTCTTTATGAAGGATGAAAGGGGCACCGTGGTGTTGCAGCACATGTTGCCGTGGTTTATGGTCGCTTTGGGAGGCACTGTAGTGCACAAAGGCAGCTCCTCTTTCATGGTCAAGACTGGCACTGGAAAGCTGGGCAAAAGTGCGTTGTTTCATTCTGTTGAGTACTGCGTCTTTCCAAAATTTTGTCTGCTATGAAATTTCAGAAGTGACTTTTTTTTTTCTCACAGCCCAAATGCTGCTGTGAGAAATATCAAATTAATCATCTATGTCAAATGAGGTCTTATTTGGTTAAATGGATTTAGGTTTTAAGACTTTTCTTAAAATGTCATTATTAAATGAAGTTTTCACTGAAAGCTAAGCATTGTTCAAAGAAAAGGTTCCATTACGTGGATGTTAAAATGGAGCTTTTCAGCTATATCAAAATGTCTCATTTTAAAATGGAGCTTTCATCAAAATTAATATCTTCCTGAACATGTTAATTTGAACAAAAGTAACAAATTTTACTGAAAACAACGCTTTCAACAAAAAATTTCCAACCATCTCTAAAATGTACTTTACTCTTAGAAACTGAGCTCTCGATTAAGAGCTGCACCTCACGCAACATTACAGCTCCAAATCTGCATATTTCCATGTGCTTTTTGCTCTTTGAACTTGATCTGGTCCCTTTTTCTACAATCAAAGTTTTTGACTGCACATCCCTAGAGATCTAAAGTCTTGAATTATTTTCTCTGTTTGCAGTCTTGCATCAAGCTAATCTGTATTTCTGCTGTCTTCAAAATTACTGCAAGCAGAATCAATCCACCTGAAAATCTGGGTTGCTGCTCTGCTGTAAGCAAGGCGCTTTGGGGACATTTTGGGAATAGCAGCAATGGTTTTTATCTATTTGACGGTTTGAAAAGTTTGATGGATTTTGACTTTTGTGAAATTGTGTAATTGTTTTTAACCACCCGTCTCTCAAGAATCCAAGGAGACACTTAAGGCATTATTCTGTTGCTCTCTGTGATGTTTGTGACTTGAATTCATCTGTGGGGTTGGCAAATTCTTTGTTTTAAATTTAAACCACTTTTTGAGATTCTCTGGGACACCCTTGAGTTTCATCTTGTCATTGTAAAGCAGCCCGAAGCTTCTTCCAGGGAGGACTCTATATGGAAAGAAGGGGGTGGCAGGTTGTCATGGCCAGATGGACTGAGAACTTGAAGGTAAAAAAGTAAGAATAGCGTGGATAACATATCTGCCTGAGGAGTCCTCTTGGAGATAAGCTTACAAACATCACAAAGGCCTCTGTTTTGCCTATAGACATTTCTATCCTTGTACAAATGTTTCCTTACTACAAGTATTGCTTACCACAGTGTTATTTATTATCTCATCACAAAGCTCAACAATTGCTACTTGTTGCTTCCCCTGGCAGACCAATATTCAGTGACAGTTGATTCTTGTTCAGTCCGTGGCCGTAAGCCCACAGTCAGCAGAAGACAGAAATACCATCTTGTCCAGCCACACAGCACTGGGGAAGAGCCATGGCAGATTCTCTTTGTTTCCATGGTCCCCTTTTATCTAGGATATTTGCTGTCCCTTTTAGGTCTGAGGCTGTCCTGTGAGTGCAGCTGTGGTAGATGTTAAGTATCTCCCCGTGAAAAATTTTTGTTGCATTCGTGGCAAAAAAAAAGCCTCATCTGAAGTATCAAAGGGTCATTGCGTTTATGTTTTGCATAATGTAAACAGGGCAAACAGTTATGTTTTAGAAAAACATAAAAAATTCCAAAATATCTACACTCTAACACTTTTCTTTGTATGCAACATTTTTAGTGTATTCTACCAAGTTCTTTTGTTACTATCGAGAAAAATTACTCTGCCTTTATTGTTAACTATGACTACTGACTGAAGCAATGGACTGATTACTGCTGCTCTGGATGACTCAGCTAACCTGGGAGTATCTTAAAACCTCCTCTATCCTGTGAGGTGGAAAGGAGTTAGGCACAGAAGCCTCCAAATTCAGTAGGCACAGTTGGTTTGTCAGACACTAAACACGCAACGTCTGTATAGTAACAGTCCTTCTATGTGTTTATGAATATATAGATGGTGTTTAGATAATGCATCTTGCAGAGGAATGTTTTAAAAAGGATGAAGGGACCAAGGGGAGAAGCATGTAATCTTGGGGCTTCCCTGATGGGGTGCAACATCCTTCAAGTTCTTCTTTTAAATAATTGAGCTTTAAAATACATGAAAAAGTCAGCATGATGTTCCCAAAGATTATGTCCATGTATTTCAGCCCTGCTTAGGAATCCTTAAGTCATATTAGCTTTCACGCTGGCATACACAAGAATTTACTTCAGTTCCATCAACATTAACTTACCAGAACTCATCACAAGTCTTAGTTGAGGTAATCAGTCTAAAACTTTTAATAAGACGTAAGAACAGTTGAGCTATCTCTTTACCAGTATGCAAGTCAGAGATTTCGTATCTCAGCTGAAACAGAGGCAGAATATCCCAGTTACAAATCATTTTAGTTATCATTATGCCTAATGGCCCAGCATACAAAGTGTTTTCCAACCAGGCATTATGGTCAACAAAATACAAATAAACAAGTCCACCCCCAGCATAACAGAGAATTAGTCCAGGCTTGGAATTCTAGATTTGTCCTAGGTGAATAAAGACAATTGTTTGCCATTTTTTTGTGGCTTCCGTTTGGAAGAAAAGTATTAAAAGGAAGTGATACGAGGCATGACTCATGCCTAAACACAGGCACGGTATCTCTGGAGATTTTCAGCATCCTCTCCTGCCTTGGCTTCAGCTGCCACACCAGGGCAGTCAGGTCGCTGTCAGCCCTGTGTCCCCCCCTGCCAGCTCCATGCAGGTGCTGGGTGCTCCGACACATCTCAAAGGTGTCTGTATTTAAGCAGATTAATTGAGACTTCTAGAAATAAAAGCTGAAGTTTTGCAACTTTAGCATTCCCACTTCATGGTACTCTGCTAGCTAACTGATTTTAAATGTAATCTGCGTTAAGAAGTTCCACAAGCCACAAGAGAGTTTGGACACATTAAAACCAGACAATATAAAATTCAGCCATGAGACAACCCCCTCCGGACTTTTTTTCTCTTCATTGTAGACTTCTCTATCATGGTTATGAGCATGAATAAATTGAGTGGATAAAAAATTAGCCATCGGCTCTTATGAGATTATATATTAACAGATACTTAGAAACAGGAGAGATGTTGTAGGAGAGATATGGTTTTAATTTTGCAGTTTAAATAACTGTCAGAGCAATTAGCTTCATCGTTGCCACTTGTTTGTAATAGGAAAAAGTAAATGCAGCTAATTCTATTAGCAACTTGTTGTCACTGTAGTTTTAGTCTCAAGTGTAGAAAATAAGGTTATTTGCACCTCTCAGTTTGGAAAGAGTCACTGAGTCATTGCAAAGGCTGTTGAGTAATGAAGTCTAATCTACATGACTTACGTGTATTGTACTGTCCAGTACAGAATTCACATAGAAATTGTTTTGTTCCTGAGAGCAACAAACTGTCAGCACAAGCTAGCCTGACAGTGCGCGTTGCTGTCATACAGCTGTTAGACCTAAAACAGCTGTAAGGATTTGGGAGAGTGACAGCCTGCCTGGCAGATGGCGGATGGCATTTGGAGACCCCAATACCATTCTCTGAGCAGTCAAGGAGGCAGATGGCAATTTTCCAGTTACATATTGTAGTTGACAGAGAAAATTGCTCAAACAAACAAAAATGACAGGTACATTTTACAAAACAGCAGAGGAAGAGACCTTGCTGTCAAAAGGGCACGCGTAGTCCTTTGTACACATACACCTTAACCTAGCACTTGCCAATTGGCATACGTCAAAAAGGTGTTTATCAACCCCACCTTTTTATTACCATAGCACAAACCCTGGTGCTTGCTGATACTGTCCCACTGCCAACTGTTCGCTTCTGTTTGGTCTTAAACATTAGCGCCCACCTACTCTGACCTGTGTGTTAACAGCCTTTATGTTTCTTATAAATTCCTACCTGAATAAATGAAGCCAGTTTTTTGAATTTCACTGAAGAAGAGCTTGCCAAAGAACATCTTTCTTTGATGCAAGATGACAGGAGATGGTGAACCCACCATCTGCTAATGACTAGATATCCTCTCCCATGAACAGTCTTTCCCAGTTAGATAAGACCTAACCTTGCCTTCCAGCTCTTTGTCTCTTTTGCTTCTCCACTATATTAAAGAGCTCTAATATTTGGAAGTTTTTCTCATGGAAGTACCTATACACTGAAATGAAATGGGCTTTATCTGCTTTTCCACCCTTTCCGATTGATCGCCTGGAGCTTTCTGAGCAAGTCACCCGTTTATCCCCCAGGAATATTTTCAGCCTGGTGCCAGACAGGCTGACATGGCCAGGAGCAGGGCTGTGCCAGCGTTCTGGGGCCTTGCTACTGCAGAAAGCAGCCACAGGTCACCGAGCCCCATTGCCAGCCTGCCCCAGGGCCGTCATACATCCCACAGCAAAGCCGGAGGCTCCCGGCAGAGGAATGATCCTCTGCCTGCCAGTTCCGAGAGCTCTCCCACCCACAGCTCTGAGATGTGTGATATGTGTCTCCAGGCTCTTTGCCATGGGTGAGGGAGGTATGTCTCTTGTCAGGCAGGTTGGATGCTACCACTGAAATGGCCTTTCCTCATCTCTGTTGATGTTCATTCCAGCCTCAACTGCATTTTTAACTGATACAAGCAGGCAGATATATTTTCTATTACTTAGCAACACATGGGCTTAAAATACGGTGACAATATTGTGAAAGAATAATATACCTTATATACAGTAGAAGGCTGTGACTGTTCCTGTTATGCTCATACCTTCTGCTATGATCCAAAAAATGATCCAGTTCAAAGGGGTCTAGGGTAGCATTAAATATTAAAAAAAATATTTATGACTGGAAATATCTGTTCTAGTAAATCAGACTATTGATGAAGTACAAACGTAGCATCATGTTTTCAGTCTGTCTTTGGAAGCAGATCAGAATCAAAATACGGCAGCCTACTCCCATGTTTGTTCTTGTCTTTTTTTCTTAACACATGGAAATGGTTGAAAATGGGTGATGAGATTTGAACTGTTTGTCACTAAGACTGTCCCTTTGGGTGAGGGTTTGGAGTTTGTTCTGGTAACAGGATGTTATCCTGACAACCTGTAATGTACTAGAAGACTAAAACCACAAGATCTAAGACGACATGCCCCCCCCTTTTTTTTTCTCCTATCCAGTACTGTTGGTCTAGTTAACCTTGGATTCCAGTTGCATTATAGCTCATTACAGTCTTCTGCCAGGATAAATAATTAATCTTGAGTATATGTGTGTTGATAAAAAATTAATCATGTAGGTGCTGATTTGCCAAAAGCTGTCTTCTGTACTCATAGTTTATTAGATACAATTTAACTAATGAGATTAAAACCTCAGTCCTGTTGTTTATTCTGCTAACAAGGTCGCTAGATGGTGTGGGACATCTCTTGGTAAACAAAGAAAATAATTTTTCGTCTCCACACAAAAGAGAAATACAGAAAATCACAGAACTGGAAGGCACCTTGAGATGTCAGCTCACTTATCCTTTGCCTACAGCAAGATCGGCTGAGCCAAAACCAGTCTTGACAGCTCTAGCAGTGCTGAGCTGGAGGAGAACTGGTTCATTAGTTGGAGACAAGGCTCCCCGAAGGTCTTGGAACTCATAACTTGGTGACTGTGCGCAGTGAGAACTGAGAAAGCTTACAGTTTCCTATCTGTGACAGTTTTTCAATTGTTTTGGCTTGCCTGTTTTTCTGGCATTCCTATGCTCACTTTCAGGACATTATGGATTGTTTGGAGCTTGGCTTCCTAAAGAAAGAGCATGACACTGCAGTATGTATATATCTGTTAGCCTAGCAAAAAATATTTGAACATACTGGACAATTTTTAGATCAATATACCAGCAGGTTGTTAGTCTCAAAAGTATTAGGTGCCTGTTACATTTCTCGAAAATCTTGAGAAGAGAGAGACTGTATTAGAAATGCCCTGAACAAAGGACAGAAGCATGAGCTCAATTGCTATAAGATACCAGAGAATCCACACCATGCTGCACTATTACGCCTGTGCCTGTCACAGGAATTGCTTCAGCTGCAGTGGGCAGTAAAGGCACCAATAACAGCCGGACAGGAGATGTAAATCTATGTGAACCCAGGCAGAGGGGTTTCTGTTGCTCACCTGCTTGGTAGAAATGAAAGCTCAGATTGTTGACATGGAACAGGTTTATGTCATTCTTTTAAAACCCTTGTTTTTTTCCAATGTGTTTTTGTGAATATAATTAAATATATGTGAAGAATAAGAAAAATGGTGAAATAGGTGCGGCGTGATTCTGTTGCCCACCTCCAGTAACCATTGATGATGCCCTCAGATATCCCTTGACAGATGCAGGTCCTGCAGGAGACAGTTTCTGACAGGCAGCAGGCAGCTTACCTGAGGGCGTCTCTAACAGCACCAGATACCTATGTTTAGACAACTGAATACTGCCCTAAATTTTATTCCAGATCCCACTCATGTGCAGGAGTCAGTGCTGTAAAGAATATGGCTGGGTCAGTCTGCCCTTTCTATGTGCTGCCAGTCTGAGATTTAATTTTTATTTCTGTTAAGCCAAATAAAAATGAAAACAGCAACCAAAGAGAAGCTTGAAATTAGACATACACTAAATAAAGCACATAAAATGGACCTGGCAAAAATGAAGACTGGGGTAGGCACTAAACATCCCTGGATCAATCCATCTCTTTTTAGAGCTCTGCCCGTAGCTATTAGACCTGCATCTCGACTGTTCTGGTCAGCAGCCACGTTCCTGCTGGCTTTTCATAGTGATTTGCTTGTAAGGGTCTGTGTCTGCATTTATCCGTGTACATTATCAGCATCGATGGGTGTTAGAGCTGCAGTGGCTGAGCACTGTCAGCAGCATCCCAAGCAGCTGCCCTTTCTGTAGTTCTGGTAGTACTCCGCCATCAACCTCTGTTCCCAAGCATGATTGTGGCATCGGCTTAAGATTATGGAAATGGAAAAACAGCTGTGATTGCTCAACTGTATTATCAGCTGTTTTCAGGTAGGGTACGTTGTCTGTCTTCTACAATACAGGAAGCTACCCGGCATGGTCATGCTAGTGTTTCTTCTGTCCTTGTCCACTGACCGATGAGCGCTTTATATCTACTGCAAGCTTGATTGTCTTTAGCTCAAGGAAGATATTAGATTTTGTCTTCAGAAATGTCTGCAATGTATTGCAACATCCCACCAATGCTAGCTACCGATGCCTTGAATCCACCAGAGCTCTCACTTCCCCCCTCCATGTCTGTCTTGGTTTTGCTGATCTTTTGGTTAAACTGTTTATTTGTGCACCATAAGGGCTCCACATGCTGAAATATCAAAGAACAGTCTCCAACTGCTTCTCTAAGCCTTGCAGAACCAGCTTCAACTCATCTTACATCTCCTTGAAGTCAAATGCAGTTTACAGTAAGAAAAACTACTTGGTGTGCTTTTCAACAAGGTAGAAGCGTTAGTACTATATCAGTTATAATCTATTCAGTTTAATACAAATAAATCTGTGACAATTCTAGCCGAAGCTGCAGGGGAAAGTGATTGTAGTCTAAAAACATGTTTGAACGAGGCAAAAACTCTTTAAGCTAAGGAACACTATTGGCAGAAAAAAACAAGTGGAGATAGGCCATGAATACATCTAGGCTGCAAGTGAAAAGGGGGTTTCTTACCATCAGAACTTGGGAAGTATTGGAGAGAAATGTGGAAGAAAATTAAGTAACAGAGTAGATGGAGCTGGACCGATTTGTAAGAACAACTTTCCTTACAGCCTATGTCCAGCTGCAAAATTTGTACGCAGTCTGTCCACCTGATATCTCAGACTCCACATCATGCTACCACCAAAATTGCTACAACACTTGTAAGTCATTAACTACTCTAATCTAAGATCCTAACTCTAAAACAAGAACTGTATTGAAGTGACCCTGCCCGTGTTTTTGAAAGAATACCTACAAGTTACAAATGGTATTAAACACCAATTTCTTTGGCCATTTCTCTCTTGCAGGAAAATCCACTTGTCAAAATCTGCAGGGTAGGAAGCAGTACAGTTCTGAAACAGCTCTCCCTCTGCTGCTGGGAAGGCTGCATCAGTGGGCAGGATCAAGGCTGGGACCCAGCAAGTGGTGAATTTTAACCAGGACTTTCCAGATGACTCAGGAGTTGGCCTTGACAGTCACCTACCCAGAGTATCAGATTTCCTATCTATAAAGCTGATGCTGGTATTACAAACAGCACTGTAAGAATGATGTCTCCCAGACACATCATTTAATGTTTTACGGTGGTTTATTTGAAGACAGAAGCTTTAGCAGAGCTGACTCAATAGATTCCTCTGGTACTTTAAAACATGTCCTGAACGTCATTAAGAAACAGGCTTTCCTTCCCTTCTGCGTCATTTTTTCTTTGTAAAGAAATATGTTTCTTTATGAATCCTCACAAATCCACAATATTATTTCAGTCGCTGGTGCTACCATTTCCCTACCTGTTGCAACTGTGCCACACACAAACACAATAGCTACAATGACAAGTTGCACCTAGGAGTCGGTAAAACCTGAGCATAACTGACCAGCCATCAAGGCGTAAGAGAGCAAACCACTCTCCCAAAGTCCTGTAATGACAGAACCGGGTGCATCTGTAATAGGGTTGGGACAGTGGGAGCTGCAGAGGCACCAGCATTAGTGTGTTAAGGGTGATACCCAGAGCCCAGCACTGCTGGTGGGTGACGCAGAGCAAAGTACAGACCAGCTCCTTGCCTTTGGGCATTTGTGTGGGTGTTTCTGTCCAGGCTGAATGACTGAAAAGTGAGAGCGAATGCCAGACAAAGCCTTTTTCCTCTCGCTTCTCACCAGTGCCTCTTCTGTCTCAGGTCTGAAGGAAGTGAATGTGGAGCAACAGTTCTCAATTCATATCGCTGGAGTGAATTGGGGATTCTATAAATTGGAATAGCACTTGGATACTACAAAGCGGTCAGATCTATGCATTTGATATGTTAGCCCTTTTCTATGTATTTTGTGCTTCAGGATCATCCCCTTTTTGCTGTTTTTTCAGCTACTTCCACAACTCTTCATAGGTCTAGAATAACTTCAGTACTGGCTGCCTAACACAGACAGAAAAATCATGATAGCTTAATGTCAGCATCATTTACTCCGTTCAGATATTGCATGTACCCTGTTCCTACAAACAGCTGCTTTCCACATGGCACAGTGGAAAGGCAGGGGTAGTCTCTCCAGCTTACAGCATCCATTGGGATTGCTCCAGGGTGCATGATACAGATGGAAGAAGTAATTAGGAGCACATTACCCAACACCAGTGGTAACTCTGACAATACTAACANTGGCACAGTGGAAAGGCAGGGGTAGTCTCTCCAGCTTACAGCATCCATTGGGATTGCTCCAGGGTGCATGATACAGATGGAAGAAGTAATTAGGAGCACATTACCCAACACCAGTGGTAACTCTGACAATACTAACAGTCATGTTAAATTATGGGCTGAAGTGTTCAAAACACTTTGCATGTTAAACTTGGGGTTATGGAGAGGGTAAAACCATACTGGCACAGCACACTGCTGTCTGCAGGGTGCACGCAATTGAACAGGCAGCAGAGCATCCTCCTGAATGCTACACCACGATGCTCACTGAATCCACCTTTTAGGCTCTTGTGCTCTTCAGCCGGATGGTGGCATTTGCAGAAGGGCTTAAAAGCAGACGGCTGTGCCCTGGGGTGTCGTAAGCCTTAATACAGTGGAGAGCAGAGTGCCGTGCCCTGGGGTATCATAACCCTTAACTAACAGTGGTGGTGCCAGTGCCTGGCAGCCCTGCAAAGCAAGCAGCCTGATCCACATGTTGCTGTTTGAATGGGAGTGCCAAAGCACTTGAATTGTCCACTTAGAACCCCAGAGTATGTGGTGTGCATATAGTTCCACTTCATTTAGGAGCCTAGGACCTGTTTTCTAGTATTCTTTTAGAGTTCAGGCATTTAAAAGATCTGATTCATTATATTACAGGGGTTGAAAACATCCCGTCTCACATACTTGACCCTTGTCTGAGAAACAGCAGAATAGAGAGTGTACCAGCATTTCAGCCCTTGTGATTCACAGCTTGTCAGATTAGTAGAAACAGGCATGGTTTTCTGTTTACATTGATATGTCAGTCTGTAAACTGCTGTTGCAGCTGTGGACTTTGAGTTATTATTCCCAGTAGATTTATCTCAAGGTAACCACACGTACTATTTTACCAAAATAAAAAAACACCAGCTTTATCACGTTATATATCTCCAAGCATCTTGTTTGCATTAATGCATCAATGCAAGAAAGGTTTGCAGGACCAGTTTTTATTCAGCTGATTGGGACTGTAAACTCCTAGTACTTACAAACGTACTGCAGAGGCGGGGCATGGTTCTGTACACATCTGGTAAGGTGTTTACATAGGCCTATTGTTAAAATGACACAAACTGACCTGGCATGAAGACGCCTAGTATGAAGTTATTATCTTTAAATTATTGGAATAAGCCTGAACTGGCAGAACAGCTACGTAGGATCAGCACCGTGTATCCTATGGTGACAGCTATTTGTGGATCCATTCTAGGAGCCCTAGTGATAGATACAGTACCTCAGCAAAGCCCAGTGTGAACTTCACTGTTTAGATGGTGTGAACAAAGATCAAGCAGGAACCTGGCCCAAACTTCTGTTTTTCGGAGAGACTAATGCAAAATTGTTTCCCATGTATTTGTTGTGTCTCTGTTTTCCTAGTCAACCAATAAACACCATCATCGTGGTTTTGATGCAGACCGAGATGCCAAGAAAATACATAGTGCCTGCAAAGGAGCGGGTAAGAAAGCTCTTGGTTTTTATACAAAGGGCAATTTGAGGTTATATATAAAGAGCATATACATAAACTTAGGGCAAAACAATTGTTTCAACCAGTTTCAGGTAATCTTTATGCTTTCTGTCACTTACTGACTGAAAGAACATGCATACCCATGAAGTTTTATATGATTAAGATAAATGGAAAGGGAAGACAGTTTGTTCCTCAAAGACTGGTAAGATATAGTTTGTTAATTGCTTGGCTCCAGAGGTTTGGGATAAACGTGGTATTTGCTCCCTGCGATAGGAACATCAAGCTGTGAAGGCTGGTATGACAGTCATGGGGTCCAGCTAGTCAGGTCAGATTAAGGTCATGGTTATATGTCCTTTCCCAGGCTTTGAAGGACCGATCAAAACCATCACCACCTCCATATGCTCATCAGAGCCCACTGCAGCTCCATCAGCTGAAAGGGATATGCTCCTAGATGCTCACAGATCTGCATCAGTTATTTTTAACTAAAAATACTTGCTCCCACCATCTTCTAAGGTACTTTAAAGTAAGCTGGCTGACTGCACTAATATGAGTGAGGAATGCACAGTGTTCATGGGATCCTCAGGTCCGTGGAGGTGACAATGTCCAGCAGAGGAAGAACAGCCAGGCAGCACATGAGAGCAATAAGTTATTAATTCACTCCAGGCATTTGCACAGTAAACATATATTTAAGCATTTCTTCCTGGTATAGCACTGGCGTTCAGAATCAGCTAGTTAAGTGCTGAATTTTAGGAACTGTTCTTGTCCTATCAACCAGCTGAGCTCCCTCAAGACAGTTCCCTAGAGGACTCTCCTACTGAGAGTTTAACCTCATACTGTCAGATAGGAGTGCTTTTCCTTCTAAAATTGAACCATACCTTCTGCCTCAGTTCTAAGCAGGAAGAACAGGACAAGATGCCCTAAACTTATCCTGTGTGTACCTGGTGGTGATATGCAGGGATGAAAATGCATCAGCTGCTGCTGAATGCCAATATCATTTGTATTTTTATCCTTTGTGCTAGTAGCTCCTGGGAAACCCTTGTTGATCCCTGTTCCCGCAAGCCTGCGATGAGGCATGGCACAAAGCCCAGTAGGTGGATGCAACAGATGGAAGAGCACAGGGAGAGCATGGGGCATTGGCCACCAGTGTGACATGCATGCAGCAGCAGACCTGGCGTAAGAATTGATGCCTTTGATCTGCCATCTAAACCCTTTATATGCTATGGGCATTTTGGCAGTGGCCATCACATGCAGGGTCATGGATCTCTCCTGATACACATTCTCCATTTCAATACTTGTCTTGAAGAAATAATGCCTGACACAAGCTGCTGGCCCTTAGGTAGAAGTGCACCAGAATACACGTGTTAATGCAATAGCTACTCTAGCGTGTCTTTTGGGCATCCAAGTAGCATTACCGCAGTCCTGTCCCAATAGCCACAAACATAACGAATGCCTTCCAGCAGCTTTGTTTAGTGCAAACATCTGTTTATATGGCTGAGGGCAAGAAAAGCACAAGAACAAGGTCATTGCCTTAGTAAGCTGCTTCCAGACATTGCGTAAGTTACAGCCCAAAGCTGCCCCGGGGCTTTGTGCTGGAGGGACCTATGGGCACTGGCATAACCCTGATTTTAGGAGCAGTGTCTGGCCTTCTCAAACAGAAGATTCAATTTCCCTGATAAAATATGAGCAGCGGGAGACAGTGAACTTTTATTTTGTGGTCTGATCATTGTAGCTGTCTACAGCTAAGTACATGATCAAAAGAATCTTAGATGCTACAAATCCTAAAGTTGGCACCAGTGGGGATATATGTATAGCATTTTTTTTCTCTTTAGAGATCGTATTTTCTTTCCTCTGCATTAGATTCCTGATAAAATAATTCCTATGCACAACATCTTTTTCAGGGACCGATGAAAAGAAAATTATTGAAGTCTTATCAAGTCGAACATCAGAGCAGAGGCAACAAATAAAACAGAAGTACAAGGCCCTGTATAGCAAGGTATTTCAAAATAAATGGCCTCTGTGTTTCAAACTGCATGCTTGCTAGAAATATAGCCTACAGGCCCCTGCTTTGGAAGATATCAAGAGCACAGTGGATTTAAGAAGGACACCGGTTGGTTTCTGATGCAGCAGTTTATCTCCAAAATACCCATTACATTCCTAATCTTAGGCCTCAGAGTCTTCTTGAAGTCAGCCTTAACTGGATCAGGGCATTTTAATCAAAGCTGGGAGAGCTAGAAAGGAATTCATAACTGAAATAATAAAAAATATTTCAGCTTGTGTTCATCTTCATCACATTCGGAAAAAGGAATTCATGAAAAAGGGAAATTTTAAGTCAGAATCACTCTCAAACCAGATGCAAATTCAGAGGAACTATTTGATCTTACATCATTATATTTTTCTTGAGTTTAATAGATATAGTATTGGTGTCTTCCAGTGATGAAGCAGAACACAAGTTGCAAATCTCATTGGGTCCTTGATTTCTGGAGGAGGAAACGTAGACTGCCTTGATGATATTGCATGTAAGAAAACTAAAGCTTCCAATATATTGTTTAGGTAAACAGCTGAGTCCTGCAGAGCTTATTATTGAATTAGTATTTTCTTAAGGTCTGCTTGCTCATTAGTCATTAATCAATGTTAATAAGGCAGGCAGCACTGAAACCGAAAGCCTTCTATATGTAAACCTTAAAGCAAGCATGATAAAGATTTTGGTTATATAAATGCTATAGATTTAGTTCTATAATGAGGATTAATAAAAACAGGCATTAGAAATCAGAAAATGCCGCGAGACATCCCAGTTACATCAGCATGCAGCAACCCTTCTCGCTTGCCTGGGCAGCCTGAATCTGTTGGGAAGGAGCCACAAGTTGTACCATATCTCTCTCCTGCTGCTTGGGGAAGCAAGGTTCA
Source organism: Steatornis caripensis (assembly GCA_013398225.1). Classification (NCBI taxonomy): domain Eukaryota; kingdom Metazoa; phylum Chordata; class Aves; order Caprimulgiformes; family Steatornithidae; genus Steatornis; species Steatornis caripensis. Next base: position 330,598 of record VZSC01000051.1, on the reverse strand, counting down.
TGGTGCGCACATTGAAACTGCTCCAACACTGATGTCAGATGTTGACTTCCAGAGATTGAGTGCTGACTTGAGGTTGTCCGAGAGGTTATTTAAGAAAAATAGATTTAGATCTGGGCTTCTCAATCGTTGTTCTGAACTTGTCAAGTACTTCCCATACTACAGGAAATGTTAACTGCAAATAGGTCTTCAGATAAATCCTCAGTAGGCATCCTTCTCAGCGTACATACACTTGCTATTTCTTCTCTGGGCTCTTACTAAATTTTGAATTAAGAAGATCATATCACAGAAGGTTGATTTTTTTTTTTTTTGTGGAAAAAATGCCTATTGCTTGGCACCAAAGCACTTTGTAGAAATTTGTTGCTCTTTCAAATAAGTCAATTTTAACTAAAACTGGAAGAGAAGTTTGGTAAGTTTGATCCCTTCTGTTGCAGCTCTTTCAAAGCAAGAAGTTTGTGTGTTGTGTTTCAGAGTAAAGTCTCCTGTTAAGCTTTTAAAAACATTAGTTTGCATTTATTTAAACAAGTAAGAGTCAAAACTGGACTGATATCAGCTGTTATTTGAAGATAAGACAATAATTTCATTCAATATGAAACAAAAATTTTGGGGGAATTTATTTTGCAAAGAGAGAATCCATATATTGCAAGGCTTTTTTTATGGTTTTGTCCCTTTTTGGTACAGAAGGAGCTTTGAAATAATGAAATTACCAAAAAAAATTTAAAATCCTTTCTAATCCCACCTCAGATTTTCCACTAACCCTTCTGACTGTCCCCGCAGGATTTGGAAGAGGTCCTGAAGGGAGACCTGAGTGGGAATTTTGAAAAGGCTGTACTGGCTCTGCTGGACCTGCCCTGCGAGTATGAGGCCCGACAGCTTCGGAAGGCAATGAAGGGTGTTGGGACAGATGAGTCGCTGCTGATTGAGATTCTCTGCACGCGAAACAATAAGGTTGGGACACTATGTGTGACCTTCCTTAGGTAGCAGGGCAAAGAGCTCTCCAAAGAGCATCCCCCGCGAGGAGGAGGCATTGGACTAGTTTCCGTGGCTGAAATGTTAGTAATTGGAGCCGTAAGGTCACCATACCAGGGCTGAAATTCATGCAGGAGTTCAGAGCAAAATATTTCAAATTCCCTCCTTGCTCCTACTCATGTCTCCCATGGATGGCACAGATGCAACACTGATGATAGAGAAATCGCTGAGTGCCTGTTAAGGCAGCTTTGGCATTGCTCTGGCCATTCAGAGGTGGCTCCCACCAGGTATGGGAATGTGATACTCTTCAAAAAGCCCTTTACTTATGCCTAAACACAAGTGAAACCAGAGGGATGCCTGCACAAGTCAGGCATCCGTTGAAATGCTGGGCTGGGTTTGAGCCTTGTCTCTGCGCTGCAGTGTGTCCCAGCATGAGCGGGGAATGGGAACTGGGCTTCTCCTGTCTCCACGACTGCCACACCTCAAGTAACATGGGCATGGTGCTGACTTGCTGGGGCTTTGTTTGCTTATTAATTAATTAATTGAATTTTTAAAGTAATTATTTATTTATTATTTTCTCTTATTTATTTATTAATTGGTTTATTTGTTTCTTTGCCTAGGAAATTGTAAACATAAAGGAGGCATACAAACGGCGTAAGTAGTACTGTCTTTTGAACACCTTCATTTAAAGCCTTTATCACTGGGTGAACCCTCACAGATTTTTTTTCTCTGCAGTCTTTGACAGGGAACTAGAATCTGATGTCAAAAGTGACACTAGTGGCTCCTTACAGAAGATATTAGTCACTGTGCTAGAGGTAAGGCTGGCGCCTTTCCTTTTATGCATCAACTTGACAGAGATATTTAATTTTCTCTATCCTGTGTACCCTGCGTAGTCATAATAAGTATTAGCTGGTATTTATAATCATGTAACTATTGTATGTAATACAGTAATGAGGTAATTGTATTCTTCAAGGGCCTTCTATATTTACAGCTTTTAAATATAACTAAAGGGATTATATAAAATCAGAAGTAATTTTATGAATTCAAATACTTCAAAGACAACAGCATTGGTTTTTTATTATTTATACCATGGTAATGGCTAGAATACCCACTCAAGGTCATGGCTGTGTTATGCTGAATTCTGCCAAAAACCAGCAAAATCTGATTTCCATCTCAATGGAGGAATTTACAATTCAGATAGATAGATACAGAACAAGTAAGAAAGAGACTTATTATGTTAGTTTTCCATTCCCCAAAAAAGCATACTTTTCACCCAAAAAAGCATATTTTCCATTAGAACACACTTCATTTTAAGCCAACTGCATAAAATAAAGAAGAAAATTAATATCTGCATAAACACACAATACAACTAAGAAGAGCAGGATCACACCTAGAAATGCAGCATGGTGGCCAGTCTGATCAGCCGGCCCTGAGAAATGAAGATTCAATAAATAGAAGAAACTTTAAAGATGTAACAGTCACATTGCTGAGTACACCACAGTTAGACTTCCATTACGGGAAGTGTTGATACAGCTCTCTTCAAGCTCTTGGGGTGTATTTTCAGGACTGAAAAACAAATAGTTATTCATAGCTCTTTGTCATAGATTGGTACTTCATGATTTCTACCGGGAATTATAGTGTTAGTGAATGCTCAGATTATGTGGGTTAGCCAGAAAACTACTTTGCAGCTTTCAGGGCACATCCAGCAGAACGAACACCATCAGCACTTCACTGCAGGTACCAGGAACCTTTTCACAGTACCTAGGTGATGGATACACCAGCTGCTTTCCTAAGAAACTCTGTGGTTTGATCCCATGGTGCTGTGCATACCTGGCAGCTCAGCCCTCCAGGGGTGAAAGCCAAAGGCTGTGTTGGGGCCGCCGCACCCCAGCTCTGTCTGCACGCCTCAGCCCCGTTCCCACTCCCAACATCTGGCCACTTCACACCAGTGGAAAAGTAGCTGCAAAAAATGGCAGAAAGCAGAACCAAAGAACAAGAGAGGTGGGAAGGGACCCTGGAGCTCCTCTGCTCAGGCTCTCTTCAAAGCAAGGCTAACTCCAAACTCAGATCACGTTTTCCTCTGATTTTATTTTCTGCTCTGAACACATGCCTGGCTGGGGGAGGGAGCGGGAATACCCATGGGATGGCAAGGAGCCTGGGGACAAGGGGGACCAGCAGGCCACCCTGCCACAGGGGAGCATCCGCAGAGTACGGTCTGACGCCTGCAGCTGCTCACCCCTGATAGTCCCTTCCCCCTCCAGAGGCATCAGAGTTGCAGCCTCATTAGGGTCCCAGCACACAGCAAATAAAACTGGGAGGTAAGCCCTAGCGCACAGGCTTCACCTCTAAAGTCAGCAAAACCAGGGGCTGTGTCTATCGTGAACAGGCTGTTCGAAACTGTAGCACCAGGTCCCACCGTGCCCCATTACTAGGCATTGTCAGCAGATGGCAGCAAATCTATACCCAAAATATTTGTGAGGGCCACGAGCTGACAACCTTCCCTGCCACTACAAAGTGTCGCTGGCACTTGGTCTGATTTTTTTACTGTCATGTCCTTTCCTGTAGGCAACCCGAGACGAGACCCAGCAGGTCAATGCAGAGCTTGCTGAGCAAGATGCCGCAGATCTGTATAAAGTAAGTCCGGGTTGTGGAAAAATCCCCGATTGCCCCACGCGGCACAGCAAGGTCTGCGTCGGGGGTGACTAAATGCACTAAGCACGGCAGGGATGGCAGTGTAAGGAGATGAAGCAAGGGGAGCAAGGGCTGGAGGTTGGTGGATCCAAGGGCTCTGGCTGAGTTTTTGTCTCTACTGTGAATAAACATGTGCTTCAAAAAAATACCATGCCATCTTTAAGGCAGGAGAAGGCCGCTGGGGAACAGAGGAGCTGGCTTTCAATGTGGTCTTAGCAAAGAGAAGCTATAGTCAGCTGAGAGCTACTTTTCAAGCCTACAAAGAGGTGAGTTATTCTCTTCTGCGATGTGTGTTGTGTAGGGTCTGACATGTAGTTTGCAGACCCTACAACAACACGTAGAGCAGGCAATCCTTTATTTGCCATTCTAAAACTTGTGAATGCTTTAAGAATTTTGGAAAACATTTCTATATGTCTGGATCCTGATCTTATGGAAATAGGGAATAAAAGCTGTAACTTCTGCCAGTGAAGAGCATATTCGCCTTCATAACCTCCACAACATACAGCCAAATAAATGTTGCGATGTCATTTCCTTTCCACAGCTGCACAACAGTGGATGTCCCCACTCCTGCAGGAGGACCAGCAAAGGGACAGGTTCACAAATTCCTGCCCTGAAGCAGAGTTTTGCTTTTCTGGTCTTTTCTTCTCCTTCTCCAAAGCAGAACCTAACAAGGTCTCTCCTCCTGATCCCCCTGCTTCACACACTCATATTGGCTGGGCAGAGGCACATCTCCAGCGTCTTCCTCTCTGCCCATGGTGAGCAGACAGGCTGTGCAGGTACCTTGCTGCACTCTCCTGTGTCTCCAAGCATAAGGATCCCAGCTGTCTAGTACTTCTCCCTGTGTCACCCACCAGGGACATTTTACCCATGCCTAGACCTGGAATCGACCTCCACTGAGACCTCTTGCCTGGAAATGCCCTGTGAAACTCAAAGCAATGGGAGATCCAAGGTCCTTCTCCTAGCAGTGAGGTGGAAGCTCAGCAGAAACATTTGTTCTCAGAAGAGGGTCCCCCCTCCAGTCTCTGGCTCACAGTCCTGAAGTTCCCTAAGATGGCTCTGAGTTCATCGGAAAACTGTAACCCTGGGCACTGAAGATGAAAAAAACTCCAGTCTAGGCCATATTTCGGTGTCAGCATAATAAGGAGCCCTTAGTTGGAAAAATGTTTGATGCTTAATCCAAGTTTTGGTTTGTTACTGGCAGGAGAACAAACCCAGTCACTAACTGATACTCTCTCCCTCGAAGCGGCCCAAACCTTGGGTGTTCAGTTAAATGCTCCAATAGCCAAGCTACCTTGGCTTTTTGATTCTTAAATCCAAGCAGATCAGGTTGCCCAAACCAATCCACCACATCCTGCCTGGCTGTATTGAAGTAGAACTGGGCCAAGATTAGAGCCATACAAAGAGCAGTCCTTCTCTGCAGTTGGAAAGATAAATAGAGCAAGGCCTAAATTAGATAGGAGGTTTGCAGAACTTAAGCCTAAGTCCTCAGAAGGTACCCCTTGCCTCCTTATATGCATGGTCTCCCAGCTCTGACCTAGAAGTCCACTAGACTCTTGAACTATGCAGGGCCATTCTGATAGGCAAAGCAGAGCGAAGTAAAAGCCTTTGAGGCCCATGAAGTTCACAAAAGTCAAGATAAACTCTGTTTTGAAGTGGCAAACTGTTTTTCCCCTTTCCTACAATAATACAAAAACTTGGGAACAACTGCAGTGATTGTAAACTTTCCCTAGGAAGCCAAAGACAATAAGTAACAAAACTTCATAGAGCTGGTAAAGCTCCAAAAATTATCTTATTTGTGTGCAAGCCATCCAGACCCTTTGATAGAGGAGTTAGAGGAAGCTTGAAGAGTTTCTCCTGGCTAGGGGTCACTCAAGAAGAAACTGCAGCTACTTCATCCTGGAAGCCCTCAGATCCATGCAACTGCTTGATTTAGGTTGTCCATCTCTTAACCGTTGTGTGTTACCTGGCCACATAGATCTTCTTTTGGTGCCGGTGGATCTGTGAGCGCTTACACCAGAGGAGGACTTCGTTTACCCTTGAATTACTCCCTTGGAAAAGCCCTAAAGGATCTGAATTGGCCTTTTGCTGTTGGATCCCAAACCTGATGCTGGTTTTATGGCAGTGGGATGACATGTGCAGACAACAGCTCTGACGGCTCCTTTTTGTTGTCCTTGTAGATGTGTGGGAAGGACATAGAAGAATCCATTAAAAGTGAAACATCTGGAGATCTGGAGAAGGCTTATCTCACTCTTGGTAAAAAAAAAAAAAGAAACAGTGTCAAGAGCTTTCTTTTCTAGTTCTTTCCATCATCTGACATTGATTCTTGGGAGTCTGTGTACAGTCTGATGACAGCTATTGAGATAGCCCTAAACTGACCCGACACATCTGCCATGAAAAGAAAAGCCAGGTTTCAGTAGCGATTTGGACCACTTGGTTTTAGAAATAAACCTTGCTAGACACAGCTCCTCTCCATGCAGCTAAACTATTTGCTTTCTAACACAAGGTGGTCACCTCCAAGCTGCCCCTGAGGCCATGGCTGTTGATAACTTCAGATGCCTGGGCATCATAAGTGTGCTAGTCAGCCACCACAAAAATGTACAGTGTCCCCAAGAGCGATTTAGCACTGAGGTTTACTTAGTGGTCTTTAAGCCCGTGCCCTGGCTCTGGTTAGCTTACTGGTATTGCTGTTATCCACCTGGATCTGGACTCTCCCAAATCTTGCTCCCTTGAGCTGCAGAGTGAGCAGCTACCCCAAGAATAGATGGGCAAGAGGAGCTCCAGAAGGGCAAATGCTCATTCTCACCCATTCCATTTTCACTGTGGAATGGCAGAGTACTCAGTGCTGATCATCTCACTGTGTAACATGCTTTCCCTCTGTACGTCCCTGTTCAGACTCCAAGCCTTCTTCTTGCATAGTGATAGGGGACCAGTCACAGAATGAAAGCCCTACCAGCTCATGTCTGTCTGAGCATAAACCCTAGAGAGTTTCTTTTATTTCATCCTTATTTATTTCCTTCTCATTGAAGATGTGTCACGAAGTATGAATATACAAGTATAATGAATCCTCTCACTGTTTTCTCCAGTCAGCTGTGCCAAAGATTGCCCAGGTTACTTTGCTACACTTCTGCACAAGTCGATGAAAGGAGTTGGGACTGATGAAGAGACCTTGATTCGTATCCTTGTGACCAGGGCCGAGGTGGGGAACCCTGCAACCTGTAATACCTCACATCAGCTCTGGGAGAAATGCAAATGTAGAGGGTGTGGAGTGAGTCCTGGTAGATCATGTGCTCAGTCAGCCCATTTCAGCCCAATGACATCGGTGATCATGCTCTGCTTTTGTACCCAGGCAACTCTTAATTTTGATATTGCATCTATTTCTGTTTTCAAAAGAACTAAACCAGAAAGCACGCAGGCAATTTCAAGTGGAGTCCACTATACCTGGTTAAAACTAGTCCATGGGGAGGTCTGCCTCCACTAGGATGTTAAAAGTAAATTCCTAGTTAAGTAATGATAAAGCAGCAGTTCCCAAATTGCAAATTGCTTATACACATAGGTTGCCAATTCTCTCTGATTCCAACTGGGAAAAACAGATGAGAAGGAGGGAAGAAAAACAAAGAGCCAAAGGAGATAATTGTCATTTTTAAAAGCACAAAACTGCACAAGAGATTTGAGATCTTTAACACAGTCTTTAAGTCTTTCTTCCTTGTAAGCCCTGTAGGTTGTAACCCCAGGGCTGTTTCAGTCTTGACACAGAGGAGTAGTCCTTCACAGGGACAAGGGGAGCATATTTCTCAATGATCGTCAGTGTGGGAAATTAGGCTCCGGGGCAGTCTATCTGTTAAGAGACAGTCCAATTATGATAACATTTAAAAGCCCAGTGATAAAGATCAGAACCCTGCCGTGGGTGCCTTTTCACAGGAAAGCTCAAGACAAAGCATTTAATTCTTCCCTTGTAGTAACCAGAAAATTACTTTTGTGGGTGGAACAAAACTCCTTTAACCATACTCCTGGAAGTGCCTCTTTCCCTGCTTGCCACCACAGAGTAGCTTCAGGAGCTCACAGCGACTTGTGCTAGTTTGTCCAGTACCACGCTGTGCCTGCACAGCGCCACTGATCGCCAGGCAGAGATGCCCCCGTCTGCCCCGGCATGGCTTTCTGCACAGGCCCGTAGCCCTCTTCACAGCTAGCCCCTCACCACACATCTGACATGGGCTTACCTCAAATCTGAACATTAAGCTGCAAGTCCTCTGAGGTCTTTACACCTCCTGCGTTCTGCTCTCCTCCTCCCACCAGGTGTGGTGAACCTTGGATCAGACCCCAGGGGTCCTGGTAGGAGCAGGGCATATTACTCAAAGCATGTCCCACTCTTCTAAAGAGGCTCTTGGTGTCTCCTCAGAGTGACCTGCCAGCAATAAAGGAGAAGTTCCAGCAAATGTACAAGAAGTCGTTAGCTGAAGCTGTCCGATCTGATACCTCTGGGGACTTCAGAAAGTTGCTGCTGGCTCTTTTGCACTAAAAAGCCATCAAGAATGAAGAGGCATGCTGAGCAGCCACCTCTTGATTAGTTTCCAAAACAGCATCCAAAAAATGTGATATTAGCTCAAAGAAAAAAAATCCAATTTATTTTCTTTCCAGCTGGGAAATGTGTTGCCAAGTAATACTGGATGTGAGGTTTATGTTATGGCTATCTTGCCAAAAGTCCTTAAGCAATAAAGACATGTTAAAAAAAACAGAATCTGGATCAACCTCTTTGTGTTTGCATATGTGGAAGAATCTTCTGTCATTGTTTCTTCTGGGCAGATGTTCTGTCTTTCGTTCTGAAGACTATCCTTGTTCTTTCCTCAATTTGAAGGGTGCCATGTCATGCCGTTACAGTCCTGCCAAGAGAAAATGGATAGCAATTTCTTCTCAGCCCATTATCACAGCTCTTTAAACAACCCAAGGGCTGTGAATTAATGATTTAAGTTGGGCCCTGATTAAAATCCTGCTGTCAACGGGTAAGGTCGGAGTGATTTCCCTGTCTGTGAGTTGCCCTCTCAGCACAGTCACCTCCTACGTTATCTATCATCTCATGAAGGAGATAAGGGCTTGCAGTGCCCATTGGCACCACCTCCTGGGATATGGTGCAGGAGCACGGCTGGGAAAGAGTCAGGGCTTCATGAGGTGGATCTGTCAGGCAGGGAAATGCTGTTCCCACAGAGGCAGATGTGGACTTCAGGACAGCTGCACGGTCTCCATCCTTGGAGGTTTCCAAGATTTGACTGGATAAAAACCTGACCAGACTGGTCTGATCTCGTGGCTGATGGTGTTTAGAGCAGGAGGCTGGACTAGAGACTGCTGGAGGTCTCTTCCTCCTTGAATTACCCTAAAATCCTGTAATTGTATGACAAAAGATGTAGATGAAAAATAATATGACAGGGCTTGACAACTGAGCAAGAGGAGAGTCTGGGTCAAGGAGATGGGTTCGTGAGCATTTCTCTGTGTTGGGCCCCTTCACCTTTTCGAGTGTACCGCTCTGCAAGGGAAGGGTCTTTCAGACCTAAATCCTCTGAGGTATGATGGCTCACGTCATCTAATTCCCACTGAAATCAATATTTCTAAAGCACTGGACCTGTTTCTCCTTGCTTGTATCAGTGTCACAGCAGTAGTACCTGGCTGTCTAGTTATCATCCATAAAGATGGGGCAAAATAAATGGGAGATGGGAAAGATGAAGGGCTTTTAAGAAGGATGATCTGTGTGTCGCACAGATGTAACAGGATGTTCCAGCGTTCTAGAGGCCTTATCCCCCTTTGGCAACATTTCTATCAACCTAAAAATATCAGAGACAGATCCTGAACCTGAAATGAACCATCTGATTCCAGATTTGCCTTTATCAGAGGCATTTTAATGTTCAGACCCAGAAAGAGCAGAGCAGTGCAGGATCTACGTTATCTCCTTGTTTCTGTTGCCATGGGGCTGTTGTCACCAGAGACTGTAGGAAGGATACATTAATAATCTACTTAGGTGTCCAGTGTTCCTGGTGATATTTTATCATCCAGAGGTCACATTGTATATTCAGTCCAAGGTAAGCTGGTACATACCCATTCTCAAATGATGCAGTTTGAAGAAAAAGCAAGCGGGTGTCTGATAAGTACATGAAGGAGCTGGTTTAGGCAAAGAATTTGTTTTAAAATATTCCAACAAGAGTGCCCAAAGCTGTATGAGGGGTTTCTGTGAAACCTCTAGAAGCTCAGCACGCTTTAAACCCGGCTATGTCCTTATTTAATGTGAAGTGCATAACTTTGGCAGCCAAATTTATTTTTGCCTGAAGACTGTTTTAATTAACGCTAGTAGGTCATTCTGACTAAAGAAAGGAAGAGCACAATTGCTTTCATCTTAATGTTTCACTCTTTAATTAAAGATTGCCCTGAAACCAAGCCAGAAGCCCACACATCTTCACACCCGCACATACTGGGCCAAAGTCATTATTGAATTACGTGCTATATCTCTATCTGTACACAATACATACAGCAATGGCAGTGACACTTGTGAAATTGCTTTGTGTGTCCAATACTGTAAGATTAAAACTCGTCCCTAAGCCTCTACAACAAAAGTTTATGTGAAGGATTCAAAATTCAGTTTCAAATTTCAAGACAAGTGTCTACAGATGTAGTCTGTTACCTTGCATACCAAATCAGAACAAAACCCAGATTTGATCGAGCCTTAAACTAAGCCTTAGTTCACAATTAAGTATCATACCAATGTGAATGACAGCTGTGGTGATTGGGCGCTCAGGGAAATCGTGTTTGCTGAGCAGCTGAATAGAAAATGAGTAATGCAATAGTTACAGAGGAATGAGAGAGAAGGTTCATAAGTGTATCTGGACTTAAAGAATAGGAAGAAGACCAAATAGCTGGCAAATAGTAGCATCAGAAGGAAGTTAGCAGACTTCTCTGTGGGCAAGAGGCAGCATTCACAAGTTGCAACAAAGGAAATTCCTACCAGACCTACAGAAAAAAGGTGACCACACCTGGCAGTGCTGTGCAGAATAGTCATCATATTTCTGTTGTCTGAAGTAACACGAAGGACTTCGTCTTATTATCACATACGATTGTCCATCAGTTCCCCGTATTCACACTGGATTCTGTTTGCTTTTCAATGCCTTCTCCACTACTTACTAGTTTGGGGAGTTTCATTGCCTTCAATGAACCAGGGAGCTGGAGGACAGGATCAAAGGGCTGTTTTCCCAATCCAGTGAAGCAAATAGTGAATCCATGCTGGGCTCTGTCTGAGCATGGACAGGACTCAGGAGGCTGCTTCAGTAAGGAATATCAGCATGCATCCAGAACTGGGCACTGGGTGTGGGGAAACATTTCCTTCACAGGTCTGGCCCAGATGTCACGTGTGGAGCTAGATCTCCTAGTGTTATCAGCCAGGTGAGACACAGACATACATGTTAAGTAGACAGGTTCCTATCCATGCTATCGCTCGATAGTAATTTGCTAGTATAGACATATCTTTGCTTTTTCCATGCACGTATTCCTTATATACATTTACATGCATGTGTAAATATGCAATATATAAATTGAATAATTTCCCAACACATTAGTCTTCCTTTCTGCTCCTGTATTTCTCTCCCCATCCTGGTTTGGGCCTGGTTCGGACACTCCACTCCAGCTTATAATATGCAAAATGGCGTCAGGTGCCCATCTTACCCTTGTCAGGGCTCACTGACCAAGCTCCACGCTGCCAGGGCATGAAACGTCCCCCAGGCAGTGCTGGCTGCTCTGCCAGCCTGGGCTGAAGACTGTCACCCCAACCCAGGAACCACTGCTTCTTGAGGCACCTTCCCATCCTCTCAAACTCGTGGCATCTGATTAATTATGATCTCTGTGATTGTCTGTTTTTACAACGAGGAATGTTAATCCTAGGTTTTGTTCCCTCCCCTATTTTTATAAAGACCATAATAAGGAATATTTTTTCTTATCCCCCTGTCTATTTAGATGGCAAATTTGGGGAAAGGGATGCTCCCTCTCTTGGTAACTTTGTGGGCTGGTAGTCATCAAGGCAGCGCACGTAACACCAAATAAGCTCAGTGAAGTCTCTGCCTTGAACAGTCCTTTTTCCCTATCCATATTTGTTCATTTTCACCTGAATTGTAATAGGATCAGTGTATGAGTTTTCAAGTTGTCTGACATCACCAATCTTCTCTGTGCACCTGTCTGCTGGACGATTAGATTACAGTTTTTTTCCGCTCTGTTGCTTAGTGCATGATAATAGACATTTCATCATCCCATTACTTTAAAACGTAAGAAGAGCTGCTTTGGGTCATATCAAAGGTCCAGCCATCCTAATTCCAAAACTGAGCAATCCCAAACACTTGATAGCAGGATGAGTATACAGCATTGCAGAAAAGTGGTCACTCCTTGGTAGACATTTCCATTTTCTAGAAATTGGCCATTGATGGAGTTTGTACAGCAGCGGTTGCAGACGGTCGCTGTTTTTAACAGCCCCCAATGGCTCCAGCCTCCCTCAAGGGCTATGGGGGACCTGCAGCATCACATCCCGCAGTGCTGCTGGGTTACATAACCTGAGAATACGCCCACTTTTCCATTTGCAAATGGTGTTCAGACCAGCCCATTACACGTGCAACATCCCGCTCTCGTGGTTAATGTAGCATCCTGTCCTCCCAAAAAAGACCACTCAGGCCTGGTTCGGTCAATAGCATGCCAACCTGGGAAACCTGCCTCAAAGACTCATTCAGGAACAGACTTTCTCAGACAAGTTACGCTGTCTCACAGAAGAAACAGCTCTTCCTTCTCACCAGGGCGCATGCTGCAGCTGTAGGGGCTGTACAGGACATACTGTTCTAGGATATACCATGAAAAATTATTTCTAGTTTATTTATAAAGGAAGTCCTAACTAAGCAGTGCTGATGTGAGCATTTGGTTGGAGACAGGTCTGGAACCACAATCTCTGAAAGAAAAGAGAGTTGTGACGCAGGCAGCAGGAGCTCCATTGCTCGGGATCCTTGGCCCCGGATTGGCAGGGACCTGTGTGGGGACTCAGCAGGGAGCAGCAACCCCCTCGAGAGCAATAAGCTATTTAAGCAGCACACACTGTACTTTGGGTGAGCAGGAGTTTGCATAACTCTGCTAAGCCTGCGAGCCTGGGATCTTCTAAATAAATGCCATATTCATCTGTATCTAAAGCAGAAGAACATCCCACCTACCCTTCTCCGGCCCCATAAAACAGTGTCATTAGTGAAGTCAGATAGCATCATTTGTTTCTTTAAGGGTTAAAAAAATAATCCACAGCCACTGCCAGTAAGAGGCAGAACTAAACAGGCAGCAAAGAGTTAGAGCCAGAACAGAGATATAAAGTTGAATCAATCATCAAAACGGACTGCAACGAGAGAGTATACATACAGAGCAAGAAAGAAAGTGAGAGGGCGTTTTGTTTGGGTAGCTAATGTTCTCTGGACGAGGAGAGAGAAATTCTCCTTTGGGTTTTTAATGCCACTCTAAATATTTATAGCAAGATCATGGCCAGCTGGTGAGGCAGCGGTGGAGGGCAGTAGGGAAGGGAGGGCGCATTTTCCCCAGCACCCCAACATCATCCTCCAGGTCGTCTGTTTAGTCAAGGAGGGAGAAGAGGCAGCACGTTGCCATGTTTACCCTCAAAGTGACTCATCTGCAGGATTCAAGTCCAGCAGCTCCTGCCCTTCCCCTCCCTCACCTTGCCTGGCCGTTCACACACGTGTGTGCACACACATGCATGCATTGTGCAGGAAGGGAAGAACCCACAGCCTTCAAAAAGCTATGCCAGCCCGACTCCACCCTGTCTTTAACACGGGTCTGGGCCTTCAGGGTTTTGTCTAGCCTTCAGGCATTTCACCATGTTGTTATGCTGCACTGAAAAGTCTCTGGGAAAGGCCACGTACGGCATGACCTGTGATGCAAAGCTGCTGTTTTTAGAGGAATAGGCTGCCCCCATCCCTGCAGTCTGCTGGGCCGCGGATGTGGGGGCAGGAACATATGGAGGACTGCAAGCTCCAGTGCGGCACAGGAGTTGACGTAAGGGCACCGCGGCTCCCAACGATTTTCGCTCATCTGCCTCACTGTGACTAGACGCAGACATGACTCACCCATGAGCTTTGGCTTTGAAAATATGAGAAGGAGTTTTGCTTTAACCTTGTGTTTCCCTGTGGTAGAGATGCTTAGAAACAACGTTCTGGATTCAATTCCATCCCAGAACAAAGGGAGGAATTTCAGCACAGATGAGGAGCTCAATCCAGTTACCCACACAACCAATACCATTTTTCTTGAAACACCCAGGAAATCGGCACAGAGCGAGGACACATCACACTGGACCTGCTGAAGACCCCGGCCAGGGGTCAGCTGGGGTTGTGGAGGATCCTCCGCTGGCACAAGGCGCTCAGCTGATCCCAGCCCTGGGGATGGATTTAGGCTCATCATCACAGATACCTGCATGAGGCCGTTAAATATGGACACCTACATGTGTCTGAGACAGTTGAGTACATATGGAGACCTAGCAGTGTCTGGAGGACTGTTCGCCTGCCCAAATATAGGTGGTACTTACTGGTGACCTGAATAACTCAGCAGACTCAGTTGTATTGGCTAGACCTCAACAGCTGCAAAAAGAGCTCACTTTGTTCATGTGCAGGCATCTGCAGTTAGGGACCCCATCGAGGTGTCTGCCCTGGGGAGATAAGTGCCACCCTGGGATCCACCACCCAGGAACCCTGGTTTCCAGCTTGCTGCATTCACTTCAGCAACGTGCTCCAGTTCTCCCACCTGTAACGCTGAGCTTGTTCAAGCCACCTTCTTGAGAAGTTCTTTGCTAAGGTTTTCAGAGAGCTGAGGTCCTTACACAAAAGGCCACAACCTGATATTTTCTATATGGAATATCCAGCAGCATCATAAAGATAAACTGCTCCAAGAGTGAACTTCACTCTCTGCTTGGCAGAGGTAGCTGGGCTCTCCCTGCCCGCCTTGGGGCAGCCCTGGGTGCAGGGGTCCCAGTGCATCAGCATCTCCCACCAGGCTGCTATGGCCGACGCTCCCCAGATCTCTCCATAAGGTGGAGACACGGTCCGTCCCGTTGGGATCCCTGGAAGCCGTTCTCTCCCTCTTTCTCCATGAAACTACGTGACAGTGCATTACCTACAGCAAGGCATTGCAGACTGTTTACAGGCTTCTAGAGTTCCCAGGCACTTTAGGACAGGGTCCTGCTGCTGTTTCCAAATGGACGGCCAGGACTTTTATAAGTGAACTTTCCTCTCCGTGTCTATTTATTATATGTAAACATTTGCCAGAAAAACACCACTCAGGCATGCTCAGTACTGGCCAGGTCATTGCAAAAGGCAACGTCGGCGTCACATGTGATAACAGCGAGAAGCCCGTGTGCGCCTATTCTTAGCGCTGGAATGTATACAATGCCCCACCGCCTCGCCGCTCCTGCGCACAGATCCCCAAAGCAGCAAAAGTGACTTCAGAATAAACACGTCCAGAAATCACCCTCTATGAATCACTTACCTACTGAAAGAAACATCCTGTGGGTTTATAGGTTTTTATCCAGGCTCTAGCTATGGAAAATCTCAGCAGAGAATAAACGACAGAGAGTAAGTGCATGCAGTGAAGGACAACAGAAGGTAAACGTTTCTACCCTACCGTTTCACTGCAGGTTGAGCAGTTAGCCATGACAATAGATACTCATCATATTGTTCTGCCTGCCTGGCACTTAATTTAGTCATTGTGTGTCTGATTAACATAAAAAACCCACAGCTAAGCAGAGTTAATAAATAACCGTTTTAATGCAGATTCCCAGTCTCCAGGGTTTCTGTTGCCCTGCTGCAGATTTCAGCTCTGCCAGATTTACATTCTTTGGGAGTGACTAACTCTAGGGGAAAGAAGCACAAGCTACTAAACTGCTAATACTTTAAAATAGTGAATAAATGTCTAAGCACATTTATTCAATGTGATTAAAATGAACAAACCAATTGCTTCAGCCATCCAGCTTTCATCCCAAATCAGTGAGATAACTTCAGTGCTTTTGCTTCTTGCCAGCGACACAGGCAGTGCCGACCTCAGAGCTGCAACCTTTCTGATAAGTTTATGAAAATTTTAGAGGGTCTTAGCGACCTTTTAGCCTCTTTATTATTTTCCCACTATGCTTAACCCATGTTCCATTTTTATGCATAACAGTGAACGGATATTTAGATCAACATCAAAGTCCCCATTTGTTCCTTTGGAGCTGGATATTCCAATAAAAGCTGCTAAGAATTTGGCTTTTTCTGCCAAGAACAATTCTGCCAGAATTTTTCTCTCTCCTATTTTGCTATGGAGGAGGGATCCACTGAGGAGTTTCTCTTCAAAGACCAGGACTTCTCCTCCGAACTGCTGAGGCAGCTGAATGCTCTGCGGCAGAGTGGGATGCTGACTGATGTTATCCTCTGCTCCGGGAGCTTCGAAATCCCATGCCACAGAAACGTATTGGCTTCTAGCAGTCCATACTTCAAGGCGATGTTCTGTAACAACTTCAGAGAGAGTCGTCAGTCTGAAGTCATCCTGAAGGGCATCGACGCCGAGATTTTGGATCAGATTATTCTTTACGTTTACACAGGGGAGATTCTTATATCCGCTGAGAACGTCCTGTGCCTGTTGGAGACGGCCTCCATGCTGCAGTACACTAAGCTGTTTGAGGCCTGCTCTGCCTACCTCGAAGACAAGCTGACTCCTGACAACTGTCTGAGCATGATCAGACTGGCAAAAGTCTTGAACTGCCAAAGCCTGAATAAGAAAGCCAAGGCCATGGCTTTGAAATGCTTTCCTGAGGTGGCTTCCTCTGAGGACCTGAAGGACCTTTGTCCCTTGGAGCTCATCGATTACCTTGGGGACGATGAGCTCTGTGGGGAGGAGGAGCAGGTCTTTGAGACACTGATGGTCTGGATCCGGCATGACCTCCAGGCAAGACAAGGCTACATCCAAGAGTTGTTCAAGAAGGTCCGGCTTCAGTATGTCCATCCAACTTTCCTTTTCCACTTCATCGCCAATGACTCCCTCATTCAGTCCTCACCCACTTGCAGGAGCATCCTTGAGTCAGCCCGGAGGCAAATGTTTTCCTTGTACAGCACGAATGCGCCTGACATCAAGCCCATGCTTCATGTTCCTCGCAGGTACTCCAACCAAGAGTTCCTCATCATCATTGGCGGCAGGAAGGACAGCCAGCAGACCACAAGGGATGTTCTGCTCTATGATGACAAGACGAACCAGTGGCTAAGCCTGGCCAAACTTCCCATGCGCCTGTACAAAGCCTCTGCAGTGAGCTTACACAGCAATGTTTATGTGCTCGGAGGGATGCCTGTTAGCAATAAGAAAAGTCCAGTCAGTGATAATATTTACATTTACTCCCTCAAACTCAATCAGTGGAGGTTGGTTGAGCACATGTTTGTTCCACGTTACTCCCACAGAAGCTTGGCATATAAAAATTATATTTTATCATTCGGTGGAATTGGCGAAAACCAGGAAATCCTGAATTCTGTGGAAAGATACGATAGTGTCTACAACACCTGTGAGAGCATGGCAAACATGCCTGTGGCCGTCCTTCACCCTGCTGTTGCTGTCAAAGATCAGAGGGTCTACCTCTTTGGGGGAGAAGACATTATGCAAAACCCTGTCCGACTGATCCAGGTAACAGTCAGTCCTGCTTGTCATAGGCAGTTTCATCTGAGGTATTCAGTAGTTCATCACCCTGCTGAGGAAATCAAACCCCCCAAGAAACTGTATTGTGAGTTGCAGCAAGAGGCAGGATGAGTTAACACATGGCTTCAGGGAAGTCTTGTCTGCAAGGAGGGTTGTAACTCTTTCATTTTCCCCTTTAAGTGTATTTCAGGCACAAGCCCTGATGTACTTCTTTGGGTCAGTCAGCTCTGCCGCTGGCGGGCACTGGGGCCAGGGCTGCTGTAGGCGATGCTATGGCAGGTAGCGGCCGACCCCCTCTGCCTGGCTTCGTGCCTGTAGCCAATCTCACTGAAATCAGGGCTTTCCACTTTCTCAGCCACGCACCTGCTCGCTTGCAGCAAAAGCAAAGATTCGTGATCATTAGAGCAATTAGATTCTCACTCATCAAAGGGCCAGGACTTAAACCGACAGTTATTTTGTATAAATAGTTGTGTTAAAAATGCGGCTCCTGGCACATGTTACTGGCTCTCTGCCTGCTTTCAGCAGTTACACTGTATTAGGAGGCAAAAATACCTTAAATCCTTTCTTATCTGATTTAATGCTTTATCAACATTATAGTGTTACTTTCCCCGTGAGTGTTTTTCACTGGTTTAGGGGTTTTAACTAAGAAGAATCATTAAAGGCTAAGATGGCAGCCAGCACATAAGCTTCTTTATAGTGATAACGCTCTTGATTATCAGGGGGGAGGAAATCTATTTATCCATTAGTGGGGAGATGTCCTGGAGATATTTGCTGGATAAAGAAGCAGATGACATGATATAAAAGTTTGCATCACCCAGATACAGATGACTGAATGATCATCATCTGGCAACAGCTCTTTTTCTCACATAAATTGATGACTTAGATACCACCCTAAGTCCCATCAACAAGTCCCTTTGCCAATCTGAGTGCATACCAGCCACCAGCACAAATATAGCAGCTGGGCAAACACAGTGGCTGCCAGCAGAGCTACGTGAAATTCAGGTTTGCTTGCCCAGGAAATTGCTAATGCTGTTGCAGGAATATACAGAATAACTGGAAAACGAAATGAAATGAAATGGCTTGCACTTTGGGAGAGCATTATCCAGGAGTTACAGTGATTTAATGGCCATGCAAAGATTTACAGCTGAGAAGCTTGCATATGGCAGACACACTCTGCCTTAGTGCATGTGCTAGCATCTCCTGAGCAGACAAGCCTGGGGAACTAGAACGCTTTCCAATGGGACATATTAGGAAAATAAGTGGCTAAATTCTCAAATTTCCAGCAGTTCAAGCCAGAGGATTGTATTCATTAGGACAAAATAAAAACCGTAAGTTCTTCTGTAATTACAATAGCCAGTTAAAATGCAACATAAACAGTTGCGTGTGTATCTTTATTTGTTTGTCAGGTTTACCATGTCTCCAGGAATATGTGGTTTCGGATGGAGACCAGAGTGGTGAAGAATGTCTGTGCACCAGCTGTTGTGATTGGAGACCAGATTATCATTGTAGGAGGTAAGGGCTCTGTTTCACCCTCCGTCCTTTATCCTCCTGCCGGATTTCTCAGCCTTCCTGCTTGGTGTGCTCCCTCAAAAAGCACATAGACCTTGGAAAGGAAAGGAAGGCTGTGTCCACCCTCCATACACACCTTTCATGGGGCTTCATGACCATGGAAGTGAGGACAAGCTATCTACAACACACCTTACTCCAACTAGCAGGACCTGGGTGGAGAGAAACTGGGGAAAAGCCAATGTAAGTTACTGCTCTGCAGAATAAGGGAAGAAGCCAAGGGCATGGGGGTCCTGCTCCTTCCCTGCTGACTCACAGCCTGGCCCTCCCTGACTGCTCTTCTTGAAAGGATGAAGAGTGTGGTTACCAAAAGACCATGGGTAGCTTGTTGGGATGGGTGGGCTACAAGCCTATGAGGGGTCGATTGGTCCTGTAGCTGCCTCTCGGGGGTAATTGTGAAATGTCCTGAGAGGGGCATGAAACACTCGGAGAGCGGAAACTTCTCAGTGTATTTTTCAAAGTGAGGACCAGCCTCTGCTTGTGGCACTTTGATGTCATCGGTGGCTTGGCACTCTGCAGTCCTTAATGCAGCTCCCCTGACCACAGGCTGGCACAAGGAAGAATGTGTTAGATTATTCAAGGGAAAATGAGACATAGGGAAGCTTTAGAATAGCAGAGGATTGAACCCAAATCACACAGGACTCAAATGTGGCGTGGTCTCTTAGCAGCAGGCTGCTGCTACCCTTTGCAGTGAGAACAGGAGAAAGTAGAGTCGAAAGGTCCAGGACTATCAGGCTACTGTGTGGCAGATTACTCTGACCTCAGTGCCCAAAATACAGTATTTTCAACTCTCTTATCTTCAAATGTATTAATCTGAAGGACCTGTATTGACCCAAGTCTGCTGATGATGATCTTAACCTTCCGATTTATTTTTATTTATCTAACAAAAGATACAGAAATTAATGTTAACTTTAAACATCCTTCATTTTGCTTGAAAGTAGAGAGATTCACCGTGGTCAGGTTGTATTTGCCAGCTTCCATGCCAAAACATTAGCCAAACATTCTTAATTTCTCAACAGTAAAACCCACAAAATAACATTTCTCTTAAAAATAGCTTTCATCACATTTCAGGTCTTCTCTGCATGACTGATCACATCATAACACGGGCGAGTGGCTTGGCCTATGCAAGACAGGCCTTGATTTTTGTTAGGGGAGGTGGCTTCAAGGCCTGCAAAACGTAGCCCAAAGCAGTTTGTTTGCCAAGGGCACTCTTGATTATCTACAGGGATACATGGGCAAGGTACTGCTGGGTACCAAGCTTCCACACCTCCATTGCTTCAGGGCAACGGCCCTGGTACCAGCCCTCACCTCCCAGCAGATGCGAGGTTACATCAGCTCTCGGTGAGAGACCTGTCCATTGGGTCACTGGCATGGTGGCCAGCACGGAATCAGCACCAAGGGCTTTGGGAGTGGAGCAAGCACTGGTGGCACTGTGCTGTTGGGTACCTAGCTCCATTCAATAGACAGCTACCACTCCAACCCAAAAGGCATTGTTACTCCATTCCCATGTGCCATTGGTTTCTGTATTTCCCAGTGAATCTCTAGGAGTCTGTTGGGTGAAAAGAAATACTTTGAGACACTTGAAGGCACATGCAGAAAACTGCAAATTCCAACTGTGTCTGATAGGTTGCTTGGCTGATCTGATGGGTTTTATGGTACTCGTCGAGCCTTGGCTGCCAAGGTGCCATGAGACAGAGTGAGGACAAACAGGAGGGGAAGATAGACAGACAGGTATTCTCGTGACATATCATCACTTCCCAGTTTAGATATCTTAATTCTGCCAAATTATGTATAATGGGTTTTATTGAAGACTAGCACGAAATATCTTATCATTCCTTCTACTGGCCATAAACTCTAATTCTCATCTGTCTCTTCCACCTCTGCCTTTGTATTTAGGGTACACTCGGAGAATAATTGCTTATGATACAAAAGGCAACAAGTTTGTTAAATGTGCAGACATGAAAGACAGACGAATGCATCATGGGGCCACTGTCATCAAGAACAAGCTGTATGTCACAGGAGGTAGATGTCTCACGGTGGACAATGTCATCGAGGACTTGGATACCTTGGACTGCTATGATCCAGAGACTGACACATGGACACCAAAGGGAAAACTGCCACACAAACTCTTTGACCATGGGTGCCTTACACTCCAGTGTGTCCCCTGTTCTAACCTTCTCTAAACAACCTTTGGTACTTACCAGGACATTCTGTGCTTTCCTTACCAGAAAGGACCTGCCTTGCTCTGCAGAGAGCACATGGAAGATCCTCATGGGGTCCCACAAACTCCTGACCTTGAAGCAGCATTAGTGACTCCCTGAACACTCTGCCAGAAAGGTCGAGATTTGTGCTCATGCCATGTTCACCTGACCAGTATTGCATGCGTTGCTGCTAAGTCCAGCCCGGAGACCTTCCTCAGAGTATCAGCAAGAAACAGGAAAAAGATACCGGGTAGGAACCCGGTACAGGATTTGGCCTTGTACAGACTATAAAATGAAAAGTTAATAGGAATGCTGGTATCTCCAGGGGAAGTAAGTTCTGGGTAACCCGCATTTGTTAGCGTGCAAACTCAGCAGCATGCCACAGCCCTTTGCTGCTCAGTGCTGACCAGGCTTCCCATTTTGAGTGGTGGGAGCCCCAAGCTCTAGTCTTCCAGCCAGCCCAGCAGCAGCTGCCTGCGTTAGCTATGGTAGTTATCTCATATGAAATAAAATTTTGATGTTCCTAACATCAAATTAGAAATTAGCAAAAGGCTGATGCTTTTATCTGAACTCTCACATTGTGGCAAGATGCAGATTGGCCTTTTCTGAGCTACCACTCTTCTCAGTGGTGCCCAGCGACAGGACAAGGGGCAATGGGCACAAACTGGAACACAGGCAGTTCCACCTGAACATGAGGAGGAACTTCTTTACTGTGAGGGTAACAGAGCACTGGAACAGGCTGCCCAGAGAGGTTGTGGAGTCTCCTTCTCTGGAGATATTCAAAACCCGCCTGGATGCATTCCTGTGCAACCTGCTCTAGGCTAACCTGCTTTAGCAGGGGGGTTGGACTAGATGATCTCTAGAGGTCCCTTCCAACCCCTACCATTCTATGATTCTATGATTCTATGATTCTTTCACAGTGCATGGAAGCTTTTTCTTCTATCTGCCTGCTCTCTGAAGGAGAAGGAGAAGGGGGGATGGAAATTAAGATTGTCTGCATCTTCTTTTTCAAAGGATCTTGGTTTGCAGGGAGCTTGCTTCTCCTTTTGCGTCGAGGATAGCAGTAGGGTTAGTTAGGAAGACCTTCAGCTGATGGAATTCCTGAAATCTGAAATAGCAGGGAGGACACATGGACGACACATGGACAAAAGGGAGAAGAGGTATTTCAGAGGAACAATTTTTTTTTTCCCCTTTCTCCTCTCTCCAAACCAGTGGAAAACAGTGATGAGAGGAAGCCAGTGACAGGAAACCAGCTTTCCAAGAAGAGCAAGTCTAAGTCTGCCACTTGGCAAAGCAGCTCTGGCTCCACCAATATTTTTGTGGGGTTCTGCCACTAAATGCATATTTTTAAAGGGAGGGGATTAATCACCAGATACTGAACAGGCTGTGAACTGCTGTCAGGTCTCCAGGCTTGGTAAGATTGCTGAGATAGCAAGGAGCTTTAAAGACAGCACGGATGACCACCATCCAGAGAAAGGATGGCATATACAACACCACTTTTTCCTCATGTTTGAAAGAAAGTGAGACTTTTCCAAGGGTCCAGGGTGGCATGAGGAAACCACACTCAACCCTCCTCTTCACAGAGGCTGCACAGCCATGTGGTTGCCACCATGTTGCAGGACACCAACTCCAACCACTAAGATCTCCTCCCATAAATCTGTATCTGGTAGCAGAAGGGACACAGAAATAGTTAATGAGGTGGGGGGCTGGAATGAAGAATTGCGTATCGACTGCTGTTTTAACAATGTGAAATAAAGTGGTTATTGTGGTTTGTATGAGGTTTGTGTTCAGGAGTCCCCATTGTTCTCTCTGCATTGTTGATAAAGCAAATTTGTTTTGTACCAGCGGTTTTTGCAGGGGTTTCCTTCTAAGGATTTGAGTAAAACTGCAAAAAATGAGTGAGAACCCAAACTCATCTCCCAGCTTGGAAGCCTTTGGCTATGTTTCTCCTGTGTCTTTCAGTCTATATCATCATCTCCCCCACATTCAAAGCAGGGCTAAATCACAGCACTTGCCAAATTGGACCAGAGCAGTGATTCATTCTGCTTCCTCAGAGGCCAGCTCCAGCTTTCTGGAGAAAGAAGTTTTGTCATGGCCAATTATGTCTGCCCCGGGGAGATGTTTATTCCTAACCCTTCAGTGCCGCCTTCCCAAACTCCTTCCTGTTGTGACCCCACTCAGCTCCAAAACCCCAGGAGACACCAGTTGCTGCCATGCATTTTAGCTGACACGGATTCCTGCCAGGCTCGTGACTGTACCCAGAATCGAGGAAAAAAAAGCTGACTTGGGGCCATAATCCCATGTTTGCAAACCATTGCCACAGTCATTGGTTTACGCTTGGAAGCAAACAGATTTTTTTAATTCCCGTGTCATGTAACTAGTGATTTTCTCAGCATTCATGCAGGGACCAAACAGTACTTCACACAGCTGTAGCTGGGCAGGAAATGAGGAGTGCAAAGAAGAGGCACGGTTGAGCAGCGTGGAGCACAGCATCCTTGTCCTGGCCCCCAGGGAGCTCTCATGT
Source organism: Steatornis caripensis (assembly GCA_013398225.1). Taxonomy (NCBI): domain Eukaryota; kingdom Metazoa; phylum Chordata; class Aves; order Caprimulgiformes; family Steatornithidae; genus Steatornis; species Steatornis caripensis. The sequence goes on along the minus strand of VZSC01000051.1, from coordinate 306,946 downwards.
CACCCCCAAGTCCCCGGAGATGCCGAGACCTATGCCCAGATCTGCTCTGGCTGCAACCCCGGGCTCCTTCCTTTAACAAATTCCTCACCTCATGCCCATAATTGAAGGAATTTGGGTTTGCTGCGCAGTAAATACAAAGTGTGGTTTCTGATAGACTTCTGTCTTGTGGTCAGTTGGCTTTGATGTAAACTCCGACCACAGCTTTTGGGGCCTTTTGCAAAATAAGTTGAAACCAGAGAACAGCATTGAGCCTTACCGAGGCAGACAAGGGCCGGCAGAGTCACCTAGTCACGGGGAGGCAGCAGCACACGCGGCTTCAGGGCAGGAGATATGCAGCCCTGGGGCAGACGCTACGGGGAGAAGGGATGCTGCCTTTCTAATCAGGTGCTGGCCACCACCTGGCCCACCCAGAGCAATACCTAGTACTGTCCCGAATGCTTTGCAGTTGTCTCACTTGGTGCTATGGGTGAAAGCACTTCTAGCAAATCTTGACCAAGGTAATCCTTTCTCCAGTGTCAGCAGGGGACTTTCCCAAGCAGGATCTGTAAGGCCACCACTACCCAGAACAGTTTCTGAGTCAACACATGCTTTTCCAGAGGTCTCAGCATCCTAATACTTGAGCATTTGAGATGGGAATCCCCCATAGGACAGCAGCAAGGTACTTCACAAATACAATGACGGCTCCATGAAGAGGTGGGAATTTGTTGATCTTTATTTAATAAACATGGAAACCAAGGAAAAGAGGGTTTTAGGAAAGGGTCATCGATTTGGGAATGAACTTTTAGAAGGGCTGAGCACCTGCCACTTTTTTTCAAATTAGGGAGTGCTGTGAAGGCTCATCACCTCCAAGGCCTCGTTCTTGGGTGCCCAAGACAGTCACTAGATCATGGAAACCATAGAACCACACGGCTGAAAGCGGCCTGCTCCACAGGACAGTGAGTTACCCAGTCCCTCATGGCAGGTGCTTGTCCAACACATTGAAAATCTCCCATGAGAGACACTCTGCTCCCTCCCTAAGTAACATACTTGAGTGTGTTATTAACCTCACAGTTTTTAATACTACCTATCCTAAATCTTCTTTGCTGTACTTTCTGCCATCCCCACAGAGATAAAGAGCAATCGATTACCCTTTTTGATACCATGGGTTTTTTTACATCTTGGAAGTTTATTAGGATGTTTCAAATTCTGTAGACTAAACAAACACGAGCCTTTCAATCTTTCCTCGTAAGTCATGTTTTCTAGACCTCTGATCATTTTTGTTGCTCTCCTCTGGACAATTTCCAGTTTGTCTGTATTTTTTTTTTAATTTAAGTGTAGGGCCATGGCTCAGCCTTGCAGTGCTGAGAAGAGCAATAAACTCCTCCTGTGTCTTACCTACAGCACTCCCAGTCTCTCAGCCTATAAGGATTTTTGCTTTTCGCAGCAGCAGCAGATTACTGACTGGGGTTCAGCCGTGCTCGGGATTAAGGAATGCTTGCAAGTTTGTGCAAAGTCACATGGAAAGACTGCAGGAGATCCAGTATCTCGGTTTTACGCCGTAACTCCGTCTTTGCTTTGGTTCACCATGATCCCGAGCCAGATCCCATTGAAAACAATGTCTCTCCACGGGCTTCAGCAAGGGGCTTTGGACTGGGTTCTAATTACTGTGTTCGCAGCTGGGTTCATAACAAATTCTATTAATTTTAACAGTAAATATTTAATGTTTGAGTCATTTTTTTTATATGAAGGGAAAAGTTTCAGTAAAAAAAAAAAGGGAAGGGAGGAGATGGTTGCGTTTACTTTTTAACTTTCTTCCACTTCCCTTGCTGCAAACACAGAGCTGAATCCTGCTGCACGGGCAGCCTGTGGTGGCAGGCAGCTTTGCTTTGATCTTAGCAAAGAGCTTCATAAGTTAAGCCTGCGTTTTTTCACTGTAACCATTTATCAAACAATACAATCCTTTCCAAGGGCAGCCTTTTTCTTGCACAGTAATATGTTTATAATGATAATGCATTTCCTGCTTCTTTTTGATTAAACACACCTGACAAAGTAGGAAAGATGTCGATGCATAAATAAATGGGCACTTCGAGTTCATCACTTCATCAGTCCTTTTTTTCCAAATGCCAAGGAGTTCACTGCGAGGTGAATCCTCTAGTTAAGAAGGAAACAATTGGGGAGAGCCTATATGAATAGCATACAGGGTAATTTATCCCTGGCATTGTTCCTTGGGCTGACCTGAGAGCCATTAATAATTGACAGCAGCAAAAACAATCCCTTTTTAAAAATATAAACATCCATACTTTTTTTCCAGCTGCTTGAAAGCTCCCACACAGAAGTTAAACAGTCATATTCTCCATGGCACAAATGAGCATGAATTCCCTGGTGCAAGCTTGCACCAGCAAAGGAGCTGAGACCTGCTAATTAGCGGACTGCTAATAATGTTTTCAGCGACTGTTTCTGATGAGTTTGCCCGGGGTCCAAACGAAGCACAGTGCATATGGAGAAACTGGTGTCTCAGGCTGCTGTTGCCACCGAAGTCAAAGGGGCTCCTCAGGGTTTGTGCTGCAGCACTGATTGATCTGGCCTCTTCTGTTTATTGTAGTTTCCAAAATAGTAGCAGAGTAGCGAGGAGCCCAACTGCTCTGTCATTCGACAAGTCACCCGCCGGCTCCAGCTGCCACTTGTCACTTCTCTCCCCGGGGCTCTTTGTTTGCCCGCACTTCTTTCATGTTGCAAGAACCCTTTCCGAGAAAGGGAAGGAGCAGCACGTCTCGAGCAGCCCTGAGCTGTTAGGTGGTTGCCTCGTGGCTGCTGTAAACACGAGGCATCCCCACAGCTGTTGGAGACATTTGGCTTTAGGCTGGGGGTGAGCCATGGGGTAAAACACTGTTGGAGGTAGGAAAAGGTGGCAGAATCTGGTCCACTTCTTCGTCTGGTCAGGAAGATGTCTATAAACCGTCCTCCAATATCTAATCCTCCCATGTCTAGTCCTCTGAAGTTTGTTTCTCGATCAGCCTGTGTCTTCTGATGAATAAGTCGTGTCCCGCCACCCCTCCCTGAAGCAGGCGTGCCGAGACAAGGGCAAAGGCATGTCCTTTTCCTCAGGTCCCCCAGTGCAATAGCTGTAATTACATCCTCTGAGTTGTGCCCTGGTCTTGGCACATCGCTGAGGTTTCTCCCTGCTCTCAGACACCTTCTCAGGCCAAACAACTGGGCAGGTGTGCTCTGCAGGTGCCTTGCACTCACATTTGGAGGTGGCAACGACTGCCCAGAGCGCCAGGAAGTGACACCAAGGACTCTCAAGTCCAAATTTTCAAGTTGATGGGATGCTCCTGGTCTGACAAGTCAGCCAAAACCTGAACCTTAGAGCAGAGCCCTGACAGCTCTCTGTGAGAGCCGGGGGACTGCAGGGGAACACGTGTCCAGCCCTGAGGAGCAGAGACCAAACTACATGGAGGGTGCTGCAACATGAAACTTGGCTACAAAGCTTCAGTGCTGGGAAAGTGTAGTGTTTTATCCAGATCAGCAGCAAGGCCTGGAATTAATAGGGTTGAGAAAACTATTTTGATGTGCATGGTATGTGGAGATAATGGCCCAATTCCCAAGGGCTTCCAGTGAAAATTAGATGTTAACCATAACAGTACGTGAACGTGACGTTCCCTGACAGGGGTGAGCAAGGCTACGGGAAGACAAGAGACAAGTACAAACCAAGGGGGCAAAAGAGGCAGCTCTTGGGAGAGCAAAATTACCACGAACTTGCTGGATCTGTTTTGATGCTGAAATGACGTGGACCCTGGCACCAGGCAGATCGAAAGCAAGGGAACTGTGCCTGCTTTATGTTGTTATGACACATATATTTCCCTGAAAATGACATTAAAAAGTACCAGAGGCTCAAACATTGTTCTGTTTATCTGTTCCCTGGGTAGGGCTCTTACTCTTAGAGACAGCCTGAGCACTCTTTGCTTCTGGCATGAGGACCGTTAACTAGCGTGACACAGGAAGCCAGCCCAGGGGGTCAGAGCATGCACTGCTGTTGCCTGCTGCCAGCTTGCAGGATGGCATCCCTTTGAGACACGCAAAAGTGTGAGCCACCAGAGAAGATTCCCCTGATGTGCACTGAGGTACACAGATAGGAAGTCAAAAGCAGAGGACGATTCCTTCCCAAGGTGTTGATCCAGGGTTCATCCTATGCAAAAACATGGAAAGGCTCCTTGTCACCCAGGTTGTGTTGATGGTGACTGAATATGCTTCAGGCCACATTTCAGCCCTGGGGCTCCCTTGCAATGGAGTTTGCACCTGAATTAGCCATTAGTGGGATCCCAAATTCCCCCTACACATGGTGTGAACTAACCCGTGCTTGTGCAAGCAATGCACACATAGCCGTGGCATCCTAAGGAGAAGACTCCCAGCAGCTTAACTGGGCACCAGCTCAAGCCTTAACCAAGGAGGAAAGCAGAGAGGTCCTGTGGATGTTCTTCAAGACACTGTGCTATTTAATGGATAATTCAGACCTTTTTAAAAGAAGGCAGACTTTGGGTTTGGGAGGTGCTGGCTGAAGCCCTGAAGGCTTGTAGCTGAGGGATCCTGTTTAGAGCCTACAAGAGTTGTCTTTCTGCTCATTATAACTTGGAACAAAATAGTAAATAGAGTAAATAGGGTCTGTTTCTTCTCCAGGCATAGAGAGCTCTGGAAATTTTCTCAAGAGAAAAACAGCAACACACAGTCATAGTGGTGGTGCCTGCAGACTGAAATACAAATGGCAGGGAAGCCAAAAGCATGTTCACCCTTCCAAGCTTGAGCTAATGTTTTTTATGGCCTGAAATGTGACATGCACAGTCAATCACAGATTTGAAGCCGAGAGTCTGTTATTTGTGATGGCAGCATAAAATACACAGGTCCTTACTACCAAGAGCTTATGAGAGATTCAGAGCAGAGGACACAGATGATCCTCAGAGCATCATCAGCTGGAGTTTCAAAGCATCTGGCTCATTTGTTATACAAGAGCAACACCTTATGCCATAACATGGGTAACTGAAGTACACCTCAAAAAAAAAAAAGTCAGCTCTTCCCTGTGGCTCCACAGCCCATCCCACAGATCAGCTCGCAAATGTGATCAAACAAGTGCCAAGGCCCAGGGCTTCCTAGAAACTCAGGTAAGAGGGGGCAGATGGGCATTAGCTGTCATTAACGCCAACCTCTTCTGTCCCCATAGCCAGAAGGGCATCATTACCCTAAAACATCCCTAGAAGAAGAGTTTTTTCCCTGATTTTCAACATCTAGATTTTGCCCTTCCCCAGGAAAGGCAGCAGAAGGTTTGGGACAACCCTAGGAATGGGCACACAACTGGGAAAGTGGGTCCCTTCTGCTTTTCGAAACAAATGCTTTATAGGGTGAAGAGAGAACATTCAGACCAGGGCTCTCTGATTTCCAGGAACAAACTATAAAAGCCATTTAGATTGACTGAAAATACTTTGGCATTTCCTTTTCATATTTCCAAAACAATTTCAAAGACAAGGTGATAGGTAGTGCAGCTCGACTGTCACCAGGGAAGGGAAATGGGGAAATGATTACATGGATCAGCAGAGTTTTGCCTTTATCTTATTTGATTGATTCTAGAATACATTCTCCTCTGCTGATTTATGGCTGGACTAATGCAAATCCATGGATTTTCATGTAAATACAACATACTGCCTTGTGGCTGCAGGATGTTGGTGAGCTCAGCCTGATCAGGAGAAAATCCCTGCCCGGTTTTTAGTAGAAATCTGCAGACACGCTGCTAGCAGAATCGTGGTAGCGCCAGGCTCCGTGGGATATGGCACTTGCAAACGGCATGAGTCATTTGCCCTGGAGCTGTAGGAGCAGAGAACATCTGAAGATCTAGATTAGACTGGTGAATCAGCAGCATCTGACACAGTTTAAGAGGTTAAGCCTATTTATAGACAAATGAGGGTAATTTTCATAGCTGAAGGGATTGGATTTTTTTTTTAATGAATTCATAATAAACTCTAGGGAGGGCAATACTGAGATCTGTACTCAGTTAACTCCTTGGAGATGAGAGGAATTTTGTCCAAGACAGGAATGGAGTCAAAGGAGACAGAAACTCAAGAGTGCATTATCTTCACTGCTTTGCTTTTTTTCCACTCGCAGGATTAAGTTATGCTTTCAGGACAGTACAAATCATCTCTGTGGAGCCAGACCTTGATCTCCCTGCCCAGCACATGTGTGGGACTCCCCCAGCACCTGGCATTTGACGGGGAAACTGGGAGGAACAAATCAGATGTGCACCTGTGGGGAAACAAATCCCTTCTTTACAGGGGACTTTCTGTTCATCATTTCTCACCTTCCTTCATACTTTACTCTTGGATATCACTATTGGTGGACATGAGAATTAGTTTGCCAGTGTGTATCAGCAGCAGAGTTACATGGCATCATCAGCCAAGTGAGAAAGGATAAGATTTACTGAGTGATTGTGGGTAAAATGTTATTTCTTTTATGTCTCCATTGCCACATCTTTAAAATAAGGATGATACCACCCCCAAGGGCATTGCGAATGAATCCAGGCTCAAAAGTGCTGTCTTTGTGAATTGCCAAAGGCTGCTGTTGTACAATCCCACTGCAGCTACTTGCTCTTGAATGAATATAAGTAAGATCTTAAATGAACTGGTAATCAGCTGGACAAGTACGAAGACTTATAAAATGAATATAGGTCTGATTTTGACTGAGGCTACCCACTGATCCCCAAAAAGAAACCATAATGTTCCTTCAAAGATTACCAGCGTTAAGAAAAGCCTTTTATAAATAATAGGACTGAAGTGAGCCGCTACCTCCTTCTCCTATAAAAATTTTGTACGCAGCTTTCCACATAAATCAAGGATGGATTGAATACAAAGTTATAGACCCTCTGGGAGAAGAATGGGCCTTATGAAAAGGACACAAACACTTGCAGGGTTTGCAGGTGGATTGTGCCTGTGGACTAGTAATGCTTTTACTTAAGCAAAGGTTCTTCTGCTTGGAGGCAATCTCCCAATCAAGCTCAAAGATATGAAAATCATCCCTTCGAGGTCATCTAAAACTTATTTCAAATTCAGAGTGATGATGTATGGAGCACTCCGTGTACTCATTCCCAAGTGTGCATTTTCAGATCATGCCAAAACATGGCATGTCCGTAACGTGTTGTACATCCAAGGTCTGTAGGATCAGGTCCTGCTTCATCCTTGATTGTTCTCTTGGAAAAAGCAGATTTTTCAGTTCTTTCAACGTTTTTGCACCAGCTTTTCTGAGATGCCTTCTTATAATCTCCCCTCAGCATCTGTTTTATTTTAAAAGGATAAAAATGCACCGAAGTCTCACACGTTCTTGCTACTTTCAAGGTTCTCCAATTACACCATTTATATTAATTCATTCCCTTTTTTTGTTAGGATTTTTTTTTAGGTTACATTTTGTACACTCAGTGGGAAGGACAGAGACCTACAGGGTGTGTTGTTATTAAAAACCATTTTATTTTGTCTGTTCTGTGATGAAAACTGCCTGCAAATGTAGGATTGCAAGGATGTTTGGGCACCCGCCATCATATTAACTTTAAGTTGATCCTAGGAACTGGCAGTACTTGACTATCCATTTCCCAAGTAGCAATTGTGAAGTGCAGGAGTCCTTCAACCTTGTCTTCCAAGCACAACTCCTTAGGTCCCTGCACTCACCACCTGTCTTGGTAAGCTCAACTTATCCTGAAATTTCAAAGTTAACATGAGGCATCTCCATTCTTTGGCCTCTACAGGCCTGTCTGGGCACAAAAGGGGACACAGTGTAGAGATGCCCAAGCTGGCAACCCAGGAGACTCAAAAGCATACGCTTTATGTGTGCTTGTCCAAGTCAAAATTCCGTAATTTATCCCCTGGATTTTGATCTAACACTAGATGGGCCAAAAGCTTCGAAGCAGCCTCAGGGTGTTGGTTAAGTCTCCTAGGACTAGCGTGGGGCTCCTGGGTGTGCAACCATTTCTTACATCTTTGCAAAAGCAGCTCTGCTCAGTGTGCTTCAAGCAAGACAAGCAAATCAATTAACTGCTTTTGAAAATCCTGGCCTCTATCTGTTATGATGAGATCCTCTTGATAACAGCACTGCCTGGAGTGAGAAAAGAGCTTTCCTTGTTTTCCTCAATCCAAGTTCAAGCAAACTTGTGCTGACCTCTTCATTTTGGCCATTTGATTTCAATGGAAAATGGACTGCACAGGGACCTTTCATCTCAAGCCTTGTATATTTTCTCTAATATTCTTTTATCTATCTTCCCTAAAAAACGTTTACTAATATTTTAAGCTAATGTTTCTTTTCAGAGGGTCACACACAGTTCAGCATGCATCTTGCATCCGAAGATTTCTCCAGGTCTCTAGTGTTAAGTTTTTCTAAACAGGTTGGGTATTTACTTGCTGTTACTGCAGGGAGCAAGCAGAGCCCATCTAGCTGACATCAAAAATAATGAAAGGAAAACCATATGTAAAACATACTTTCTGGAAATAAACTGACCCTTCTACATTTACAGGGTCAGGGGAGTACAAGTAACCCCACGTGTCCCCATGTGACTGCCCAAGTTTCTACATAGCAGAAGAGAACAGGTCACACAGATGTAGTTACAGAAGTTGAAATGGGGATGCAGGGGAGACGAGGAAACGGCACCAGATTTAGAGCAACAGGTGGTTCCCCCGTGGCACCCGTGAGGGACGAGCAGAGCTGGGCACTGAGAACAACCTCTGCTGAGGCGCCTGCACAGCACGGGGTGGAAAAGTGTCTGCATGGATGAAGCACCATGGAAATAAACAGAAGAACTGGCACCCGCAGCATCAGCCCTTTCCTAGGATTGGCCCTGCAAGGAGCTTTGGAGAAACCTGACCCTGCGATAAGGGCTGTACCTTAGGACTTTGGAAACATGGGGTTTAGGCACCTGTTGTCCCAGACTGCGTGTAACTATCAACAGACCACTTGGTCACGATCTGCAGATCCCAGCGAGTGCTTACATACCTTCATAGACATGGGCGTTGGTGTCTCAGTCCTCCTGTTTCCTTTCCATGCTGGGGAGAGAATAGCTCTTCCCTACCTTGCACGTTGGAGGAGACGAATGTGTTCTGCCATGCCAAACGCTATTTGAACTGAGGTCCTGATTTTAGCGGCTCACTAGACTCAGAAGAAATAACACATTCCCGTGTTTCCAGCTCAGCACGGGCACCTCGTGTGTCCCTGCAGGTTTCTGCCCGGCAGAGGACAGGTGACACAGAGGTGGTGACAGAAATCCAAGCACAGCACTGTGATCGAGCCCTGGGCAGCTATAGGAGTGAACTCATGGCACATCAAGAAGAAAACAATTTCACAGGTTTGAAACACAGTCTCTGGGGAAGCTCAGAAAGACTTCCCATAGACATTCCTGTGTCTCACATGGACACTGAGCTTGGTTCTCCACCATCCTACCCCTCATATGGCCACTGGTACATAAAGTGCATGTGAAATACCATCCAGTTTTAAGTCATAGTTTACCTTCGATTCATGCTCTTGAGCCTGTCCAAGAGAAGGAAGAGCTGGATTTTTACATACTAAGCTTACATGATTATACTGCTGCTATGTGGCTGGGGCTTTCAGAAGTTAAATCCAGATGCAGCCAGACCTTTCCTAGTCCCTGGTGTTTTCCCATCGATAACTAACATCAGGCCTGCCTGTATGAGCAGAGACCAAACAAGTCCAGAGTGGCAGTTCCTTGGCAGGGACTTAGTTTACCTTTCAGTGCCATATTTAATAACACTGGATGGCACTTATCAGAATAGATTTTCCAGCAAGTGGCATGCCAAAGCCTTGATGAAATCAAGCCTTCTGTCTGATGTCAATCACTTACTCTTTGCTGGTTCAAAAGTGCTATCCATGCTGGAAAAGCAAGACCCAAGGAGCACTTCAGCCCAGAATTGCACAGCTAAACTTGGCCTAGCAATATGCTGTAGTAAAAAGAGGTCATCACTGCATGGCCTTCAAACTGTTCTTCTATTCTTTGTGTTAAAGAACAGACTCACCAAACTACTGGATGTTTTTCCACATGTCTTCCTATCTGTTTTATAGGGAAATATTTCATGGACACTGGAGCTGGAATATGTGCATAGGCATGGGTGTCTACTGAGATGCAACGAAGTGGAAGTGCATCCACCACCTTATTTTGCAGACGTTCCATAGTCTTTACAATAGTTTGACACAAACAGCTGATTACAAACGTGAAGATTTTAGGGTGTGGGCAAAGCGAATTCTCAGTTCATGGCCCAAGCCTATCCTTGCTAAATATGCAAAAATAGACATTGTTCTCACCCTACATTAGGTTATAGTTTTGTTCTTGTTCTCTGCTGTCGATAGGAAATATGTTCTCTGGCATCTGCATTAGGCCCATTTGCACCAGTCCCCGATGGCTGCGGAGATGCGTGTTCTGCTTGTGGGTGGCAGATTTGCCTCCTGATCTTTTGTTTTCAAAATGCAGCTGCAGAGGAGAGGAACATGGCATCATTACTGCTATGAAAGGTCTTTTCATCCTCTGTGGTTTCCGGGTTAGAGCTGTGTTGGTTGAGGATTCCTCCCGCAGGGTGGAGGAGTAGTGGAAATGCAGTCTAAAACACGATCAGGAGGAAGATGTGAAAATGAGCGCAAACATACAGTGTATGAGTCAGCGCCACAAGGAATCTCTATCCTATAAAGTGAAGATCACACCTCCTCTTAGTACAGCAGAGCTGTTCCCACACAAGGAGAAGACATCATGTAGTGTTCAGCATCTTAAAAAGGACTTATATCCTGACTGAAAGTTTAATAGTGGAAAAATGTTTTCAGGTCAGTAACGTTGCAGCTTCAGAGAAGGATAGGAACAGCAAGCATGACATGCTGCATTCATTATCTGCTGTAAAATAATATGGACTGGGCACTGATGCCAAATCCTTTGCGTGTGCAAATCAGCAAAGCCTCAGTGATGCTAAACTGATGCTGAACTGATTAACTCCAGCCGACGAGCTGGCCTTTGTCAACAAAACCAGTTCTTGTACAATGAGGGGTCTCTCATGGGGTATTATGTATTTAAATTTTCATTAATAGCCTCATCTCAGACTGTTTAGGGGAATAAAACCGTAGCTTTAGCACAAGGAGTAGGCAACATGGACAGGACAAGGGGCAATGGGCACAAACTGGAGCACAGGCAGTTCCACCTGAACATGAGGAGGAACTTCTTTACTGTGAGGGTAACAGAGCACTGGAACAGGCTGCCCAGGGGGGTTGTGGAGTCTCCTTCCCTGGAGATATTCAAAACCCGCCTGGATGCATTCCTGTGCAACCTGCTCTAGGCAAACCTGCTTTAGCAGGGTGGGTTGGACTAGATGATCTCTAGAGGTCCCTTCCAACCCCTACCGTTCTATGATTCTATGATTCTATGATTCTATGGGCTGAGAAACACCCAAAATAAGAGCTCCACTGTCAAGGGTCTCCAGACTCCCAGGTCCTGAAGATGTAGTCCATGGCAGCCTGCTGCTGGCTGGAGCTCAGACCTGAGCCCATGGGTTCTCCAAGACAGACACCAAGTCCGTCAGACTGGGAAGAATTCGTCCCCCAAGGAAAGAGCGAGGACCCAATAGAGAAAGACCTTCTCCTCGTAGGTAAGCGTGAATAGGGCAAGGCAGAGTCAAGCCCAAAGAGTAGGGCCAGGTTTGAGCTCAGGCAGGGTTAGGAGGTTGGCACTCAAGTCAAGGCAGTCACAAGGCAGACTAGAGAAGCTGCAGTCTGCTCTGAACCAAAGGTTCAAGGGACTGGCACAGTTGAAGTCAAGGAGCAATATAAAAAGAGTTATTTTTATTGCTGTTTATGTCTTGAGGAACAGACCCTTACCTGAAGAAGAAGTGGGATGTAAAGGGGCAGGATGGAGCACAGCAACAGCGGGTGGGACTGTTGGTGGGACTGCTACATGGACCTGACCACAGGGCAAGAATCAGCCCTGCTGCAGCTCCTCCCAGTGAAGCTTATCAAGCCCTGCTTCTCCCAAGAAGCTAGCTGCAGTCAGGGAGCAGAGCTGATAGTCCAGGTAGAGCCTCGTGGTCCATCCAGGTAGACATCTGGGCACACATCATGCTTGACACCAGCCCACCGCTTATCCGTATGGGCCCCACCAATAACTAAAGAGCAGTGACATGCCACCCCGCCTGCTCATCTGTCATGCGGCAGGCAGAGCAATGCACCGGCCGTGCAGTTGATGCAGCGCTGAGCCTGCCCGCAGGCTGCCTCACAGCCCAGGAGGCACATCACATTCTTCTGCCATGAGTGTGGTTCGTCCGGCCGCACCCAGCTGCCTGCATGACACCTGGTGTCACAGCAACAACCCTCCTGCCAGCAGCTCTCCTGGGGAATGCAGGAGAGCTATTCCAGGAGAGAAGGTCCTCGCAGAGGTGGTGGACTGCTGGTGTCATCCCCAACTAGAGTGGACAGATGGCTTTGGACAACCACCTCCAAGGAAGAGCAAGATGAGGATGCCTCAGGTCTCCCTGGATGCTTGAGTGTCCTACCAGCCCGGGAGACACCCCAAGGAACCCAGGACAGAGGAGGCCCAGGACTTGGCCCAGGAGGGCAGCCTGGGCCATACCTATGCCCTTGGCACCCATTTCCCAACTGGTTCCTCAGAGGTATCTGTGCAGATGTGCACCGGTACAGGCAGAGGAGACACCTCTGTCACCCCCTGGATCAGTAGGACATGGCCAAAGGCAGGCCCTGAGCCATAGTGGGTGCAGGTCTCCTGTTTCAGGAGGGGCTGTGACATGGTGCACTATATTATAAAAGCCTCTGTGTAATTTCTCGCAGTAGCTGGTCTCTGCTGCATTCAGTTTATAAGTGCAATGACATTTTTCCTCAGTGCTGGACTGACAAATGCCACTGGCATCCAAGGTTCAGGATGTTCCCAAATAAAAATCATGTTTCCAAGGACACGTGCACATCTTCCTCTCTTCCATGAATTTTCATGGCTGGAACCCAGTGAACTGCTGACAAGGCATGAGGAGGAGCAGGACGCAGGTCATTCTCTGGTATCTATCCTGACTTATTTGAAAGCAGACCTTGTTTCAAATGCAAAGCACTGAGCAGAAGATGCTATTTGTCACTCTTGGGAGCAGATTTTCACTGTAGGACCCCCCACTCTCATTTACAATAAATCACCTCATAATGTGCAGGTGATTTATGCCATTCTTCAACTATAAATCATAATTACATCCACTCTATGGTCTCTTTACATTGTTAAAGTGTAGGAATGTGGCTGTGGGATAAGTGATAGTAATAACCCATCTACAAGGAGAAATTCATCAGAATAAGTGTGTGCATGAAGAAGAGTCTTTTTCGTCTTGGAAAAACATTCTGTCCAGTTTCCTTGTGTGAAAAAAACATTCATGTACAGATTCAATCTGCAGGAGTCATTTCCCTTGACCCAAACACCGCAGATATGTGCTGTATCTTCCTTTGAAATGGTGTCAGGAATTATGAACCTATTCTGTGACTAGCATTATTTTTATTCACACTATTCATGCAAAGATCCCAAGCAGAGAGCAGAAAGCTTCCATCACAAGTGATCTAAATTGTGAATGAGGATAAATTTGTCCTGTTTGTTTTTTTGGTTTGCTTTTCCAGCATCCAGAGAATGTCTCTCTTCTTATTTTAAGCTATTTTTCAAGGGTGATTCTACTTACAGTAAAAAATGAGCATTGTGAAATGAACTGTTAAATTTAGATCTTCGGGTTGTTTTCATCAGAACAAAAACACAAGGATTTGTAGCTGTCGGCTTCCCTAAAACTGATTCATACAGAAAGACCAAATCCTGAGCTTAATTACCTTAAGGTGGTTTCCAGTGATACCAGAGCTGCAGGCATGAAATCAAGGCCCCTTTGGACCTTAGGGCAAGGGATCTTTTAAGCGTTTCAGGCTATGACCAGACCGGGAGAGGTAATTGGGAGAGCGCCATTTTAGGGGTTTCTCACTGCTAGCTTCCTGCTGAAACTTTTGAAAGAGGAAAACAACATTTCTGGTTTCTCATTTTTCTTTCTATTTTAGGATATTACTTTGGCTACAGTTGGAGCTTTCTAGCTTCGAGAGCCAAATTCTACCATTAGATCTGCAGGGCACTTTATCTGGGAGGGGAAGAAGAAAGTTGGCTGGAGCAGGTGACGGACGACCAGCAGGATTCTTCTGCACGCCAAACACCGGTCTCAGTGGATCCATGTCGATTGTGTGCTTGGGATAATCTTGTATTTTATTTGAAAGGGGGTAGTTCTAGTACTACCTGCACCACTAAAATACACAACATGATTGCCTGTACTAGGGGCTAAATCCTCCCATGTACCATCTGATGACTTTTGAGGCCAGATTGCTTAATATGCTAGATTACAGCCAATTACCCTATTATTATGAGTTGAGTATTTTCATCTAACATGCCCAGGAGATGAACATTGTACATAACATGGTGCCTCTGAAGTTCACAACAGTGTTTTCTGAGAATAGACGTCCATCTGGTTCACTGCTAAAAGTGACGTCTTTTATTGCTTCCCAGCATAAGGAATCAACAAGTTACTGGATGAGCTCCTGCCTTCAGAGCTGTACTTCAGTCTTGGAATTTAGTCCAAGAACTAAATTCTGGGCCGAAACTCTGGTATCTGCCAACTTGAGTTTTTATCCTCCTCTGTTAGTCCAGCAAACCAGATCAATGATCTGACAGATACTGTGTCAGTTTAATTGCAGGAATCATGTTGCACCACTTAAAGTTTTTATGTGCAGGCTCGGTTTTATGTTATTTTGAATGTCCTTTACATCACATTAGTTCATCCGTGCCCTGACCCTGCACATCATCTCTGTGTTCCTTTTTCTAGGGGAAAAAACCAACACCTTGCCACCAGACTGACTGCTGATGATAGCCTGTACAGGATAAAGTAAATTAAAACCACGCGTGTGATGATTGGTCGGAAAATTAGGTTTATATGTGAAGAGGCATAACTCCAGCAGCGCTGACTTTTTTGTGTACCTGTTAAACATTATGGAACCTGTAGTTATCCACTTTATGCTGCCAACTGTATGGCCCGTTTCACTGGTAAAGGCGAAAAACCCCAGGAAGTGCTGAAGTCTGTCCTCCTAGAGAAGGAAAATTGTATGTCAGGAGAGACATTGATGCTGATGATACACCACAGAAGACCTTCTGTGGCTGAGAAGGGCAGCCCATAGAAAAGGACAGAAAAGCAGAGAAACAAAAATCCTGCCTCCTGGGGCACACGGAGGTAATATCACCACAGCAGAGAGCTCTTTAACGTTTCTAAGCCCAGAGTTTCCCTGGAAAGCAGACACTTCATGTCATAAAGTTCAATTTAACCTTTTCCTGCAGGAAACATTGCAGCCAGACATTTTGTCTGCTGATAGATATCCCTTTTCCTTTTTCTTTCTTTTGTTAACAATAGAAATATTTAGGGACGTTTTATGGGCAGTCAGGACATGGCCAGGATACAGTGGGGGGGGAAAGCGATGGAGTCAGAATTTGGGAGGTGATGTCCTCTTCTGCCCTTTGCGCTATCCATGCCTGGGGAACGGGGGGATATTTTTGGAATAGTATTTTAAATAGCAGGGCGGGGCTATCAGGTTTCATTTCATCTGTTGGTTCTGGTCTACAGTGCCAATCAAGCTATAACTGTAAATTATAAAATGGAGTCCTATGCGGTGAGGAGCAAAGGAAGAGACAATGCCCTCCTTCGCAGCTGGGGCATACCTGTGATGATCTGCATTTTCACCACTAAGCCCATGTTACTGCAATTACTGTCTGTCTTGGACTTATTTATTTGAAGCCTATTATGTCAGCTTAGTCAGATCAGCGCAGTAATGCTCTGCTCCCCATACTTCAGCCCCCAGCAGGAGAGAAAATTAGTTCCTCTTTCTAGAGGGAACTGTGGTTTTCCTGACAGTGTGCGTTGGCGCACGAATCCATGGCAGGGCTGACATCATCTAAATCCTCAAGCCTTTACCCAAGGCCCTCTCAGAAAGACCCATGCAGACCCCATGAACCCCAGTGAAGGAGGACCAAGAGGGAGCATGACTGACACACACACACTCTCCTCTGGGAATAGCATCCATCTGTGCTTTGCATTTCGTCCCTTCTTTACAGCCTACAAATCTTCCAGCCATGTTGTTTTTACACCAACTTCTGCTGCTGAAACAGCCGATGATGGTACAGTCTGACCATGCAGGGAGATGGCCTAGAGATGCACTGATTATATATATTATACTGACTCTGTTTATATCCAGATAAGGCTGGGTATTGGGAATGGGAAAGGATTTGAAGATCCATCAAGATAAGTGAGTTGAGTGGTATCCCCACTTGACTTTTCTTGAGAAATACATTTGAATGTAATCTTGCACAAATCCCAGCGCCAGGGAAGGGTGAAAAAGGGATCAACTGTTCTCGTGGTATCAGCCATTCTTGTAAGCTCTCAGCTACAGTGAACCCACACCAGAAGATAAGGCGGCTTCTGACTGTGATGACACAAACGCTTCGGGGCTGATCTTGGGTCTGAAGATTTTACCTTCTCTTTCTTCAACTTCAAACGCTCTATTCAAAAGACAGCAGGAAGGCTTGTTCCAAAACCATTGTGAAATGAGTTTTATGGGAAAAGTAATAAATTTACATTCAGTTTGCAGGGTTGTGTATTGTCTACGACTGCTACAGTGATCTAGTTTAGCTGGAGGAGTTAGACTCCAATATGATGACAAGGGCTGTGTCTGCACAGGCTAAACAATAACAGCTTTGTACAAGGTAAGCTGCAGTGCCTGGGAACAGGAGGAAAAGACTGGGTTCAGGCAGCTTAAGGTAGATAGCTGGCTTATGATGTATCTCTGCATTTCAAATAGCTGAGAGATCTAAAAATTCAGCTGTTTAATCAGCTGTCACCTGTTCAAGGTTTCCTAATTCTCCTACGCTATGCACACTGCCTTAGACGATACGTATTTTCCACAGACTCATGATGAGACCTCCGTAGGGCGCCATGTGGCATTACCCTTCCACACCAGAGCTAACATCCTACCCATAATGGATATATAGATACACACAATACATCTCCTTCCATAAAAGCTTTCCAAACTTTTTCTCCATTAAGTTGTATTATCTGGAATTAATTTTACTGCAGTAGTTGTTGGATATTCAACAGAAAGATGAACGCTATAAGCTCTTACACAAGTTTCATGCTCAATGGAATAGCTGATCACTCAACTTGGACCTAGAAGTGTTTACCTTCCTTGTGCTGAAGCTGGTATTGGACATGTACTTACAGTGGTCACACATTGAAAGTCAGCATACTATGCACAGTGCTCAACGCCCCCCAATAAATAGCATGATATCTGCTGGAAAATGTTTTTTCTTGGCCACCAGCTCTGCCTCCACATAACAGGGATAGAGGAAGAGGACTACTGGTCTGCTGCAGCCGTCAGCAAAAAGCCTCATTTGAATGACCACAGAGTTTCAAGTTAGCATATTCCTTAGGGACATGGACTGCAAATATAAGAACAAAACCTGCTCCACTAACATCAGTTCTGGCAGCAGAAGAGGAGACTATTTTGCACTCTCAGATTGATACAGCTACTGTGTCCCACCCAGCCTGGGCAAAGCCCTGGTGAGTTAGAGATGAAGAACCTTAAAATTAAATGCAAACTTAGGAGGATTCAGCTTTTTTTGATGCAATATGGGTGGGAAATCACATTAGAGAATATAGCTCCAAAAAAAAGCAACTCGGGCTCCTGGGGACCTGCAACCTAAAGAACAGGCTGGGACAGACTCAACTGACCGACTCATTCTTGCAGTTAATTACTGAAATTTAACAATTTCCTGCCTGTGAGCTGAACCGCTGTAACTGTCCTGGAACACATTTCTGACTCCAGTGAAACACAAGGTAATCTGACCTCGTTTAACAAGTGGGGAGGCAGATTGCATCACCACACAGCTGGTGCACACGAAGAGCACAGAGCCACAGCATTCCTGCAGCTCTCCCCGTGCACCGGGACTTGTTAAAACCCAGGCAACTGTGCATCTCGGCTGCCAAAAAACAGAAGAAAGGTCCTGTCCGGGGCTAGGTGATGCATTTTGGATCAGAGGGACAAAATTTTCTCCTGAACTGGCCTGTAATTGCAAAGTGGCAGCTCACATATCTTACCACGAGCCAAGGAAGGATGACAGGTAACTTTTTTTCCCTTTAGGATTGATTTGCGGTGGCGGAGTAGAGCACCTAACTGCTTCTGCAGAGCTCAGAGGCTCTTAAAGCACACCAGCTCTTGCCAATTAAAAGCCTCAAATCAATGTTCCAGACATGCAGGTGGCCTGCTTGGGCTCCTTCTGAATTATGAGCCTGCTGAGCTTGCTGAGTTATTCAGAGTCCTGCAGCCCCGTATCCCAATTTTGCTATGGCAGGGATTAATTATTTTTTCCATCAACCCCAAACACCTGAACCCCTGCCAACATATTAAAGGGCTTTTTTGTGACTTTGAGGGATTGTCAATGGCTTGTACCTCAACCTTTGGGAAAAGAACCTGTGATACACTCCAAAAAACGCTTCTGCCCATCAGCCAAGTGTTGAGACGAACAATTCAGCACAAGGCTGTGTAATTGCAATATTAGCCCCGATTAAGACACAAGACTTGTCTTTTGAATGGGAAGACCCTCAAAGCAGCAAGTTGCTTTATTTCCTGCAGTTTTAATTTTATTTTAAAATTTAAAAATCAAGCCACTCAGTATAGATTTATAAAGACAAATCTGGTATTACTCATATCTTCCTTCTATTTTACAAGGAGAAGACTGCCTCTTTCCCAGCTAAAACCTGGAAAAGAGATAACTGCAACCAAAGAAATAGGAACTTAAACTCTGAATTCATTCCTCCTCTTGCAGGTACTTGTGTTGTGCCCTTTCCTTGCAGCTACCAGCTCTGGCCTGATGGAAAACACGTTGAAGAGTATCGCCCTTGAGCTATCTCTGGGCTGCCTCACCTCTTCCAGCATCTTCTAGGAGCTGGGCTCCCATTGCTTGCAGAAAGACTAAAAGATCCTGAAGATGTAGTAGCCAGTCATCATCATTTCAGCACAGTATGTGCTGAAAATCCCCTCCTTGTAATAACAGTGATGCTGCTGTGACTCCTTGGCACTTTCTCTGCAAATCCACTTGCTTCCTGGAAAAATCAGGCATGCTTTACTCCATGCCTGGCCAAGAAAGTCCAGATTGCTTCATTCCCGTGCTGCATTTAATTTGTTAATGCTTTCATGTGAAAACAGTGTGACACATGGGAACTCTAAGTCTATTTATTTCTTCTGTAAAGTCACTTCTTGGTGCAAGAGTTAAAGGTTACAACCAGTGAATGGCTGTTGACTCCAGGGGTTACTCTTATAAAGCAAACCAACGCTGATTTTTATTTCTGTTTATCTGAATCTTGCAGAACACTACACACCACGTAAATATCATGAGGCAGGAAGGGGGAGGTTGAAAGCAAGGACTGACCACTGTGATTATGTCTGCACACAGCACAGGGAAGCACAAAAAAGCTGTGGTTGCTGAGCCACAAACTCTTTGCCTCTACTGGAGCAATAACAAGCCTGAGAGAGGAAGCCAAAATCCCTAAGATATGTCTTCATATTACCTACTGGAAGGGAAAAGCTCAGATGTGCAGTGGTCTTCAGCAGACAGGCTGATCAGAAAACATTCTTCTTTCAGCAACTGTTTATAAACAAAGAAAAGGGTTATAAAAATACCTTACTTGCATGTATTTAGATCAAGAGTGCTGGCATTAAGGTTGCCTGTGGGCAGGGATAGGGAAGGCAAGGGAAAGGAGCCAACCTGGTCTTATGCCTCCTACCTGCTCCTCTTAAAGGTCTTGGACATGAGAGGTGGCCACTGAGCTCACCACTGCAGCTGTGCACTTCTCAGCACTTCCTAGGAGTGAAGGGAAGAATTTATCACAGATTCCAGGACATGTAAATCCCCGCGGTCCAGGATCTCAAAATTATAGGGAGCTTCTCCATAACAAAAAGGCCTGGCACACTGGCATCTTTCCCTGGGATTGCCAGTGCCAAGCATTCAAAGACCACAACTTAGTCTTAAAAAAGTAATATTCTTTTTTGACTGTCTTCTTAACCAAAACATCGGGTATTCTGGGTTTTTTTTGAGCCACGGGAGTATGCTCAGAAGGCACTCTGCATGTTCCCTCTGCAACTGTCAAGGCTGCAAAAGTGCATTCTCAGTTTAAACCAAAAGCTGAGCTTCTCACCCCAAAACTATGCTCCAGAAACTGGGGCTGTCAAAAAGAAAGCCAGCTATCGCAAGACTTATGATAAAAATCAGAAAGTTGGCGACCGCCCTTGCAGCAAAGCATTCTTTGTGGCTACGAATAGCCAGCTGAATCTCAGCTATGTGGTTTTAGAGGCAGAAATTAGTACCTCCAGCTGCACGACAACAAGCCTATACTATAGTAACTCAAGAAGGTGGCTCCACCGGTGTCCCTGCTCACCAATGTCCCTGCTCACTAGTGTCCCTGCTCACTGGCACCTGTGCTGGCCCGATGCACGGCCCAATAGAGGGCAGTGGTACATGCACAGCATCTGTCAGATGCTCAAGAAACAGAAAACGAAGCTGAAAGAGTGGTGGTGCTTACAAGTCATAGATATGAGAGATAAAGAATAGATGGCAATAGGTAGAAAATGGCAAAAAGATGGGTAATTACAGTACTCTTCTCGTGGTCTGAGCTCAAGCACGCAGGCCAAGTGGCCCTGTTCAATTAACGATGTATTTGGGAGAGGTCCCACACAAGCCGCAGCGCTATTCCTGACCACACTCCGGGTGAGCTACCCTGGCAAGGAATGTATGCTTCAGGAATGCAGCTGGACGGGTTGTGTTTAGGAAAAGTTGTGTATCCTACCAACAGCGAGGAGGATCGGAACTCTCTAATAACCCCACTCTTCCCTCTGTGGGGGGTTTTACACAGCAAACTGCCCGCTGCCCTTTGCAGCCTGCTCCCATGGCTGCGCCGGGTGCTGGCCACCCACAAGACCCAGCCACCCCGCAGCAGCTTCTTATGGCCTGCCCTGTCAGGCAGGGATGCTCGCTGCACCCCGCTGACTCCGCCAGGGTGGTGTTGAGGTAACAAAAATGTATGGCTAGCCAGGCCGGAGCCTGCCGCAGATACGGAGGCGAGCATCCCAAGAAAGTCCTGTGGGCTCTTCATTGAGACTGAGTGGTCAGAGCTGTGGCTTCTGTGGAAAGCAGCTGCTGGTGCAGGAGAGGGCTTTCTCGCATATGGAAAAATTAGCTGTTCCGTAAAACAGATATTTCTGGGTTAGAAACACATATGGGACAAGAGGGTCAGCTAAGGGGCACCTTCAAATTCAGCCAGGAACAACTTCTTGAGCTGCTTCCCCTGTGGTGGTTTCTATAGCATGATCACGAAACCTGCATTTGCTTAATGGCCAGGGAGAAAACCAACTCCTCTCAGTGCCCATGAGAGAGGGTAGATGTGCTGTGTGGTCCGGCAGCAAGTGGTTACCTTCAGATTTTCTCCCCTGTCGTATTGAACGGAGGCCTGGAGCAGGCAGCGTGCCCAATGGGCAGGGCTGGAACGCCCTGGCACCTTCCCAGACCTCGCCTGGGGCCACCTCTCACCTTTGGAAACTGCCCTGCCCGGGGATGGCTCTTCACGCAACGGAAACAGCTGCTTTCTGCACGCTGCTGGAGGGACAGAAGGGCGGAAAATTCATGCTCCGTTCCCTCCATCTGTGTTCCTACCTTGCCTTCCAGGGACATCCGTCCTCTGCAGCAGGCTCTGCCATTGGAGTGCACCATCCTTTCACCTCTGAACGCTCCATATACCTTTAGCAGACAGGAAAATTAAGATGCAAGGAGGCTGCAAAAAGGAGTACTCGGTGTTAACCACCTCCGTGTAACAGGCATCCAGAGAACAAGAGCAGTGGGCAAAAAAGGGAGAATCTGGGTCACCAAACTGGATCCTCTGAGACTGGGCAACCAGGCAGCAATGTTTGTCACACAGGGGGCCACAAAAGCCACAGAAAACACTGCAGGGCCAATAACAAACTTCAGGCCCATTATAAGAGCCACAGCCCTGATGTGCCACAAGGAGAATGGAAGAGATGAAAGGCATGGCCACTACATGATGTCCCCAGGGTAATTACAGGAGCTCGATGATTTTTCTAGGAGGTCAGCCATGACCTGCACTACGAAGCCAGGCCAAGCCAACCCCACTGCGGACTTGATCTTCACAAGCATGACACCCTCAGACCTTAGAGCCTTTCGGTGCCTTTTGCTTTTCCTATCACTGACGGTACAGCACACACAGTGCCGTGGACCTTGGCAAGGCCCTGAAGCTGATCCAGCTCTTGGCTTGGTGTGTTGCTGTCCCACAGAGAAACCTGCGTCCTGCAGGACCGTTGCCACGGCGGGTTTAGTCGGCGCTGGCTGCTTGCCCACCATAGCTCTGAACTCCTGCTCTTCTCCGTTGCGGAACTGAATGTCAAGTACTAACAACTCCTGGCTGCAAAATTCTGGGCTTAACCCAGCTGGCGGGAGGCAGAGACACCCTTTGACATGCAAAATATATTTTTTCTATGAAATCAAATCCCTAAGCCTGCTGTCAGCTACATGGTGCACAATTTACTATAGGCAAGAAATATTTCCCGGATATGGTTCCAATTTGACAAGACACTGCTCCTCTTTTCAATCAGTGTGCTGGCATTAATTTGCTGCCAGCCTCTTTCCTCCTTCAGAGCTACCTATGGGGAGGGAGGACGGGCTGGCCCATCGCGTGCGATGTACGTGGAAGTTGGCTCGCAGACAACGCCCCGCTGTTTGTCTTTTGTGCACGGGGAACTGCCAGTTCTATCGCGGCTTTCTCCTCTCTATTATCTGTCCTAACCACATCACCCCGTGTTTAGGGGTACATTTCTGTTAACCGAGGTAAAGCCAGGGTGTCATTTTACTTTCCTAAACATTTTCTATTTTCACACCAAACCCACCTGCGGGTATCTGCCCAGGAAACTATGTGTTCCTTTTCCTCAGTTTCCAAGGATCTGCCGCTTTGCACTGCTCCCCTTTCATCGCAGAGCAAGCTTCTCCCTGGGGAGATCAAGTAACTCACCCAAAATCAAGCAGCAGCTAGCAAGACCAAATCCGCCCTTGGGGCCAGTCTTCTAGCTCGAGTCCCCACTACTGATTTACACAAGCGTCCCTCTCACTGCAACATCAGCAGCCAAAACCCCATCCAGAGGGTTAAAATCTTAGGCTCGGACTTTTAAAAGCAACAAAGAAAAAGTTCAGCACGCTGATCCCACAAGGAGCTGCTTCCCTCGGCCTTTCAGCGTCCTTAACTGGTGGTCTCTTACTGCCAGACCCGGGAGCAAGTCATCAGAGGATGCACCCTGCGACTCCCTGGCCACATCCAGCGCTGGAACCTGCTTCCAAAGGTGAGTCACATCCCGGCACCTCCCCACGGGCTGCGTGACTTGCCACCAGAGGAGAGGCTGGCTCCCGCACCTCCTTGGATACCAGCTACCTCCTTGATGACTACATATGGTCTAATGGTCATGGGATGGGCAGGCAGGAACTGCCGTGATTTCATCACCACAGTGACCTGATTCACCCTTCATCACATCATTTACTGTGTCTCTCTGTGGAGCAAGGGTCATGAGACACGCCTGCCTGGTATGAGGATTAATTCCCACCACCTCGTGCTTTGAAGATGAGAAGAACAGTGTACATCGACGGGTGCCGCTGTTATTGTTGTTAGACCTGTGCTCTGCCCACTTGCGACCAGACTCTGGTAATGCACAGGCAGGAGTCTGTGGTGAGAGGCATTTACATCATCGGCGTTTGTGTGACATCCCTCTCCCGGGAGGATCCCAAAGGGATTCACTGTCAGGTGCCTTGAGGGACCCACGTCCACCAGGTAGTCACCGCGAGGCTGCCGGGCAGGGGCCGGAGGATCCCCTCCCATGCCCTGGACCAAAGGGGGGCCTGATCCAGGGTAGAGCTACTGAATTTTTTGAAAGATAAGGCTCCACAGGACACCTGTGAGCATCCAGACAGGAGAAATAGACAGTCCCAGGGAAAAAACAGCTCCCGTAAAGCATCCCTGTAACGCACATGCCAGCGAGCCGAGCTTGTTTCTGGCATTTGCTCTCGCTCAGCGAGTTGCTGCTTTCAGGGGACAGAGGTGTAGGAAAATAAAGCTTGGGCCACACCATGACTCACCATTCCCAAAGTTAGGTGCCCTTCATCACCACTGCATGGCTTTGCCAGGCAGCAAACCCTCCCGTGGTGGCATGAGCCATGGCACACCGACTCAGCACCGGCATGCCCAGCCAGGGGTGACGGGGGCACAGAGGCTACCAGGCCTGTCCCACTAAGGAAATATCCATCAGCTGGATCTTTTTTGGGGTAAGACGGACATGTTTCCTTTTGAGGTTTGAGAACATAGGTTGTCACAGCCAAACACAGGCTCCTTACCTCTCCCCATCAGATGGTGGGAGTGCGTCTGGGACAGCCTGAGTCTGTGGCATGGCCAGGATCCTGTAAGATGTGCCAAATGAGGGTTTGGCACATTTTTTTCGGAGTTTGCTCTGTAAGAGGGTTCCTGGCTTTATCCCCATGTGGGAAATATATCCTTTAACGCAGACATTGATGATACAATGACCACATCGATTAATCCTCCTGAAGTCCACTTACCTGTGGGAACACAAGTGAGTCACAACCAACAGTCAAGCACTCGTTGCCTTTCTGTAAATCCACGCTGCCGGGTGTTGTTATGCACTGCCTGGCACAGCACCCTTCACCCACAGCCTCAGTGCCCCTTTGCACTGCCAGAGGTGATTTCCAGAGTTAGCTTTGCCCTATGGTATCTATATGTGCTGACCATGAGCTGACAGGTTGAAGTTGAGACACTGCTGGAATAAAGTCCTCATCATCCCCCATGCAGAGCAGCTGCACCGCTGCCCCAGGACTCTGCCCACTCCCAGCTGCACCCTGTGGCCACTCGGCAAAGTCACCCTGTACCAGAATGTCCCCAAAATTCAGTTTTTCCTTTTGAAACAGCACTGCAGTGAATTCCCCCTGGCTCCAGTGAGCTGTGGGCAATGGCAGAGCCACCCTGCCTGGTTCCTGTCTGCCCTGAGATAAAACTTATTCCTTGGCACGAGAAGCCCAGCTTTGGAGGGGTTCAAGGTTGGGGAGGTGGCGTTGTGTGCAGGATCTCCAGGAGGACGCATAAGAGGCTGCTTTGATGTTTGTACAACGTGCACAGACACGCGCACACTGGGTCAGCTGTGTGCAATTGGTTTCTACAGAGCCGCTAATGCCGGCTGTGATGGATGTGCTGCACAGAGGCCCCTACAAGAGCCACCGTGCTGGTGTAGGGAGGAGGACATTCTCCTTTCACAGCTAAACACACCACTTCTAATCCCTCTGCTGCCAATTCCCAGATACGTAAACATGGAGCCACAATCGGTTACAGATGTACCAGCTTTGGACATTACTGGTGCCTCCGGCTGGGCTTCCCTGCAAATCTCTGCAACTTCCCAAGCATGTGTATGGGTTTGTCCCTGCTTCATTAACCCCTGCATGCCAACGGCCTGCGGAGGACCAAACGCAGAGTTGAGTGCTTGTGATACCTGATAATAAAGGCTTAAGTAAACAAAGGAGGCTGCTGCCCTGCAACAATCCAGTGTGGAAACACACTTGTCAGAGAAGCCCTCAAAAAAGCTGGCTCTCCATGATCCGCTCCATGCAGACCATTGCTACTGCGTCCGGCCAGTGGGAGCGGGGCAGCTCAGCCACGAGCGGATCTATTTTTGTCTCCAGGGAAATGGTCTGTGCTCCGGAGCAGCAGCTCCGATTTCTGTCTGCGCCACTGTTTCTAAAATGTCAGTCAGTGCCTGCGGCGAGTCCAGCCCAGCTAATCCTGGCTCTGCACCTGTGTGTCCGTGCAGCGAGCTTCACTCTCAGGGGTTTTTTTGTTTTTCAATCATAAAGGTTTTTAGCTTGGGTTCAGGCTGCCCTACAGTGCTGATGGCAGCAGCTCTCCTGCCACACCGTGTAAAAATCTCCAAAGGTTTTAACACACCCCCTGCTTGGCTGAATCCACAGCTCTCGCCAGGTCGTGGTCTGACATGGTGCTTTCAGTCAGCAGCTGACTGCCTGCTGCAGACCGGCAGCAGCATCCCGGCTGCTCACAAGGGTTTGATGGTGCTTGCGGGTTATCGCCCCAGATCATGACAGCTTTCAAAAGAGAGAGAACAAATCAACCCCTGCATCTGCCTTCCCTAGCATTCATTTCTCTCTCCATCCCCTTCTGTAGACCGAACCCAACCTGTGCTTCAGTTGCCAAGCGATCTTCATTAAAAGGATGAAGATATTTTCAGTGACATGGATCTGCCTGGCTTAACCCACTCTGCAGAGCAGGATGTGGGTGACAGGCGACCGCAGCCTTTCGGGGACACACTGAGCTCAATGATGCTGTTAGGAGGTTGCCTCACCCCAAGCAACTCCATTGCTGCAGACCCGGTTCCCTCCAGGATCTCCCGGCACGTGGAGGGTGGTGTCACCTGCAGCGATGTTGCTGGAAGATGCTCACTTGTCGAAGGCATGGGGCATTTAAGCTGCAGAAGAAACCAAAGATGGTTTTGCAGCTCAAAGCACTCTTGCAGCTTAAACAATATCCCCTAACATTGAAAAAATAGCTGGCAGTGCTTGTAAGGGAAGGTGGCACAACTGCCCTGAAGGGGTGGATCAGACAGGCAGAGGGAGGAAACCTCGGCCCTAGTGTCCTCATATTTGTAATTCAATTTTTGCATGTGCTGCAGCTCGCCACCACTCTCCAGCCCTTTCTGTCCCCAGGGGCTGCAAGCACCCTTCAGACGTGGTAGCTCTTAGCCAGTGAGTTTTCACTCTTCCTCTCACCAACCCCCGTGTAACAGCTGCCCAGGCGAGCCACGGCAGGAGGTGGAGATGGAGATGGGGTGGCCAGAGTGGCCAGCACTCCCGGCGTGGAGCTTCCAGCATCAGCAGACACCCGCTCCGCAGCCCTCCTGCCTGCAGAGCTCCGGCTGCCTTCAGCCCTGGCAGTGCTGCATCTGCACACACAGCCTTCCCTGCACCTCGAGAGCTTTTTATTAGGGGTTTTGGGAGGTTTTGAGGGTGAATATGTAACACTGTAGATTGCAAGCACCAGATGTTGCTGAATGCCCCACAGCAGCAGGGAGCACAGCCAGGGAACGGCTGGCAACGTGACCCGGATTAGGGCAGCTCATCCCCGCGGCTCCGCCGCCAGCTGCTCGCCATGTCTCTTCTCTTCGGCCCTCGGCCCCGAGTGCTAGCCAGGGAAGGCCGATGGCCACCCCATCCCAACAGCCACCCACCCCTTCTCGCAGGGCTGGAGCTGCTCATAACATTGACTTGGCAATATGAAAATCAGGGTCTTGAGATACATACACCATAGCACAGGGCAAATAGGTCAGACTCCTAATACAGAATGTCCTGTATTTACAAAATGCGCCACAGTGCATTCCTGGCTGTGAATGTAACACCTCAGCCTGCGCTCAAATGCAAAAACCTCCATGTTTTTAATGTTCAATACATAAGACCTTCTCTAACACCTATCAGTGCACGCACCTAGTAAGCTGTGTTCATATATTTTATATATTTTCATATATAATATTGCTGTATATATGTATGTATCTTTCTGTCATGCACAGCTATCTATATTAAAAGCCAGCATTACATATAAGAACATAATGCAATAAAAGCACATACATATACAACAGACAGAATATGATATACGTACATAAAACATTACACAGATATAGATACATGCGAAATATACATTTAGAAAACATTCTATATCTAATATTCTCTATATTATGTTCTCTATGTAGAACCATATATAACATTATGTATTCTCTCTGTTTTCACAATGTTCTAAATTTATCTGCATGTTTAGATTCTGTACATTTCCATAAATAGGATATAATTTTGTGGTACATAAATATCTACAACACATTTATAAACACAAACGTAAATATGCCTGCGTAAATATTTATATTGTTTGTATCAATAAATCTAATGTAGGAGTTATACATGGAATGGAAACACACGCCTATCATTATCTTTATATATATTCGTATGCTGTGCAAACATATAAACACGTTTTTATGCACAGGCTAGCGATTCCCCAGGGTCAGGCACCTGCCGTGCGTCCGCGCGCACACACAAGCACGCTCACACCGTTCACCGCTGCTCACGCCAACGGCTCGCTGGCCCCGCCCCC
>VZSC01000051.1:263947-278558 GCA_013398225.1 Steatornis caripensis | reverse complement strand
CCCCCCCGCCAAAAAAACACCCCTTCCTTGCGCTTCCCGGCCCTCGACCCGAGAAATGCGCCTGAAGCTCTAAATCTTCCCCAGACCATGAGTAACGTACCTTACGTGCTGCTTGACTAATCTGGCTGTGAAACATCCACAAAACCCCTAAGATGGTGAAGCACTGTGAAGCTGCGTTGCTGTGGGCAGGAAGCCTTTGCAGCAGCATGGGTGTCATGGTCTCTGGCTGGATTGCTCCCGTCAAAACCAAACTTTTCTTGCAGAGCTGCACATCTTGTTTTCAGCTGTGCGCAGTCAGGTTCGGGTTTGCTGGGACTGGGCTGAGGGATGGGCCAGGAATGTCCCTGACAGTGAGCAAAGAGGGATTTGCTGTGAATCCCTGCTGTGCTGTTGTTGTGCAAGGAGGCTTATGTAGCAGGTCTCTATCACCCTCTTTTATGCAAGCTATAAATAAAAATCAAGTTTAGAATCCAAAGCATCTGATTTGTAAATAGGTATGAAAACGTCTGGTGGATGGTAGTGTGATTGTGTTGAGAATATGGAGTTTGGCACGGATTTATACATCCCTTTTCCCATTAAAAAGCAAGGAGGTGACTTACCGGCCGTGGACCAAGGTCCTTTCAGTGCCAGGCCCTGGTGCCCAGCTGTTTGACCTGTCAAGATGCCTTGGAGAAGTGTGTGGAAACCTGGCAGTACATAAACAGGGGAA
Source organism: Steatornis caripensis (assembly GCA_013398225.1). Classification (NCBI taxonomy): domain Eukaryota; kingdom Metazoa; phylum Chordata; class Aves; order Caprimulgiformes; family Steatornithidae; genus Steatornis; species Steatornis caripensis. Next base: position 277,849 of record VZSC01000051.1, on the reverse strand, counting down.
TAATCTGCCTCCCATACTGGAATTTGCCCATTGCTGTTATGAAGGTTTCGGATTACAGAGTCATTCAGTAGGAAGTCAACAGTCAAGGGTGTGCTGTTGACATGTAAGATTTAAAGCAGATCTGTCTTGTGCTCTTGGGCTTGGGTTCTGCCACCACATCGGGCATGTTAACATGGTTTTGTGCAACCCTGATAAAATATGAGCTTAAACATCTCAAAACTGCTTCTTCCTTACTGCCATACTCTGTTTTGGGGTTTTGTGTTGTGTCCCCCACCTCCTCCAGTAGAAAGCCGCATGGGTGGGGGAAATGTGCAGCTGAGATGTTTTGCTCTCAGGTTTAGGCTCTTCTGAGTCAGGTCCAGGTAGAAGTGTCTGGTTCCCCAAGCTGCTGTTGCTGTGACTATTGTACACCAGTGTTGCTGCTGCTGTTCCCCTTGAGTAGTGTTGTGGTGGATGGAGTCTGCAGGAGTGGTGCCTTCCCTGCAGCTGTGATGCCCTGTGAGGGGGGACTTGGAGCAGGAAGGGGGACCTAAGGCTTGTGATGTCCTGAAGCTGGAGGGGAGGTTTCCCCCACCTCTGGGGCCATGTGCAGATGCCACACCAGATCACCCAGCTCGAGGAGGTCTGGGTCCCTCAAGGGACTGAAACTCTGACTTGGTCACTTGACTTCTGTGCACGCTGGTGACACGGCTGTGCTGACAGACAGCAAACCTCTCTCTCCTGGCTGTGGGCCTGGGCTGGTGATCCTGTTTATCAGTAGGGGCGAACAAGGAGCCCTGTCCCACAGTTTTCATTCCTTTGCAGGAGCCTGTGCTGAGCAGCTGTTGGAGGTGTGAGCTGGTATGAGCCTCATGTTGGGGGGTTTTTTTGAGGCTAAACAGTGTAAACATTACGTCTGTAGAGGAAGCAGCCAGACATAAGGGTCCTCATGGCTGTCACAGAGGAAGCTTGCCCAGTGCTGTGAGCCACAGCATGTTTCAATGCCTTCCAGAGCTCTGGGGGTGTCCCAGACCAGCACTGCCACAGCAGCTGACAGGTGCAGCCAGGTGCCTGGGACCCTTCCTTGAATTTAGATGTGCAGATAGCTATCTCCTATCCCTCGCAAGCTGCTAAAGCAGTGGGAGTGGCTCTTACATTCTCCTGGATGCATTGCCTGTCTTCTTCCCAGTACCTGCGAGGCATCCCTGAGAGCTCTGGGTAGCATGCTGTGTGCAAGGGGGCCTCTGCCGAGAGCTGGTGGCGGGTGCTGCCGTCCCCTGCCACCCCCAGGGATCTGTACTGCAGTGCTGTGGCTGCCCAGGGGCTTCTCAGTTTCACATTGCTGCTTGGATCTGCTGATTTGCAGGTCTGCAGAACGTGGATATGTTGATGCACAGCCTCTTCATACATAGTCTTTCATTGCCCTCAAAGAAAATAAGCACTTCACTAATAACAGAGTTAGAGAAGCGCTCCAGCAAATGCAGAAGATGGGCAGTCTTGGACCGGAGATCCTAGCTGTTAATATATACAATCGCTACTATGTGGGGTTTGGAAAACCACCAGCCAAGTCTGAACCTCAGCTGAGCTTCTCCTGTAAGCTTGAAAGAATGTTTTGTAGGGACTCTTTTGTTAATAAATATTTTGAGTGCATATATATGTCCTCAGAGATGTCTAAATATGTCCTTCTGTAGAAGTCTGACTCAGATGAATNCCCGCCCCCCGCCCCGCCCGGGCCGCTCGCGGGGAGTGGGGGCGGTGCCGATAAACACTGCCACGTGCGGCGGGGCGGGGGCGGGGCCAGCCCCGCGCTTCCGGCAACACACCGCCCCGCCGCCGCCGGATAAATAGCGCGGAGCGGAGCGGCGCCCGTAGCCCCCGCCGCCGCGGCACGCACCGCATCGCATCGCTGCGCCCCGCTCCAGGCACCGGTGCCGCCGCCCCTGATCTCGGTCCCGCTCCGTCCCGCCGCCATGCCGTTCCTGGGGCAGGACTGGCGCTCCCCCGGGCAGAGCTGGGTGAAGACGGCCGACGGCTGGACGCGCTTCCTCGNGTCTCTGGCTGGATTGCTCCCGTCAAAACCAAACTTTTCTTGCAGAGCTGCACATCTTGTTTTCAGCTGTGCGCAGTCAGGTTCGGGTTTGCTGGGACTGGGCTGAGGGATGGGCCAGGAATGTCCCTGACAGTGAGCAAAGAGGGATTTGCTGTGAATCCCTGCTGTGCTGTTGTTGTGCAAGGAGGCTTATGTAGCAGGTCTCTATCACCCTCTTTTATGCAAGCTATAAATAAAAATCAAGTTTAGAATCCAAAGCATCTGATTTGTAAATAGGTATGAAAACGTCTGGTGGATGGTAGTGTGATTGTGTTGAGAATATGGAGTTTGGCACGGATTTATACATCCCTTTTCCCATTAAAAAGCAAGGAGGTGACTTACCGGCCGTGGACCAAGGTCCTTTCAGTGCCAGGCCCTGGTGCCCAGCTGTTTGACCTGTCAAGATGCCTTGGAGAAGTGTGTGGAAACCTGGCAGTACATAAACAGGGGAATAATCTGCCTCCCATACTGGAATTTGCCCATTGCTGTTATGAAGGTTTCGGATTACAGAGTCATTCAGTAGGAAGTCAACAGTCAAGGGTGTGCTGTTGACATGTAAGATTTAAAGCAGATCTGTCTTGTGCTCTTGGGCTTGGGTTCTGCCACCACATCGGGCATGTTAACATGGTTTTGTGCAACCCTGATAAAATATGAGCTTAAACATCTCAAAACTGCTTCTTCCTTACTGCCATACTCTGTTTTGGGGTTTTGTGTTGTGTCCCCCACCTCCTCCAGTAGAAAGCCGCATGGGTGGGGGAAATGTGCAGCTGAGATGTTTTGCTCTCAGGTTTAGGCTCTTCTGAGTCAGGTCCAGGTAGAAGTGTCTGGTTCCCCAAGCTGCTGTTGCTGTGACTATTGTACACCAGTGTTGCTGCTGCTGTTCCCCTTGAGTAGTGTTGTGGTGGATGGAGTCTGCAGGAGTGGTGCCTTCCCTGCAGCTGTGATGCCCTGTGAGGGGGGACTTGGAGCAGGAAGGGGGACCTAAGGCTTGTGATGTCCTGAAGCTGGAGGGGAGGTTTCCCCCACCTCTGGGGCCATGTGCAGATGCCACACCAGATCACCCAGCTCGAGGAGGTCTGGGTCCCTCAAGGGACTGAAACTCTGACTTGGTCACTTGACTTCTGTGCACGCTGGTGACACGGCTGTGCTGACAGACAGCAAACCTCTCTCTCCTGGCTGTGGGCCTGGGCTGGTGATCCTGTTTATCAGTAGGGGCGAACAAGGAGCCCTGTCCCACAGTTTTCATTCCTTTGCAGGAGCCTGTGCTGAGCAGCTGTTGGAGGTGTGAGCTGGTATGAGCCTCATGTTGGGGGGTTTTTTTGAGGCTAAACAGTGTAAACATTACGTCTGTAGAGGAAGCAGCCAGACATAAGGGTCCTCATGGCTGTCACAGAGGAAGCTTGCCCAGTGCTGTGAGCCACAGCATGTTTCAATGCCTTCCAGAGCTCTGGGGGTGTCCCAGACCAGCACTGCCACAGCAGCTGACAGGTGCAGCCAGGTGCCTGGGACCCTTCCTTGAATTTAGATGTGCAGATAGCTATCTCCTATCCCTCGCAAGCTGCTAAAGCAGTGGGAGTGGCTCTTACATTCTCCTGGATGCATTGCCTGTCTTCTTCCCAGTACCTGCGAGGCATCCCTGAGAGCTCTGGGTAGCATGCTGTGTGCAAGGGGGCCTCTGCCGAGAGCTGGTGGCGGGTGCTGCCGTCCCCTGCCACCCCCAGGGATCTGTACTGCAGTGCTGTGGCTGCCCAGGGGCTTCTCAGTTTCACATTGCTGCTTGGATCTGCTGATTTGCAGGTCTGCAGAACGTGGATATGTTGATGCACAGCCTCTTCATACATAGTCTTTCATTGCCCTCAAAGAAAATAAGCACTTCACTAATAACAGAGTTAGAGAAGCGCTCCAGCAAATGCAGAAGATGGGCAGTCTTGGACCGGAGATCCTAGCTGTTAATATATACAATCGCTACTATGTGGGGTTTGGAAAACCACCAGCCAAGTCTGAACCTCAGCTGAGCTTCTCCTGTAAGCTTGAAAGAATGTTTTGTAGGGACTCTTTTGTTAATAAATATTTTGAGTGCATATATATGTCCTCAGAGATGTCTAAATATGTCCTTCTGTAGAAGTCTGACTCAGATGAATCTACCACCTACAGCAGGAAGTCATGGTGTTACTTAAAGATAGAAGCAGGTTAAAGGTAGGAAAAGAATACTCCCGGCAGTGTCCCAGCACTAACTGTGCAATCTGTATTACCTGCTCCTGTTTGTTACCTTACCTAGCACAGAAATGAGGCACCAGAAGCTCATTTAAAAATAGCATTTCTGGATGCAAAAACTGCACGCGGACTTCTTGAGAGCAGCCTGCAAGGAAGGGAGCTTTGGAGCTCACAATGAAAACCTGTGTATTTTCTCTCCTTGCAGAAAACATAGTGTTCAGCAGACTGCAGAAATAAACGGAATCCTTGCTTTTTGTCATTCACAGCTTTTGTAAAAAGGATGATCACAACAAAGAGAACCTCTTCAACAGCCTGAACTATGATGTTGCTGCCAAGAAGAGAAAAAAAGACCTGCTGAATAACAAAGCCAAGATTCAATGTAAGATGTCCGAGTTTTTTTTAAATAAAAGTTGCTGCAGGAGAATGGAAAATGCTTCATATCTATGGTTTTTGCACAGTGCATGAGGAGTCTACCACAGTGTCTTCAAGGGCTTTGCGCCCATGTTTGACCTAAGTAGAGAACTTGGATACAGTTTAATGTGAAGATTTATGCCCCTGTTAGTAATCCCTGCTCTGAGAAGTTGTGCTTGTTGTGTTCAAATTTTTGTCATTTGTGTTTGTCAGAAGAAGGATAATTTTTTCCTATGGTACAGTCAAATGAACCAGCTCCAAGTTTTTCCCCCTGTAGACTTCCTTCTGCACAACAGGCTAAATTTATTCTTTTCCATATGCATGTTGAGTACTAATCTACATTACTGGAGGCTACAAGCCTGAATGTGAGCTTTGATCCTATCTCTGTGCACAGAGTGCATGAAAAATGAAATAAGATTTCAGCTTGCTCAAAACAGTGAAGGGTCTGAAATCTTTCTGTATGCACAGTGTGCAGCTGGGGTCTCAGATGGCACACTGTGGGAGGACTCTGGGGGCCTGCAGGGACAGCAAGGTCTGTGTTGATCTGATTGCAAGATAGGTACTGGAGTTAGATGTGAAAGCTACAAATGTAAACATACATAGAGGAAATGAGTTACAATTCCCACACTACTATAGCTCATTGTGCATCCCCCAGGATTTCGGAAACTGATGCCAAAATCTGGCCCCCTCTGTGCATTCGGTTCTCTGAACAAACAAATGTTACCATGACAGTTTTTGGCTGGATTCTGCTGTGACCTACTATTTAAAAGGGCCTGATGCAGGGTCTGCATGCCTGTAACTAAGGCTGGGTTTGTCCTTGGGCTTACAGCAGCAGGCAGGAGTACGTTGCTGCATCCTTAGGTGGAAAAAGACTCTAGAAGCACAATGTTTCCTTTAAGGAAAGGAGTCTAGCAGGATGAGGAGAAGAATTTTTCTTACAGTAGCTGTTGAATTGCCAGTGTGTGGTGGAAGAAGGGTCAAAAGCCCTTGTGAGAATGGGGTGGGAGAAGGATCGAGCAGTGTAACTGCTGTTACAGGAGGGACTCTTCTGTAAACAGAGTTAGCAGTGTGTGGTGGGTGCAGGGAAGCTATTTTAGGGAGTGGATGGGACAACTCCCATTTCTGAGGGAAGGGAGGGGCAATTAGAAATAGGAAAATTTTGGTCCTGAAGAGGTTTTTCTTTTTTAGCAAGTTAGCTGCAAGCGCAAGCATGCTCGTGTGAGCCTGACCTCACTGCTAAAAGCACTCTCCCACATGCCTGGTGTCTCATGACATTTTTGCTCAACTTCAAATTTGACATTCAATCCCAAGACTGTAACCAAGGTAATGAATAGTTAATAAAAATCAATAACAACAAAACCTGGCTGTCAGCCACACTTACTATCTGGGACCAAAGAAGAGGAGGTGCTATGGTATATCTGCGGCTGGCAGATTAAACATTTACAGTCTTGAACTGTGTCACTGAAACATAAGCCCTTTCTAAAGCTCATGGCCACAGTATCAAATGAAGCAGTATGGAAACAAAGCAGCTCAGCAAGTTGCTAGTTTTGGTTTCAAGTGCGCTGGTGTAAACACAAAATAACTTCATTTGTACTAAAAGGGCAGTAAGTTTTGTGAGCAGAAATCTATCCCTCTGTGAGGTGGAAGATTAACTGAGCAAAATGTGTCTGTCCAAACAGATTTCCATCAGGAGAAGTGGATCTATGTTCACAAGGGGAGCACAAAAGAGGTGAGTGCTTCCATAGGTTCTTTGTTCCCTTTTCTACTGTTTTTTTTTCCAAGCGGTGGAAGATCCTGTGCTGATATAAATCAGCAGAAGCTCTTAAGAGATAAGTGGAAGATCTGGCTTGTGGTTGGAATTTCAGTAATGATTTTAAGCCCCAATCAGGGAGCCAGGGCTTGCTGTACAAGGCTCTGTACATGTGTTTAAAATATGAGTTGTTTGCTTCCCTCAGTTAAAAAAAAAATCCAGCCATTTGCAGACCAAGCCATAATACTGTTCTTGGCTTTCACCCAGTACAGTCCTAAAGTGGAAAATCATTGGAATTCATCACAACGGCTTGCTTGCGCTCATGGAGAGAAGCAGCCGTACAAGACTGCTCTGAACTCGTGCTATATATTGAACCCCGGGAATGTGTGGCTCATTCTCACCCATAAATTCATGGGTCATGACAAGAGCGCGGGTCACTCTTGGGAACTTACCATAATCTACATTAGGCCATGCCCACTCTTGATCTCACTAAGTGCAGCTCTGCGGGAGACAGGCCTGCCTCCTCTGGCTGTGAGCTGGTCCCATGGTTTGTACCCATTAGCTTGCTAAATTGAGTTGATCTCAGTCACGTCTTCCTGGTGCTATCTGGATTGATGTCTGCCAAAACATGACCCGGTCTGTTTTTTCTTCACAGCGCCATGGTTACTGCACCTTGGGAGAGGCCTTCAACCGACTTGACTTCTCCAGTGCTATCCTGGACTCCAGGCGATTCAACTATGTCGTGAGGGTGAGTGAAAGGCTAGGGTTTATTTTGCTGTGATGGTGGTGGAGGCTCTGAACCGAGCACCAGTTGAGTGATGGGAAACACTGGCAAAGAAGAGAGGTCCAAGCATGCAAGTGGGGGTTTTGTGCTTTGCTGCATGAAGTAATTGATAGAAGTTGTGTGGATAGATGCCCAAAACCTCCTCTTCAGTCTGTTAAAATGGAGAGGGAGGGAGGTGATGGTAATGTAGAAGATGGGCTGTCCTTAGCCCAGCATTCCTTCTACTTTTCAGTTGTGAAATTCACTTCTGAAACCCAGAAAACTTAGCTTCTAATTCCTGAGTTCTCAGTTCAACTTCTAAATGTGATTCCTGTAGCCCCAAAAGGAACATGGGTTCTCTGGAGAGACCACAGAGCAGTGAAGACCTCTTTGCACAGGGGAGGGTCCAGCTCCATGAGGGCTGTGGAGCTTTGTCTCCTTTGAAGTGATACCAGATCGACTCTGGGGAGCTGAGTGTTTTGGGAATGAGAGAATGGGCTGAACCTCTTGGAGGCACTGATCTTAACTTCTCTGACAAGGATCATGGTTGCTCCTTAATCTGATGTGACTGGCAGCTGTTTCAGTGGATGAAGCATTTGGTTAGTTATGACAGCATTAGTTGGTCGGAAGGAGTCATCAGCCTCAGGTTCCCCATGCTCTGAATTGCATAACAGATCAGGGCTTCTCTTTTGGCTCTGGGTGGCCAAGGAGGGTGGTAGTGGTTGGGGGAGCTACTGCCCCGAGAGCCGTATGTTCATGTGCATGTGAACTGTAAATTGATCTTGAATTTCAGAATGCTTATCAAGGTTTGGAATTCAATAAGCTTAAAAAAAATCTGTTATTAACTTGAGGCTGTTTATAAACAGCTCCTTTTCACATCTCATCAGCAGCTGATCACTGGTGAGGCATCAGCTGTTCAGGTTTTAGGTTCTGGAGCAAGCAGCATTGATACAGCTTTCCCTTTGCTGAGTCAAATGTCATGAAAAGTGTCCAAGGAAGAAATGATCTGAGCAAGTTCATGGTGGTTTGTTCACCTGTTGGCTAGGTGACAAGGAGCATGTGAAAACGTCTGTCACCCTGGGAAGGGTACAGGCATTGGGGGCGATTACCCACCCGCTGTGCAGGAAGGGCACTGGTAATCACTTGAGTGTCCCACTGCAGGGGTGGTAGCAGGGAATGGGGGTGCTGGGGGAGGCAAAGCAGGATACAACTCCATGGAAACTCAGGCTGTCCTTGCTCTGTTGGTCCTGGGACAACTTGTTTTCCTGCTTGTGCAGAGAAGGTGATCACGAGCACTGAGGTACTTGGTGTTTTCTGATACCAGATGTATATACGTACAGCCATGTCATCTTCAGGGGATTATTGTGGAAGGAACAGTTGATGCCAAGGCTACAACCCTTTAGTCAAATATAAAGGAGGAAAATAAAATAAAACTTGTATTTGATGCTCCGGAGATCCCTTTGGCAGACTTTCTGTCTCGCAACAACGAAGAACTCCAAAGACCTCTGATAAACATGGCCTCAGGTCATGCTGTGCCACGTGATGGGCTTCTGCTCAGCCCAATGTGATGGGTGTCTCGCATGGACTGCAATGACTAAGCAGAAGTCCCATTAAATTTTTTTGAAGAGCAAACCCAAATTTCAATGAAGTCAGTGTGGTCTGGTGGAAAGGCTCAGGCAGACCTTCTTCACCCTTTTTCTCTTGAGGACTTCATAAAAGCATCCCAAATCTGCTGTGTATCCAAAATAGCAGTGTTTTGTATGGAAGTCAGCATGTGTCCTTGTTTCAACAAATTACCTCTGTTCTGAGCTTTTAAGAGTAGTTTTCACCCCACTAGCGTTAAGGATACAGCACTGCTGAGAAGTATGAAGCTTTCTAATTGAGGCTGACTTGTGGTTTGGCAGATTAAAGAAGATATTAAACCTGGTACCATGGATCAAATATAAAACTGACTTCTTAAAATGAAAGGCTTGTATCAGCCAAGTCTCCGGTGGATAGTAGCTCATAAAATGCCTCTTATGCCAGATTTACTCATGAAAAGGTCTGCCTAGATGTGGATCTTGTTTATGGTCCTTTGCAAATTGCAAGCCTCCTAGAGCACACAGATGAGCAATCTGTCACATGGAAAATGCCTTGAACATTGGCAGGCAAAACATTTTTCCCTTTCTTCCCTCTCCTTGTTCTCTCTAGTTCTACCCGTTGCTCAGACTATCTGATTAATGTCACATACTTAGTTCATCAAGCAAATGCTTTCCAAGGAGGGAAGTCGAGAGTTGGAGGCTGGGGGAGAGTATGAGGATGTCTCTAGGGGAGGAAAGGAGAGAAACAGCTGCAGGCTTGGGCTTCTGCTGGCTGTACCCAAACTTGCCCTGTGGAAAAATAAGCTGTATCGCTGCTGATAGCAAAATGGACTTTCAGGCTGAGCATCAGCTTGCTTTTCTCAAAGCATTCCTTTCTGAATTTCTCCAAAGTTAAGTGCTCCAGAGTTTTCAGTGCTGATTTTTTTTTTGTTGTACAGAAGTGTCTGCTTCTTAAGATGTACCCAAAACAAGTTCTTGGAGTTCCTAATGGTGCACTGATCAAATGGGCAGCTCCTTCAAGTGAGGTCGAGGTGTGAGCTGCAACAAGCTTGGCAGGTATCTTTCACGGGCTGGAGGCAGTGAGTTCATGTAACTGAAGTGGAAGAAGTTTTGCTCGAACATCAATCTTGTCTTGACAGTCTGCTGATATAGCACTGAAGTGCTAAGTATAGGTATTGGTGCCATGACTTGGTTGTTGCTGATCTTTTAAACTATAGCATCTGCCTACATGTTACAGGACACTGTTCCCTTTTAAAAGCTAGTAAGGAAGTGTGCGATTGACCCAGGGGACCCAAACTGTTCTTGGTCTTAGAGATCTAATGAAAAGACTGGAAGTGTTCTATAAGCATAAGTAATATGAGCAGAGACAAAAGTGTGTGCAGCCCAGAAGTTGTTGGTTCTCCTTTGGAAACACTCTGTTCAGATGACAGTGAGATTTTGCAGGCTGCTTCCTTCAGAAAGATGTCATATGATGGTTGTGTAGTAATGCCTCAAGGGAAGGTGCTGTTCCTGATCATAAAAGTGTAGGTCAAGTTAAGCTGCATGGGCAGAGCTCTTCAGAATAACACAATCTAGATAGTGTGCAGCCTGCTAAAATAGTCTCTTAAATTTGTTTCTTAAGTTTTTATAGCAGTTAGCTCTGGGAGTCCTGGATTTATGCTGTGCTGAATGAGTATCAGCTCAATGCTGTCTCATGGAGATCTGTCAGCACCTGAACTGTAAATCATTGTAACTCGCCTTGCTCTTTCTCTACCTCGCAGCTGAAAGCCAGTGTGACATTTCAGCCACAGAAGGTGAAGAGCTGAGAGAACAAGTGAGGGCTGGAGGAGGAATTTTTCATTGCAGTATGTTTCTCTAAGCAGTCCAGATGTGAGGAGCCACATCCCCAGCCAGAAGGATCTTATGGATCCCCAGAGGGTGCAGTCCAGCTTCCAGATAGCTGGTTTGGGGTATTCAAAGGGGGATTTACACTTCAGTAGTTTGAGACTTGTGTTTTTAATCATTACAAAGCATTTCCCTTTTTGAGGCAAGGTTACACCTTCCTGCTCAGTGCAGCTGGCCTGCTGAAGAATTTTTGACTGTGTGCTGTAAGCTGTGGGTTATTTGGGGTATGGATTGCCAACACACCCCAGTGTTGAACCGACACAGGGGCCAAGGTGCCAACTGGCTGTAATGTGTCTAAGCAATGCTGCACACAGTAGTCATGGGTGCAGAGCAGCATGTTTTCATGGCCCTGAAACAGGCCACATGGCAGTCCTTCCTTTCCTTGTTTTTTGCTGATGCTTATGGGAGGAGGACCTGCCCTGCTCCTAGAGCTAGGTGGCTCATGGCACCAACTGCTTTAGACCAGCTGCTAGTGGGGTTTGAGCAGAAGCCCATCACATTTGTGAAGTGGCAGGTTATTGCCCTGCTGTGGAAGATGCTGCCTCTTGCCAGCTTTGCAAAGGCTCTGGAATAACCCACTGAATCCCTTGATGACCTCTAAGAGCAAACAAAATACGGGTGAGGTGGTAGGAAGTATTTTTCTGGAGGAAGCTGCCAGATCCCATTTTTCAACTTCCTAGTAGTTGAGTTAATTGGGATCTAATGCCCTGTTTATGGAGATTTTGCAGACTTCCCAGCTCCAATTAAAATTGAATGGAATGCAATCACTTAGTGTTTTTGGAAAGGCGGCCTTTTAAAATTGCTCTTAACCTTTCCTTATGCATTCTCTCCTACCATCTGTCCCTCTCAGTTGAGCATAGGCTGGACTTAATGCAACTGCATCATAACACATGCTTGCAGCTCTCCAACATTTTTACCCTGCTCAGCATTAACCTGAATTCATCGGTCTGCTTTGAGTCCCTATTACGCATATGGCAACATGGATTTATTTTTTGTAATGCTGTAGACCCAAATTTGGCAGTCCATTAACTGAGGCCCTACTCTGCTCAGTCTGTGCCAACACTAAGACCCTCAGTGCACTGGAGCACGTGGGGCGCTGATGAATTGTATTGCTTACCTGTTTTGTGTATTATGTGAGCACAGAAGAATAAAAAATGTCTTTTGATTTGAAGGGCTAGCCAGTCGCTTCAGCCAGCGGTCCGTGGGGAGCAGAGTAGGCCTAGAAGTATTCACAACATAGTTTTCATATGGAATTTCATCCTGTGTTTATTGCTGCAGGGGAAGGGAGGTGGCACATGATATCTGAGCTAGTTCACTGAATATAAATTGAACCTTGATAAGCAGAGACAAGGCAAATTTGAAACCGTTCCTTTGGCTAAATTAATTTTGTACCAATTTAGCATTCTTCGAGGAACTGATTTTTATCCTTGTTCCTCTAAAAGAATGGCCTGGGTGTCTAGCTGTTACAGTATTGCATTACATGATGCTTATCACTAGGTGCATTTTGGTGTTTTCAGTAGTGGGCACAATGTTGCTAACACCCAGCCTGGAGGAAGCTGTCTCTGTGCCAGTTCCAGAATGGTGCAATCTGGAAGCAGCAGTTGTTTATGCACAGCAGAGCTGATCTGGGTACATGTGTGGCGAATGTACAGATGAAGTCTTGCAAGTTGATCACTATAATCAAAGGTCTGAAGGCTAAACAGTTTAGTGCAAGTGGAGTATTACATACTCTGGGGGACTGATTTTTTTCTTCAGTATTTCATGAAACTAAGAAACAACCTTTTTTAAAACCTTCCAAACATATTGCAAACCACCTTGTTTTTAAGTGTGTCTAGTCCTTGTGGTCTCAGTTGATATAGCAAGAAGATCCACTGATGCCTGTGTACCAAATACTACCCAACTCTCCTGCATCTCGTTTCCCCCACATGAGTCAAGCAAACAGGCAGTCTACCCTTCACAAGAGTTAGCACAGGTCTTTTTTCATCTGGGTTTCTTTCAGTTGTGTGAGATGCCAAGATATTAATAGAATGTAAACTCAAAGCCATCTGATGAGAGTGTTGGCCTGGAAATTAAACGAAAGAAGAGATCGGTCACTCCAGGCGACTTCACTGCTCCTAACTGGCAGTCGCATGCCAGTGCCCTAGACAAGCCGAGCAGGCAAATGACTGCAGTAATACCTCTCCCTGAACTCCCTGCTTTATGGCAAGCTGCCAGTGACTTTTTGGAGACGTTCCTGTCATTCTTTTAGCAGGGCAAAGAGTTCAGCTCATGACTTATCAAGTCTTGTCAAAAGCCATCTTAGTTACTTGACACAAGTAGTTGCACCTTCTCTGGACTCTCTGTGGTGCCAGCAACAGGATACCGTAGCTGCAGGTGATAAAGGATTAATAAGCTAGTCATGTGGTAATGTGTTGATTGATTTGTTGCATAAAAGGTTTTTCCTTTCTTTTCTAAATTAAAACAGAAGGCTATGTACATCCAAAACAAATGAACCGACATGTGGACAGTCTGTGTATTTATATAATGCTGGGGAAAGGGAGGAAGGCTTGGAAGATCATGGGCCACATGTTCTGCAGAGTATGATCCACAGGAAACTTCCACAGCTGTTCTCATGGTGGTGGAGAGCTGGGGAGAAGAGGGCATCTTCCCTGTGGGAAATGCTTCCTTTAGCAACTGCAGCCCAAATTCAGTGTTCGGCTTGTACACAAGTCAGGAGATCAGTGATGGGAAGCAAATCCTAATCGAAAGTAAAAAGCGAGATTTCCATTAGGTATGGTTAAAAGTAAACAGGACAAATGGGGAAAGGTGATTTGGTGTTGGCAGCTGTAAGAGCTGAGCAGAGAGGAGGAAACTTTGGGGGAACAGGGGTTTGTTTTTAATATAGCGCTTAACCTTTCTGTCGTGGTGACAGCGCTCTGACAAAACCCATGCAACCCAGGAGTTTGACGTAAATTGTGGAGTCTGATTCTCATTAATGCCCCATCAATAATATCCCCATCCAAACAAGCATTTGCTCATGTTCCCTTATGACACTGGTTGTTTATGACCCAGTGAAGGACGGTGACGCTAGCTGTTTGTTGTTCCCTCAGTGTGAATAGAGGCTGTCAGTCTGAGCACTGCTCTGTGGTTTCCTTGCATCTCTGAACCATGAAATTAAGTTTGAGTGTTCCCCCCCACCCCGAAGTTCCTTAGAATGAAAGGGGTGGGGGGGGGGGAAGGGCAATGGGGGTTG
>VZSC01000051.1:226572-263850 GCA_013398225.1 Steatornis caripensis | reverse complement strand
GGGGGGGGTGGGGGGGGGGGAAAGGCAATGTGGGTTTAATTATTTGGCTTCTGCTCTCCTCCCCCTTTGCCTTAGTTTGCTCTGTCGTTCTGCCTCTCTTTTATTTTCAAGCAGCAAACAAGTCTTTGGACTGTTTTGCTGTGTCATGTGACCAGGAGTCAAGATTAGAAAGGTATCTCTGTGCTCTACGGCTTGCAACTTCTATTTTTATCCACAGCTGTTGGAGCTGATAGCAAAGTCTCAGCTGACGTCACTGAGTGGCATTGCACAGAAAAACTACATGAACATTTTGGAAAAAGTGGTGCAGAAAGGTAAGAAACTGAAACACTGAGGAGGAGGAGTCTGATTTAATCTGGTGTACTCTGAACCACATCCTTGAGAACAGTCAGGCAATGAGAGATGGGTGAAAAGGGGCACCACTGCTTATTTTTATAGTACAGTTCCACCTTCCCTTGGTGAAGGACTACATGGGGAGGGAGCGGGAAGAAATGTCTGTATTTTGGTAGGTATCTGAGAGGCGATTCCTCCTTCTCCCACTTCCCTCACTACCACCCCTTCTGCATTCTACTGAGTCCTATTTCTGACTACAGAAGAAATGGCTGCTACTGCCCCCAACCCGGCACATCTGCAGTCTCTGCTGCCGCCTTGTTGCCAGCTTGCTGTGTCACCAAGTGCTCCCACTTCTCTGGAGGAAAGGAAAGCTCGGGGGCTGTCTTCACCTGCTAGCGGGGCTGAATTGTGGTTGAGATATGCCACTTCCCTCCCTGATGCTTTAGCTCTGGCTGAAGCCTGGAAATTGAGAGCAGCCTGTCAGTGTGCGTTTACATAATGAGAAAGGAGATCCTGATCATTCTCCCTGCACATCAGCTGGGGGAGATGGAGAAGAGGTGCACATAGATAACCTCTTGCACATATTGGAGGGGAAAACTGGCTGGTTGCCAGTGGCTGGAAATGGGCAGTGCTGTAGAAAGGGCAGATATCTCATCTGCTTATCCTGGGAGGATCTCTTTCCATCTGCTGTCTAACCTGCTGTGCCTGGCTAATGTGTAAGTGCTTTCCTCTAAGAAGAAGAGTGCAGGTTGGCTCTCTTAGCCTGTGAGGTTATAGCAGGTAACTTGACTTACCTGAAAAATATGTAGATTCAGAAAAGGATTTGGGCAGTTCCTATTTTTAACCTTTCCTGTTCCTTAAAAGTCCTTGAAGATCAGCAGAACATCAGACTAATACGGGAATTGCTGCAGACCCTCTACACGTCCCTGTGCACGTTGGTTCAACGGGTTGGCAAGTCTGTCCTGGTTGGAAACATCAACATGTGGGTGCACAGGATGGAGAGTATTCTCCACTGGCAGCAGCAGCTGAACAACATTCAGATCACGAGGGTAAGCACAAATCCTGAAAGCTAGAGATAACATGGTCCCTCTGTGAAACCTTCTCATGTAGCAGCTCTCATTTGGGTGACTGCATCTCACTACTCCCAGTGCAAGCACAGACTGCTGAGGAAGGACGTGGAGTTGCCAAGATAACTGGATGCATTCCTAGCATTACTTGTGTCCCTTAATTCAAACTCAGTGTACACAACCCAAGATCAAGCTTGATGTTACTTGTCACAGAGCATAGCTTGACTCCTTAATGGCCATGAAGTGCTGTGCGAATAGGGCTGGGCAGGAAACCATTTCCCCCTCTTGAGAGTCTTCAGAGACTGGGCCTCAGTATGAAAAGTCAGCTCGGTCTTTCTCAAACTGAGAAACTGCCTTTAAAACTTGTTTATCAGATAGTTGAGGGTTTTAGATTTGTTTAATCTGTAAATTAAATGCAAATTTCCAAATAGCTGAGTAACTTCATTCTTCCTGGCTAAAAATATCAATGATTCCTCCAGCCGTCTGGAGCTGCCTGTTCCAGCTGGGTGAGTCCTGCTTTCACATCTGTTGTTTCAACAGTGTCTGTGGAGATGGGAGAGAGATATATTAGTTGATACATTTCTAACCTGGCTTTGCATGGAATCAAATCTGAACTTGCTCCACTTCACAATCACAGAAGGGTTGAGGTTGGAAGGGACCTCTGGAGGTCATCTGGTCCAGCCCACCTGCTCCAGAAGTGCTACCTACAACCAGTTGCTCAGGACCATGCTAAGGCTTTCCCCCGGTGCTGATCTCTGCATTGGTGTGCCACTTGGAGGACTCTTCTGCAGTGAACTAGACTGAAATTCCAACTTGGGCAGACCAAGGCATGGCCCAAGGGAATATAAAAAGCAACTTTTTTTTTTTTCCCCTGCTGGGTCAACCAGAGAGGCATTTGCTAAAGATTAAACAAAGGGCCTGCTTTTGTCATTTTACATGGGTGTGTTCTCTGGGAACACCAGGAAACAATTTTCAGTCCTTTAGAGTAATGCAGGCGACAGGACGCAGGAGATGAACTCTGGGAGGTCCCAGGGAGTTTGAAGAGCTGCAAAAGCAGCAGTGCTTTATCTGATGGTGCTCTCTTCCCCACCTCTCCTGTCCCTCCTGATGTCCAGCTTGGGATGGGCTGCAGCTCCCTTTGCCTTCAAGGGAAGCAAGCACTGGACTGGCCCAAGTGTGGGTTGGCTGCTGGGGCACAGCAGGTCTGCGAGCTGAGGAGCTGCCCTGTGCCTGGGCACTGCCAGGGTCAGCTCCACCTGGGGAACCTACTGCCCGGAGTGCACCACAGGTCAGGACCTCTACCTTGTGCTACTCAACTCAGTAGTACAATGTGCTTTTTTCCCCCTCTACTTGCGGGACTTGTAAAACAGAGGAGCATCTCAAAGAACTCTGCCTATGCAGACAAAAGTGCATCAAAATATTGCTTGTGAATGGAACTGCCTTTTATGCATACTTACTTACGCATAGGTTTACAGACACTTTTCTAAAATAAATAAAATAGATGCTGAGCTTGCAATAAAAAAACCTCACATCACTGAACGTGACTTCTGGTCAAGCTAGAACAAAACCAACTGAATTTAGACAAAGAAAGAGCAAATTCAGCTCTGTGCAACCAGTTGCTTACAGTGCACTGAGTGCTTCTGGTGTTTCTGGAGGAGGGGGAATGTCTTGCAACAGCCAAGACCTGAACCTTTTTTAAAAAAAAAAAAAAACAAACCCCAAAACTTGCAAAATATTGTGTATGCTAGAGCTGCTTTAGGGAAAAAAAAACAACTCTGTCCAGAAAGTGACAGCATACTGATCTGCTCTGATCTAATCTGTGTTCTTTCTCCAAAAAAAGTAATGTTTGAAAAGTCCTGGTAAGGAGTACTGAGGGAAAAGAAGTAGCAGATAAGTCTTTGGCCCTGACTCAGAAAAGCTGTGAGGATTTGCTTGAGTCACACTGGTTTCTTCAGAAATAAGACATAAGCATGAGCTTTGGGGTTTGGTTTGGGGTTTTTTTTAACCAAAAGCCTCTGAGCTTAGTCTTTTGCCTGTTGTTCCCTAGCAAAGCTTGCATATAGAGAGAGTGCAGGAGAATGCAGAAGACAGGCTGGCAAGGGAGATCAACAGAAGGTGATCCAAGGCTCTAGTGCATTCTTTCTACCCCAAAATATGACCTCAGTTTGCAGTGATGGGCAGGGACACTGAGTCTGGACTTAAGGACTGTACCAAGGCAGTGTCTACATATAACCAAGCAGCACGCTTGCAGATTAACTCTCCACATGCAGTGTTAAAGCTGTCATGGGAAGAAATGTCCTCTGGAGATGGCAGAGACAGTTCACTCCTACTGGAGTGGGTTGTTTCAGGCCTGTCTTGCTGGTGGAGATGGCCAAAAATAATGCCTTGGTCATCTGCAGTCCTTGCAGGTACCAGGCAGTGCTGCATGATCTAGGCAGGCTGGTCACTGGGACACTGAAAGTAAGGTGGGAGCTGTTTGTGTATGGACATACTTCTTGTGCCTGTGGAGTTTCATGTGCAATGGGACGGCTGGAGATGGGGCTGTATGATTAAAAGCAGCCTCGTGCAGTGTTCCCTGCTGATGGCAGTCCATGTGCTTCTTGTTTGAAATGGTTAATAGCTGTGCCCATTGTGAGACGGGTGCTGTGACTTAAAATAGCAGCATCTCTATGCAGGGTAAATGATAAACTTGGCACATCTGTCTAACGTTGTTTCTTCATTGGGGCCCAACCCTAAAAGCTGCTGTTTGCCTTAATAAGGCTGGGGCTGGTTTTGGAGCAGCTGGAGCCTGAGTTGTGGTCCTTGTGGATGCCTTGCTCCCATGTGTTTCTCAGATTTCCCAGGAGTGCAGGACACACTGATCCATTGTGGCCAATTTGTCCTGGAGCTGTGCCCCCCATGCAGACTTGCAAAACAGTCTGGGACCCCGTGTGGACCAGGCAAAAGTAGATGGGGAGTGAAGGTGGCTTTTGGCTCTTTAAGCTAAGACGTTTGGTGTGGCTGAACAGCCTGGAAAACCGTGGCTGCAGCTGATGGGAAAGGGGCAGGTCCTTCAAGATTTCACAGAGGAAAAGTTAGCCTTGCCAGCAGAGACCTGGGAAGCCATTCAGGGAAAATCCTGCTGTGGGTACTCATCAGCCACTGCTGTGGTTACAGCAGGATCCTGTGACGACATAAGCTAAAACACATGGCAGAGGAGCATGAGATTCCCAGCAATGTGTGTAAGAGGAGACTGAACTTGAGAAACAATGCCAGTGTCCCCTGTGGTGATGAGACCTTGATGGTTGATAGCTGATACCACAATGTAGCCAGTGTCCTGCTGTAGTGAAAGCTGATGGTGGTGCTTCTGGGAGCAGAGTCTCACGAGTATGGATGTGGGATGGACAAGAAGGGGAAAAGGAGGCTTGGACTGTAACTCTGCTTCCAATTACTGTAACACAAATACATGTCCCCTTTCTCGTGGATATCTCAAACTGTTTTGGGGCAGAAGGTCAAATGTATCTCTGTAACATGTCTCATTATTCAGAAGAGGGAACTGCTACTTATTCTCTGTGTGAAGAGCAATGCTTAAAATGCAGTAACCTTACTGCAAGATAGAATTGCTTGGGTTTTCAGCTTCTTGTGAGCTCAATTTTGTCTGTCTCTTCCAGCCTGCCTTTAAAGGAACCACTTTCACAGACCTGCCGTTGTGTTTACAACTGAACATCATGCAGCGACTGAGTGATGGGAGAGACCTTGTTAGCCTCGGTCAGGTGGCTCCCGACCTGCAAGTGCTCAGTGAAGACAGACTGCTGTGGAAGAAACTCTGCCAGTACCACTTTACGGACAGACAGGTACAAGGAGGGATGCAAACTGCCATTAATTGCTTGTTGTAACCCACTAGCAAGTGAACAGACGTGGGTAGGACACTCTTACTTGACTGTCTCTTGAATCTAAGGGCTGTGCTGCAAGCTGATAATGCAGACTGGCATGAGAACGGCTGTGAAGATGATTTATGTAGAGGGTTTTGCATGCCACAGCAATGATTCCTGAAATAGGAGCCTGAGGAATTAGTTGTACAGTTAACTTCTTCAACCCTAATCCAGGTGGTAACAACTGCAAGTCATGCAGTTGCTCCTCACCCCACGTGTGCAGGGAAAACGTGCAGGCAAGCTCCAGCAATCACCTCCATGTCCCATGGACTGGCACCCCCGCAGAGAATCTGTGTGGATGTGGTCCATGAGCAATGAGTTGTACTCTCTTGCCCTTTAGAGCAAGAAATCCCCTCTGAGCTGTTTCATGAGTGACAGGACAGTATGTGGAAGACAGCCCTGCTGCTACCCACATTGTACCTGTGTAAATATCTTTGGCCTTTTGCAGGTTTGTAATCATCTGGGGCCTTCTAAACTTAAAAACAAACAAAAAGCCCTCTCTGTTTATGGTGAATGTCTGGGGTGTTTATACCAGACCTCTGCACTTCAGGGACCACGTGCCAGATTTCTCTGCTGACTTGGCTTTATTCGCTCACTCTTGATCTGACTTTGGAAGTGACTCTGGGGAACTTATTTTTATTAACAAGTGCATTTTAATCCAGTCTATGCAACTACTGAGCCCTAAAAGAAAGATGGGTGTCTCCCAAGGTAATGTGACAAATCATTGACTGTGAATGTGACAAATCATTGACTCTGAGAGTCAATGAAAAAACAAAATACATTAACTTCTGAATTTGTTAAATGCAATTATACTTGCTGTCCTGCCAGCAGAAACAGCCAGAAACAGTGGCTAAAGTAGTATGAAGTAGCTCCCAGAATTTCAGGCTTTCATACAGTAATGTTCATGAAATGGGCGTAGACCTTGATAATGGTATTGGGTGAGGCTGTTGCCATCAGGAAGCTGGTTATAGCTGGATATTCAGAGCAGGAGTTTTCTTAGTGTGTTAGATGGGAACTGTTATGGGACCGGCAAGGATGACACTTATGCAAAGGAGAGAACGACAACATGAGCTGAAGAGGAAAAAAAAAAAAACCATGTTATTTGACCTGCTACAATTTTGATTTTTTTCTTTCAGATTCGCAAACGGCTAATCTTATCTGACAAGGGACAGCTGGACTGGAAAAAGATGTACTTCAAGCTCATAAGGTGTTACCCACGGAAGGAGCAGTATGGTGACACACTGCAGCTGTGCAGACACTGCCACATCCTCTCCTGGAAGGTATGAGGTGCTGCTGGGACCATCTCAATTGGGACATGAACCAGAGGGCACTCAGTGCTTCCTCTGATTGCAGTTGGTTTAGGATGCTGCAGTTCATTTGCCTGCACTGGAAAACACAGTGTTTTTCTGTATCTTAATCCCCCCTCAACTATTAAGAAACTTTCTCCTCTGTGCTTCAAAGATCCCATCTTAGCTATGTTGAACTACAGTAGTGGCCATCAAGGCCAGAGAGGAGGGAGATGGGCATACTGTAGGGCTGCCTGCAGTAGATCATCTTAGCACTACCAGCAACTTCTGCCACCCATTACAAGGAGGTGGAGGTCTCGGTGGCAGGATTAGCTGGAACAAGAGCTGATGGCTACAAAACAGCTACATAACAAAAATCCGCTGGCTACTGTAGTCATACCCAAGGTATGTCTCTGGAGTTAAACTCCTGTAGCTGATGGTAGGGTCCAGCCTCTCTTCCCTCAGAGAGGAGGGGGAAAGAGTGAATTGGATCTTTGCTGGTTTTATTTCCCTTGACTTCTCAGTAGCCCCTAAAATCCAAAGCCCAGTTCTGAGCTGTCTACTTTGATGAGAGTGGAAATATTATTCTGGGCTCTGTTCTATCTGCTTGCAAGCAGGACATCTGGCAGAGGGGCAGTGCTAAGTTGGCTGATGCTCTGGCACCCTTTCCACAGCCTCTCTAAATGGAGTTGTTTTCTCCTTTCCCAGGGTACTGATCACCCTTGCACAGCCAACAACCCGGAGACTTGTTCCACCTCTCTTTCGCCGCAAGACTTTATCAACTTGTTCAGGTTCTGAACTTGGGTCACCGCAGCTTACGCAATTCTTACAGGACACTTTATGCCACTGAGCTTGGACACTCCATTTGTAAATAGTGTAAATATTCATGTTTGTTTGAAGCTCCTGAGTCAAGGAACAAGAGGATCTCGAAGATGAAAGGTGAAATTGCTCGCTGACGTGCAGCACTTAAGGAATACAGACTTCCGTAGGACCGGTGTATAAATGCAGCATGTTGTACAGAGTCCCTTTTTTATGATCAGAGTACAAGATACAGGGCAAAAAAACTTCTTTGGTTTTTGGTTGGGTTTTTTTAGAAGTTAAAAATGAATTTGCCCCACAACTACAAGAACTTTTTTGGTTTGTTTCTAACAGAGAAAGCAATACGAGGCTAGGACTGTTGAACTGTTTCTCCATCTGGTTTTATTTAGCATACATATTTATAAATATGATGTTTTAAAAATATTTATGAAAAATATCCCTGTGACAAGTTTAATAATACTTTTATGTTTTTAAAAAGGATGCATTCTGAAATACTTAGGATAGAACTCTAGCCTACTTGCAAAAGAGAATCGCACCATACTACTTTCTACCTCTAATAGATTGAGTAACTTTTAAACAAAAATCCAGTGTACAATGTGAACTTTTGTATTTTGTACAATGATTTAAAGGGAAATTTTTGTGGTAGTAAGCATCATTTCTTGTATTAATGCTTACCTCTTTATATTAGTTTTCTTGCTCTACTCAGTGCTTGAATGCCTAGATGATAGGCACCATATAAATACCTAAGACTTTACTCCATCCTCTTTTAATTTGTTGGTTTTACAGAAGACTAAGCAAAAAGGTAAAGAGAGGCCACAAGGATGAATATTATCTAAAAGGGAGTAAGTTCTATTATAGAGAAACAGAGGACTGCATTTAATCTCACAATGTAAATTCGTATCGACTCCACTAGGTTAACTGCACTGGTTGAAACCCCAAGTGAGGTTAGAATCTGTTTCTTCAAGCCCATGTTTTCCTAGTTTTCCAACATATACACTGCTCTCTGTATTCCCACTGCTGTCAAGTGAATTGAGTAATCTTGGAGCTGCTAAAACATAGGGAGAACTGGGCTGTTGAACATAGTGAAATAATGCGGTTTTTAGTCACTGGAAGACTGGCAGTGTTGTGTTTAATTTCAGACTACTGGAGTTTAGGGTGGTGAGCAAGACAGCATAAAGAAATAGGTCAGCATTTTCCCAAAAGCAGCAGTCAGGACTGGTATAAACAAGGGATTTCCAACATGGCATTTGATGTCTTTGGTTATTTCTCTGTGCCAGTGGCAAAGACCCAGCCTAGTCCCTTCCACTTCCAGTGCTGAGCTTCTTTATGGGATCTTCTAACACTAGCCTAGAGCTAAATTTTCAGTCCTATGGAGTAAGTGGCCAAAGTAACTTCACTGTGGCCATGATCTGGCTCACCATCTGCTCTGTTGCATACAATGCTTCACTTTTCCCTACAGTGGAGCTAGAAGAATCCAGCTCGTATATAACAATTTGAAAACCTGCAGTGGAAAGTTTTTCCATTTGCCAGTAGATTTCCTGTATAGCACTTTCTCTGTGCATGATGTGAGCGGGATACCTTGGAAGGGTCAATACTTGGTGGGTTGTGTTTGTGTACAAAGAATTGTGAGGAAGAGGAGTACTCAGGACAATTCAGAAGAACTACTTGAGTTAATTATTGTTAAATATTCTGTTCCTTTTTTTACATTTTTATAACTGACTTTCAACACTTTTCTGCAGCTGTTTATATTTTTTAAAAAATTGTCAGTATTTGCATTTTTGCAAACTAAATCACTTTGCATACTCTTGGAAGAGACGCAAAAAGGGAAAAAAGCTGCCTCTAGAAGGAGCAGTGGGGAAGCGAGGAGGAAAATCAGGAACATGCTGACAAGAGCTGTCCTCCTGCCTTCCAACAGCAAACTCAAGCTTTTGCTCTTCCAGAGGGCTCTGTGAGCCTGTGCCACCCTTAGCCATGGCCCAGAGTTTGGCACTCTCCAGAGATGAGGAGAAAACACGTGTGGGATAGGGAGCTTTATCTTTGTGTTGATGCCCCATCCATCAGTTTGACTGCTGGTGGAAAGCATAAGCCTGCTGATGTATTCATGTCAACTGAAAGTGATTTAAAAGCTGTTACCTTGGAAAAATGAACTTGTGCTTGTTGGGGGGGATGTTTTTGAGTGAAGGAGGCCAGTTTCTGTTTTCATTCCTGCATTGATGGCAGTGGCTAGACAAGGCTGAAATCTGGCTTGGTGAATGAGGACACTCAAGACAGAAACTTGCAAGTGATGTGACTGAAGCATTGCCACTGTATCTGGAGATTCTTGTAGCTCCTTTTTCTAGCAGTGAGAGGACCCATGCCCCTTGGCATCTTCTGTTTCCAGCTCTGACTTGGGGTTGGTTTGTTTTGTAGCGTTGCCTCTGCCACCCATCGTGAGCCAACCTGTTGTGGTGGGGAGACAACAGTATTTCAGTAAGAAATGCCGGGGGGTTCTGCCTAGTCTGAGGCAGTGCTTAGCAGATGACACTTACCCACTGTGAGATCGTGACACTGGGTAAATTTTAAGCTCAGGTTTGAATCTGGCCTAGTATATTCACTGCACAGCAAGACAAAATCTCTGTGTTCAGCTGCGATTTGGGAATGTCTCAGCTCTAGCCGTTGCCTCTATCAGCCCTTCACTGGTCTTGGGCTTACTCTGTGTCCTCTGCCTACACAGCATGGGTCATGCTTGCGATATACTTAATGTGCAGCTGAGGCTCCCATTTATAAAACTTCCTTCAACTAGTGGGGGTTTTTTATTTCTTAGCACTATGGATCTTAAAGAGTCAAAGTGCTGAAGATGATTTGTTAATACATGCAGATACCTGTGTGTGGCTCAGGCAGGGTCCTGGGGTATTGCTGTCAGTGTCCAAAGCAGAAAAACAAGCAACTACTGTACTGGAGAACAAAACAGACTAAACAAAAAGAAACAGAATAAACCTCGTTCAGTTACTGCCTCAGTCATTACTGTCCTGCTACAGCAACTGTCAAATAAGACCTTGATCTCTTTGGGACACTCATTGTTTCTCGAGTGACTGGTACAGGGAGATATTGCGGTGAATTCAATGCTCTTGTTCTGTATTTCAAATTACTTGTTCTTGCATCCTAATACATTAGTCTAACCGCTTACAAAGTGATCAGTATTTTAGCAGTGCAAAGGCATCTGCTTGGCTGAGGATGCCAGAGTAACAAAAGCAACTATGATAACAAGGGCTTCCAGGCAGGATGGTGTAAGGCTGCTCTCGTGCAAAAAGGACCTCTGTTTTAGAACAATTGTGGCAGAGCTGTTGTGAAGGAAAAACAGGCTTTTACTTGTATTTTGGAAATAGAACGTTCTTTTCAAACAGCGTTTCACCTTCCAGTTAGCTGCTGCATTCCCATTAAACATGCATCAGTCTTACACTAGGAAAGGAGGGTTGTTTTCCTCTCTTAGGAGCTTTCTCCTGCCAGAATATCCAGAGAAATCTCATTATCTTCAGAGGATGGACCCAGTGCAACAGTGTGGAACGTGGTGCTGTGAAGAGGAAAAAACAGATCCATGCAGGGGAGGAGGCTTAGGAAGGGAGAGATCCCAGAGATGTTTGTTTCAGCTTTCTAGAAGAGGCAGGTATTTGGAGTACATTTTAATGTGATAGCCACATCAAGAGGCACAATTTCAGCTGTACATACCTTAAGCCATTTATACTAACTATGGTATGGTAAAGTTTGATCATAAAACGTGTGCACCTCCTCTTACATTGTTTGGATTTCTTCTTTTAAATTGTGGGCGTTTCTAGATCCTTTTATTTTGTAAAGTGATTAGGAAAACTTGTATTGCTCCGAAGACATTGCTTTGTATGTAAACATTTAATTGCACCCTGCCACTTTCTGTATATGGGAATATCTTTTTTATTATTTTTCTTTCCCCCCAGTTTTTGAACTGTTTGTGCTCCCATTTCTGTTTAACTTCAATTACTCTTGCAAAGCTATCACCTTCTAGAACATACGCAGGTACTGAACCAGCTTTTCCTGCCCAGAAAATTCCTTGGCCCTTAGTAGCTAAAATTTGATTTAGAGCAGGAACATTTCAAATTCTGTTATGTAGCTGATAAATCAGACGTGCTGTTTCACGCATATCTCCTGCTCTGTACAGCAAACCAGCATGGTCCTCTGGGGTTGTTCTTACAAACCTGTTGCACAGCTTCCCCATAGATCAGCACCTTGCCAAAAAGACATGGCTTTAAATTAAAATGCCACTCTTCCTAGCTGACCTGTTTGCAAAAACACAGACCCTGTGCAGCTGATGGCTGATCAAGTTGATAAAGACTCCCTGTTACAGGGTTTGGGACTTGGGTGTTCTGCTGATGCTGCTTTTCTCAGCTCATTGCTTATAATGATGCTCGTAAAAGGTGCTGAAGATGTGGCCAGCTATCCACACAGCTGTTAGCTTGTGGCTGCTGGGCTGTGTTGAGTGTCTTTACTGGTGCCTGATTCCTATCCCACGTCTTCCTCCAGTGATTTCGTTGGTAGCAAATCGGCTTTGTAGGATCTGGCCCTAGGGAGAACAAATCCATCTTGTCCTTGACGCATGCTGTCTTTAGTATATTAATACCCTGAACACCTGAGAGATTTCCCCTCTGTTGACCAAGCAGTGCCTTTTTTCCACCTGGGAGGGCAACTGAGAGTAGAACTTGCATTTCTGTAGCCATTGTGTGCTGCAGAC
This sequence comes from Steatornis caripensis, assembly GCA_013398225.1. Classification (NCBI taxonomy): domain Eukaryota; kingdom Metazoa; phylum Chordata; class Aves; order Caprimulgiformes; family Steatornithidae; genus Steatornis; species Steatornis caripensis. Next base: position 251,699 of record VZSC01000051.1, on the reverse strand, counting down.
ACTGCTAACAGGTCAGCTCCCAAGAGAACATTTTAATTTGAAATAGAAAATATGTTCATCTTTAGGAACTAATCTACAGTAATTATAAATACCTACTTATATATGGAAGAGAGTGTGTGTTCTGTTTTGTTTTTCCTTAAAGTTGTAACTAGAGATGCTATGAAGTGAAAGGCATCCCTTGTATAATAAGACTTCTGTTTAATATTATTGTGTGGTTAAAAACCTTCCATTATAAATTTGCACACTTTTTTCTTCTTCCCTTGCATGTTCAACTCTGGTTTTTACAGCTGTTCTGTGCAGACAGTAATGTATTTTTGTAAAACATTTTTGACACTGAATTGCAATAAATGTTCAAACAATGTGAACCACCGAGTTGGTTGTTTCATTGCTTCAAAGTTGGTGACCTTATTAGCCTTGAGCTTCTGGTGCCTTTAAGCACAGACTTCTGCAGGAATATCCAAAGCTCGGGTGGTTGTGGCAGTGGAAGGATATCTCCGGTAGAGCTGTTGCTTCATCGTACCTCAAAGGAAAATGAGGTGAATGAAGCCCTCACTTCCAGCAAAAAACACTGCTGACGTGGAGATCATGCTCATGAATCTACTCCCCCAGAGCACAGGAGTGATTGTAGCCCCAAAAGAGATCACTAGTGCTCATACTGATCTGATAGCTTCAACTTCAACTAGTGGCTTATGGAAATGGGTTTTTTTTGGACATGTTATCCAAGAGACTTTGATTTTTATCTTTTTTTGGTTACAATTGCATCTGGTTAGAGTCAGGACTGCAACAGTCTGACTCAGGCTCCTCCTCAGAGGCTATGTGAGTAGGAGCCCACTGAAGTGACTCTCAGCAAACTGGGGAAAAACAGTTGAGAAAGCAAATGGAATTTCTCAGGTTGGAACAGAAGTCATCATGGTAAAACAGAATTGTTTGCCTCATGAAAGCTATGCTAGCTATGAAAGTAAGCACAAAATGCAGATGCTTTGTTTTTAATCTCATTTGCACTGTCAAGTAAGGTGTGCTTGAGTGGTTTCATAAGTCTTTTTGTAGTTATGCTGTCTATAGTTGAAGGATTGCACCGCCCAGACACAAGTCTCTGGAGACATGGGACAGTCTACAACATGACCAGAGCCTTTTTAACAAGGGGATGAGAAAGCTGTTAAGGCACATTTCTTGCTCAAGGCTTCTTGAAAATATTCAATCCTACTTATTTTAATAGACTAAATCCTTTAAGGGAAATCCTTGATCTTTTTAGGAATGTGTCAAGTGGGTCAGTGAGGTCTGTCTATAATTCTTTGCATTTTCATGTTACTGCCACTAACACCTCCACCCTTCTAAGAGCGCTCAGGGGTGGATGGCAAGGCAGCCTGAAGCATGGATGAGGGTCCTGCCTTGATCAATGATAACAAGCTACCCTTTATAATTCCTTGAGGTGCCCTCATTGTCTGTCTTAGAGCCTAATAAAGAAGTGGAGTTTAGGCAAAAAGCATTTTGAAAACTGCTCCTACAACAAATACTACAACTCTGCTTTGCCCCAACTTTCCCTAATCCTCAGTTCTGCATGTCTGCTTTACGAGGGAGATGGTTGTGAATCCCCAGTCAGTCATTTATCACATTTATTTGTGATAAAACCTGAGCTACTCCTGTCATCAAAACTGCAGAAATTGGAACAAGCTGTTTTCTAAAAGGCTCTATAAATAACTCGTGTGGGTTCAAAGGCCTTCCCTAAGCTGGAAAGACACTAGTTCACCCCTCGCCATTCTTGATGCATAGTATACTGTGCTTTTTAGTAGAAAACAAACAAACTAATGTTTTTTTAATATGTTTTCTTTCAGTCGTTTCAGTGCGGGTCAGAGCAGGCCTTGAATACAGGAGGCAGCACCCGCAGGTTTTGCGGCCAAGGTGGCAGGTCCAGCCCGGCAGCCCTGGGGGTTCTGCTGCTTTCATACAACTGCTGAAAGTGTATGAAAGTGGGTGGCAGGACAGGAAAGACACCCACTCCCAGCTTCACAGGATAAATAAACAAACAGCCCTGTGGGGTTTGTGTTTATAGACGGAGAAACGCAGTCAGTGCAGGAAACATGAGCTCCTCCTCTTCACAGCGCACCATGAATTTTGACTTATTTTAACAGGGCTTTTGAGCATTGAGTTAAAAATATATGCCTGTAAGAATAAGCTTATTTTTGAAGCACATAAAAAATGATGTCCCTGTGGGTGATCTTTGATGGGAACGGTGTGTGTGACAAACTGTCCGCGACAGCCTAGAAGCTGCCTCATTCCCTGCCTGCACCCAACGCCAGGCTGGTGTGGGCCGCAGTTTTGTTTTCTCCTTGCTTTTCCTCCACAGGCAAAACTCACACTTTTGTGAGGGGTTTATCTCATGTTACAGGCCAGAAATCTCTCTCCTTCCGCCTGCCCTGGTGCAGCAGCCCAGCCTGTGGGAAGAATGTCAAAGGAGGCTACGTGTCCGTGGGGCAATTGCCAGGCTTAACCTAGGGCCAACATCAGGGCCAGCCATGATCCAGCTTAAGCTGATGAGAGTCCGGTTGGGTCTGGTCATGACTAAACAAGCATTTAAATGCTTTGGTAGGTTGGGACCAAACACACTGTTGTTTTCACCCTTGCCTTCCCAACCTGAGGTGCTTCTTGGTACCACAGCAATCACTTTTCTCCTTGGGGTTTGGAGCACCCGCCTCAGCTGGGCGTGGGGGACATTTTGTCCACAGGTGCCCAACAGAACCTCACCACGGTTTTCAACATGGGTTATCTCTTAAATGACTTTCTCCTGGTCTTTTTATAGCTCTCTTGACAAAGTGGAATTTATTCCTTCTTTTTTGGATATAGCTGGAGGTGTAAATCCAGATAAATATAACTCCTGAAGGGGGATCAACCTGTCCGTGCCACAGCTCAGCAGCGCTTGTGTTGCTGCTAGTGTATGTAAAACAACCAGGCTCCTTTTTATACCTCTGCAACTGAAGTAATTTTATTTGGGTTTTTTTCTTCCTTATAGACAATTAAATGGTTCTCCTTTAAAAGAGCTGGCTCCTGGTGGTAGGTAGAAACCTACAATCTTTCTCTTACCACACACTTTTATATTTAAAGCCTCTATTTTTAACCCAATGGTGGGATTCAGGGTTAATGCTCGTTAGATCTGTGTCTAGACAGTTGTGAAAAACAGGAAATGAATTACATTATAGGAGGAAAGGAGAATTTAACCTTTTCTCTCCTCGCTAACACATGTGACTGGGGAAAATATGTTACAGCAGAGTATTTTGGAAAGTTTAAGGAAGTAGAAAAATGAGAAGAAGAAAAAAAACCCCAAACCTGAGTTTCCACAAGGTCTCCTGGGAATTATTTCACAGAAAATAACGACCCAGACTCTGCCCTCAGCTACACCCAGGCAGTAATTTGTTTCCTCTGGTCCCTGCGGAACAGTTGTGTTTTATTATTCCCTGCTTATGCTGAACCTTCAGAAGAAAAAAAAGCCAAGTTAACCAGTTTTACACACATGGCACGCGCACGTGCAGTAGCTGGAAAAGAGAAGCCATCATGTGCCACCCGTCCTCTGGCACATGGAGCCAGGCAGGGTCGGTTTGTAACACCTCTGGGTATAACAGCACCTTACACCCTTCTCCTCAGGTTGGCTGAGGCCTCAAGGAGTTTTTTTAATATTTACAAAGTTATTTGTTCTTTATTTAGATTAGAGACTGCAAAAATGCAAAATTCCCTTGCTTGGCCTTTCAGGAAAGTGCGAGACCGAAAGCTCGCTGACCCCAGATGGCAGCACAGTGATACCGCTCTGTCTGCCAACATACAGAGTAAGACCCGAGTTTTAAAAGACTGTTGCAATGAACCCAGAGCATAAATTAAGCCTGAACTAGTGCGGACAGCTGGTCTGCTTGGAAAGAGATGGAAAACGGAGGCCTGGGTGCTCTTTAGCCACTTATCCCCCCGCTGCCCACTGTAAAATGGCTGCTGTTTGGATGCAAAACAGACCACGGACAACAGCGGTACTGCAAGCATCTTCAATACTGTTTCTGAGCTCTCTCCTCAACCCCCTAACATGCTCTTGATGGCGTATTTTCAGGCCTTTCTCAAACCCCTGCCGGGCTTTGGGACCAGCAAGCAGCTGGGAGCCCCAGCAGGCTGCAGAGGCACCTGGTGAGTGCCCTGCTCTGCTGCAAAACCACTGTTCTCCCACCGATGGCTGCATCTCCATCTGCCTGCGCCTGCTTTTCCCAGAGGGTGCATCTGCCAGAGACAGCCCTCGCCCAGCTGGGCGCTATCGCAAGGACCCTGTTTATCTCGCGCACAACTTGCCTCCCTCGTCTGCAGCTCTTTGCTGGAGCCAAATGTTTACATTCGCTGCACACGCTGTCAGCTGGCCAGAAACATTAATATCCCCGTGGCATTGCAACAAAGCCTTCCCAAGGATCCTCCGCGCAGCTCAGCCCGGGTTCTGCCCCTCCTGGGACCTCCGCTGGCTTCAGTGGCTGCTGGGAGCATGAAAGAAAGGGATTAGGTCCTTCTCAGGACTGTTTATTTGCTTCCTTTTATCATGATTGCTTTTAATTTTGAAGGCGCATGAGTATGAAGCATACAAATCACTGGAATAATACTGTAGCTAATTTTATGGCATCTTTAGCACCATCCAAAAAAAAAAAAACCAACAAACAACTGACTCCCCCCACAAAGGAGCAGTCTAAATAAAGTTTTGTAAGCAATCCAGTATTTGCCTGTATAGTTGTCAATTCTTCCACTGCCAGTTTGTCTTCCTAGAGGAACCAAGCTTTGGCACGGCTTATATCAGAAAAAAATAACATCTTTAAATGTTTCCAAGAGTGTATGGAATGGGGGTCGGTGGGGGGTGATAGAAGTTAAAATCACTAGAAGTGCTGTAAAATGTTGGCCTAAAAGCCCCAGAAAGGAAAGGGCCTCAATTTATCTGGCTTTACTTGCATGTCCCTGTGCCTGTGCCAGTGAGGCAGGGAGCGGAGCAGGAGCCCTCGCAGCCCTTACACCCTGCCAGGTAGCAGCAGCCAAGGCGTGGGTCCTCCTCAGGAAGAGCCAGCTGCTAACGGGAGCAGTGAGGGTATCATTTAATGCTGCTCATTGCTAATGCTGAGGTGAGCTTAGCAAGCATGGGAGCCGATACCACTGCAAAACACGCTGCCATGAAAGAAGTTGTCTATATACATACGCATACAGAGGCACACAGACACACGTGTGCAGACATACAGACACAATTAATAAAAGCTGTCTTTCAGAAGCCTGGCTCTTTAAGGAAGGTCAATAATTTTCTTGTCAGCAGCAGCTTTGCTTGAAGGAGAGGCTTTAGGACATGGCTCATCCTGTGGTGGGGAAGGAATGTTTCTGCATTAATCACAAATCTTTTTTATTTTTTGTGAATATATTCTGCCTGATGTAAGTATAGCCTGCTTGACAGTTTTAACGCAGCCAGAAATGGTGTTTGATTTACAGAGGAGGTGGAAATCTGAACAGAAAAGGATACAGATACTCCAAGGGTCCTCATTTTGGTCCCTCTCCATGAGCACATGTGTTACCCCTAAAGTCTCTTGGTCGGAAACTGGTGGAGGAACCCCAAAGCTCCTCTTGCTGGCCAGGGTGTTTTGCTGTAATACCCTCTCAGGTATCTCAGGAAACCACTTTTACCACCAGCCCATTCTCAGGTTACCAAATGAACTGCATCTGCTGGGATCTTGCACCCCACTTAATATTTAATCACCCTTTGCCCTCATTTTCTTAAGTTGCAGTGAAACCCTAGCTAGCCTGCGTGCCACAGCACAGCAGTATTTTATTACAGAAAGCTCAAAACAAAGCTTCCACTTGCTAATCCAGCCATGCTAATGGCCGTACTGCTGGAGCTCCATAGATTATTCTCCAAATGGCATTAAACAGAGACGAGAAGTAGTTACAACATTATTTGGAAGCAGGTTCTACTGCACTGTGCAGGCAGGGCAGAGGGCCTTACTGTGAGATGCAACGATGCCATCTCAGACAAGAGCAAGTGACGATGAACATGGTAACGCCTCTTTTGGACTCCACACGTGTGCTTTTGTCACGTGTAGGGCCTCAAATGTCATCAAGGCTGGACAAGCTCTACATGTGGGTTTTTGCCATGGACTCCACTCGCTAAGCCAGGGCATTTGCTTATTGAATGAACACAAATATTTCCCATTTCTGAGGATTTCTGCAAACCCAGCAAGCATCCCAAGTGGGGTGGCAATGTCCTGTCGGTTCCACACCTACGTTGCCCCTGCATGGAGCCAGCGACAGGGACACAGTGGCCCCCAGCAAGGGCTGGGGACCTGCGCCCTCGTGGCCAGGGCTGGGCTGAGCTGCTCCACAGCCATGGGTTTCCACAGCAGTTCAAAGCAGCGAGGCCGCAGAGAGCATTGGCAGAAAGGTTTCACTCAGGCTCTGCAGCCATCAGGGAGACTGAGCTGTCACTCAGGCTCACGCAGTCTTCGGCAGAGGCTCAGAGGAGGCTGGGGCTTTGCCTCTGTGCACGGATCCGACCTCCATGCACGATGTGAGCTTGGAGAGGCTGGCAAGTCGGGGCTGCTGGGACTGTGTGTGGCTCTTCTCTGCTGGGAACCAAGTCCCTCACCTGACCTTTCAGATACCAAAAATACCCAACCTGCGTTTTTTTTATTTAATAATTATCAAGTAAGTTAAATGAGAACGAGGATTAAGAAAACAATCTTCCCAGTCAAACACCTCTGACAAATACGGCTGGTAGGGCACTGCAAATCCCCGCCATGTCCCTTCTTCCCAACCTATTGCGGGGAACAAGGCGGGGGGAGCGCCACACCGGTACCCCCAGCCACGAGAGAGGCTGGACCCGCGCAGCTGTTCCCAGCGCTGCTTATTTTGCATCTCAGGACAGAGCTGGTCGGGCTCCATTTACTTTGTAGCAGCTCCAGGGAACGATGCATTTGAAAACAACTTCTGGCCAGACACATACCTTAGCATATTAAAAGGTATTTTTAGTACCTCTGGCAGAGTGGATCAAACTCTGTTTCCAGTTGTACTAAGACAACTCTATGAACTTTGCTGGCAGTACCGCATATTCATACCAAGGCAGCAGCTGGTAGAAGCTACTTGACTGAACAGTTGCACTTACTTCACGCAAGGCAAAAACGCAAGCACAGATAAACGCTGGTGGGATTCCTGACTTACAGCGGGCTGTGTTTTCTTCCTAGGAGCGTGACTTTGCCTGATAATAGTTTGAATTGCTGAAGAAACAGCATCACGTAGCAAGGAAAAAATACTCTGGATGTCGCCTCCTCGATTTGTGATGACTTTGTTTTTGCACTGATATAAATATAACCGTGACCATTTCATACAGCAAAGTGCTCTGTGATGAGTACAGTATAAATAGCTGAACTGATTACATGGGCTATAAACAAGGACTGGAAACCCTTGCTTCACCCCAGCAGTTAGAAATGGTGGAAGCGGAGGGAGCTTTACAGCTAAATGGTTAAAAGCTGCAGCAGAACATTTTCTCGGGATGGCTCCAAGCGTGGAGCTGGTACGCTGCCATTTCAGCAGCCAAGCTGAGATGGTGGGAAGCATGCCGCCACAATTGCATACTAAAAGGAAGGGAAGGCTGAGATAACTACCATCTTCTTACTGTGTAGGCTGTTTAAAAAAAATAACATATAATGATTTCTGCCTTATTGCAGTGTTTGGGTTCCAGATATAGCCTTGCATGGGAAGGCTGGTATGACACTGAAGAGGCCAAATGAGCATTTCCTGCTTTTGAGTAATACAATGTCAGGAATCCAGCTTGTTGGAAACACCTTGCTCACCTCCCTCTGCACCAGCACAAGACACTTGAAATGAGCTTCAGGTGAATAATGTCACTTCAGTCGGACTTTGTGAGTGACAGTCCACGGCTCAGGTCCTTTCAAACCTTATTTGTATTACTACAAAATGAAGCTCAGTATGCTTCATGCCTAGGAAGTGGCTTAGCTCACTCAGAAACTCAGGGACTTGCCAGAGGCCTTAGATAACCAAGTAAGATTTGTTTTAGCTGCCCTCAGTATCCAAGGTATTTCCTACTGTAAGTATAAGGAAACACCGAGGATACTTAAGCAACCATATTTGTTTATCTTCAGTCAAACTGGAGAGATTTTCCAGAACCATTACTGCAGCTGCACTGAACTTGTTGAAAGGCTGCATTTGTATGGAGTACTTCACGTCTGACTCTGCGATCGCAAACTAAAACCTTCACTGAGAGCCGAGCTCCACAGGGAAGGGTGCACACAGCTGCTGAGCAAACCTGAGCAGATGTCTCCAGACAGTCATGCTCCGGGTATGCTTCATTAACCTTGGCCTCAACTGGGCCAACTCCTGCATAAGGAGGAAGCCAGAAGGTAGAAGAAAATCACCAGCATTCCCTCCCTCAGTTTTCTGAGTAGGTAATTACCTGAAGAGAGACAGACGTCCAGACAGGTTTCACCTCGAGAGGTGATGAGATTTTGCAAGCCTGCAAATCCAAAGTGTCATAGGACAGCAACCCCACCAAACCTGGACCCATCTGCTCAGCCCTGTGATGTGTGAAGCGATGCTTTGCTGGTCCTCCCCTCCGGCAGCATTACTCGTGCCAGTCGTGGGGGACAGCCACCAACTGGATCATGGACTGTGTCTTGGTAATGGTTCTGCAAGGCACCCGGTGGGAGGTAAATGTGACTACTGCAGGAACACCGTGGGATTTTCAAACCTCCTGCCTATTCCCTCCTACAGCTTTCTCAGGTCATTCAATCCACAACTCACGTTTGCTGAAGAGGTGAGGGAAAAACTATAGCACCGTAAAACAAAAAAATTTGGACTAATGTCATTCTAACAAAAGAAAAGCAGACCCCAGAGATGGCCATTTTACAGTAGATGTTTGGAGAGCAACAGTGCTTCAGTGAACGCACGAGGCTCTGGCTGGACAATGATGGGGTGAGGAGAGGAAGCCATGCAGGTCAAAATGTCCCGATCCGGGCTCCCATCCTGGAATCTGATTCATACAAATGCACCCCGGCGCCTCCCTGCCTCCTTAATAGCACAGATCAGATTGCAGTGTCCCAGGTACCTAAATTTATCCTCTGAAGTCCATAAATTGATAACGAAGCAATTAGTCTGATATTCTAAGGTGTCACACACTCATTTTGGTAGGGGTTGTGAATGTTGAACAGATCCCCAAAAATTGCTAGCAGTTTTGACGATGCTGGCATACAGCTCTCGATGCACAAGAAGGACTTGCACTGACATTAGAGACTCAGGCAGTCAAGGGCAATACGTAACCCATTAGCCACAACCTTGCAAGATACAGATCACCTCTGCACTGCTGTCAGAATTTTTTTTTTTTTTACCTATAACAGCTACAGGCAGGGCCAAGCGTACAGGAGAGCGCCTCTGGCCAAGCGTCCCAATCCACACGTCCACCGAATGCTGACTGCTCTCTCTGCTGGCCAACTGAGAAACGGTATTTTCTCAACAGTGTAAGATTGCAAAAATGCACTGACCAAGCAAATGCATGCCAGAAAAAATAGCATTTGTTTTCTAAAGTCCCAAACAGGCAAATAAACAACATTAGTTATCAAATAAACTATATCCTTAACTAAAGAGCAGCAGTGAAGAAGAGAAAAGGGCAGGAGAGACGTGGGTGTACTATCCCATTCTGCAGCTTACTGCGTCAACAGCTTGATGGAGGCAAGAACTACCCATAAGACAGGACGTCCCCCCCGTTATAAGGCTATCGGGGTCTTGCCCTACAATGTCTAGGAGTACAACTGTTGAAGTGTTGGAGCCTTTCCTGTGACCAATACAATACAGAGGCTGGGAGACCATAGGATTGCAAGTAACTGACATGAGGGCAGGGGGGTTTCTCCTCTCTTTGTTCAATGCCTGACTCAAGGGTGACCTAGTCCAAAAAGCCACCACTTAGCAGCTCTCAGCACATAAATACTGTAGTAAGTGGACAACAGAAAGACTTCACTGTGGGAAAGCACACGGTAAAGATGGCTGAAAGGGGAATGAAAGCTAAGCTGCACTAAAAAAATTACTGTACTGAAACTGAGTAAGCAGCACATCTTTGTGCTGGACACATTGGGACATCATCTGGACACAGGGAAGATTAAAAGTCTCAAGGGCTATCGACAGCATGGAGTATAGGTGAGCACATGCTGATCCTGCTGTGCCAGTGCACCCCAGCAAATCAGCCCTGCAGTAATGTCACAGCTCTCATATTATTTCATATCTAACAGTAGCATAAGCCCAGCTCCCCTGCGTCAAGGAGCAAGGCTCTCCTTAGAGCACCACTTTGGCTGGGAGGCTGTACTGGCCAACTTGGAGCTGTACCTGAGGACCACCGAGTCGTGCTCTGCCACACGATGTACCCCATACATACGTACGCCCATGGTATGAAGTCACTTGAATCTTAGGTGTTTAAATTCATTGGTGATCACAGCACTGATAATTAGTGGTGTCTGGCAGAGAAGTTGCCTCCTCACCGTCAGCTTTACAGCGGCAGTTCTTTGCTTCTACTTCTGACGTGCTGCTTCTGCAGGCACTCAGCAAAATGGCTCTCAACAAACTTTGCTTTTCTGTCTGCAACTTACTGTGGCACTCAGTGAGTAAACCACGCTGGTGGGCCCATCCCACGCATCAGTCTGGGGTGATAGCAGAAAGGTTAAACACAGCAAGTTCCCCAAAACAGTCAGGACGAGGGTTAATTGGAGAAAAAAAGGAGCAAAGAGGGGAGGGAACTCACTGATTCCCTCTCATGGGACACCAGGGCTTATCAGTATTAGGAAAAAGGGCTGGTCTCAGGTAGTTACGGTGAAACAAGTACCTCCTCTTTGTACTTAGGGCCCTAAATGAGCACTTGGAGTATTCCTGAATTCTGGCTTTCAGACAGCACACCTTCTGAAATGGTGATGAAATGCCGCCAGGCTTGAAGGGCTACAGAGACAGCACCACAGTATCAACACCCTTAGCACTGAATGAAATCATTCTCTGGCTTGCTCTTACCCCTCTGGAATGACAACTTTTTACAAGAACTACAAAAAGATTGTTTGTTATACAAAAGCTATCATCACACACACCCAGCCTGCTACACGTAAACTCAAGCATCTGTTCAGAATGATTAGAGAGAAAAAGGACTTTCTCTTCACATTGATTTTGTTTTTTAAACTTGTATATTCTGAATAATGGTTGTGACTGTTCTCCTTCTTAACAGCCTCAATCTTGAAACTAGATTAAATGAGGCAAATTCTTGTGTCCGAGCCTCACTAAAGGGAGTGTGTCATGGACTTCAGGCACCTGAAACCAGCGAGGATGACAGCTCAGTATTTCAATCAAATGGCATACTCTAGCAGGGAGAACCTAATGAGAACCTAATGTTCTGCAACAACGTAAAGGGTCTGCTGAGCAATGCACAGGAACTCTGTGTATATGAGATTCACTTACTTGAAGGATAAGAAGTGCTTAACATAACCCATTCATCTAAAACGTGGCTCTAAATTCTCAGTTCTGCTATTGTCTCACCTGGGCAGCACGTGCAATGCCCTGGGCACTGGGTTAGCATCTATATAGAGCTGAGCAGGCAATTTGCTGCTGCTGTGCACGTTCACAGCCAGTCATCACTCAAAAATAGTAAGTAACAACATCTTAGCTCACTTAAAAGCATGCCTGTCACATCAGCCTCATGCAGAAAGAGCTGCCATTCCATCCGCACACTGATAAATTACACCTTTTACACAGGTGTATCTGGTTAAATCCAGAGCTGCTCCCCCTCAGGAGAACTCTGAGCAACAGTTTATCAGGAATCTGGGGTTCCATCATCTGAGTCTCTTCTGGTGAAGCTGGTTCACAGAGACAGAAACTACAAATCAACTCTCCCACTCCACAGAAGAGTGCCCTGACAACTGGCCTCCTATCCGTAGTCCGTCATGGCACCCAAGGAACCTGTGTGGTAGCGGCCTATCTGCATAGCCAACCAGCTGTGCTGCATCTGGCAACAGAAAGTTTAAGTTTCCACATTCAGCCAGCCCTAATGCCACAGAAAAAGAGACATCTGGATGAAGTGAATCAATCCCACAGTTGTTCAACAGTCTGTCTCTGCTGTTAACATGCTGAGGAAATCCTCTGGAACTGATGGAAGATAAAGTTATAGAATATGTATATAACAATACACCTAGGCAACAGTAATGCACATATAACTATCTTTGAAGTTTTTATATATTTCTGTTCTTACAAATAATTTGATGCCTTAACACTTAAAACCGTTACTGTGCTTTTCCTCTCCAAGGCTGAACTCCATCACAAATGTTTACTGCAGTCTCAATCCCAGTTGTTTCCAAGGCCTGACTGGATAAAGCCCTGAGCAGCCTGGTCTGACACTATTTGAACAGGAGATTGGACTAGAGACTGCCTGACCCTTCTAACCTGAATTATTCCACTAGTCTGTGATTCTATATGCCGGTATGGAAAGTAGAATGAGTCCAAAACCAGAGAATTAAATACCCCATCTTGGCCTATTTTCTGTAATCCTGCATTTAGGGCACTCTTCAAAGATGTGGGAGACTTTGCTCCAAACCTCCAACCAACATGATGGCTTTCCTAGGTTCCCCTGTAAGGATACAGCTTGATATCATCTCTAAGGAAATTGCGTGGTAAGTGACCCTGTACAGGGGAGGCTTTCTCGTTTCCTTCCCCCAGCCGTATGTTCCTTATACCAGCATGAGCAGCTGTCTGACCTCCACGGCAAGCCAGTTCAAGGAGCTAAGAGGCAGAAAAAAACAACTTTACTTCTTCCTGTCAGTTTAGCTTCCCGCCCTGGATTACCGTGGGTCCTGACAAATGCCAAGGGCAAGCACAAAGGGGCAGGTGAGAATGTGCAGCCAGCATAAGAAGGAAAAGCAACTGCATCTCCAGCAACCATCAGCACTAGAACAGTTTAACTGAAATGGCAGGCATTTAATTCTCCCCTCGTACAGCACAGAAATCTAGATACTTACCTGGTTTTACATAGTGCTTGGAAGTTCAACATTGTACTACTAAATCTATTTCCTTTTGTGGGTCTGGCCTTCAGGCTTCTGTTAAATAAGCCTAATTGATAAAGTTAGTGACTAAACTGAGATGCACTGTCTGTTTATGTGAGTGACAGAAATCATAACATGAAGAAAATACACTGTATCTCACTTCCAAAATGTGGCGACATTTGACAATTTGAGCTATGTTGTTCAGTATTTTATGCATGTATTTTTAAAACAAAATTTCTTATAGCATGTAAGTGCTCTTTTCAATTTGGGCAGAGTAGATGGAAAACTAATATGCTTACAGTGGGATGTCTGCTTTTAACTTGACATTAAAACCCAAGCTCGTTCTTACATAATCAAAATAAAAGCTTTTATTCAGTTCATTATATCTTTGGTTGGGTATTCTATTTGCCCAAATACTTATTCTATGTAAAGAAACATAAACCATAAATACAATATAAGAGCAGCAAAACAAAATACACCCACTCAAAGCAGAAGCAAGGAGAACTTCTTTGTTCACTTCACTGTCCTTCCAAGGAACAGCTGTAATCAGTCTGTCTGCCAAATCGATGCACAAAGTCCGCAAGAGAGAATACTGAGCCCCATCCCACTTTGGGATTCATACTGATGAAATCATCCAAGTTCATCTTCGAGTCTAAAAAAGGACAAGAAAAGGGAAATATTTAAGTTCCTGATGCAGCTTCTGTAGCACAGCTATACATCTATCAAGAAAATGCCCCAAAACCCCTCTTTGATAGTTCAGATGAAAGTAGCAAAGAGTTCACAGCACACTTGCTGAGCAGCAGTCTGGCAAGGTTCTACAAATTGTGCGGTGCTACAAAAACATCTACCTCCAGTCTATAAAATGTTGCTTTTGCCCATAATCCCTCTTTCCGCCAAGGGCAATAACTACATTACTGGATCAGTAAGCATCCTTAGTCATTAGAAACCAGTATGCATAGGAAAGAGTAAGCTTTTTCCCTGCAACAACAGCCTAAAAGGGTCAAGTGATGTCAAGAGAACTGGAGTGCAAGAAACAACCAGCACAGGGAACTGCAACGCAACAGGTGCTTGTAGTCTTCCTGCATCCACACAAATCTTATGATTACTCAAAAGCAGTGGAGCTATTATTCCCCCATTAAGTTCTGAACCAAAGTCAAGTGACTACAGAGGAACTGGATCTGAGCAGCAGTCAGAACTGGAAGTTGCTTAGTGTCTCTCAGAAGCAATTAGCCCCTTAGCAAACCTACAATTTGTTACTCCCCAGACTACAGTATTTGCTCTGTGTTTACTTTCCCACCAGCCCTGAGCTTTGTCCTTGCTGTAAATCAGCCCACTGCAAGGCCAGAACATGCAGACCAAAGGGAATGTCTGATGTAGCCCAGCCTGTAGCCTAGAGGGGTGCTCAGGCAAAGGCTGGCGGCAAACACTTTTTTTTTTTAATTCTGAACCACTGAATGAAGTCAGAGGGGGAAAAGGTTAACTGCCATGGTTTCAAGAGAAAAGTAATCACAACTTCTCTTTGCTGGGAGTTTGACCTGATCTGACCCCTGCAGGAGAGGTAGAAACCATTCTGTCCCATTTGTGTATCCCAGAAAGCTCAGTGTTAAGTGCTGGCGTGCAGTTGTAGGCTTAGGCACCTCATACACCGTTTTTCTGGAGCTGGCCTAGTACAAGCTTTGCTGACTCAGAACCATGCTGATCAGAGGCTTCCGATTCCTCAGCCTATTCAGCTCTGACTACAAACATCCGTGGGCTTGTTGTTTCATGTTCTCACTGATGATTTGCGCAAATAATCTTTTCAAATGCCCATTAAAAGAAAACTGGAAGAGAATGAGTTTAAAGAACAGAGTGGAAGAGACATTGGATTTACTGTTACAGCTTTCCCGCTGTATTTAAGTATTTATTTTAACATGAATGATTCATGTGCGCATTTAAGGATTAAGAACCAAACGAGAGTGGGCTCTAATGAATGGATTAGAAAATCCATAGGATGGAATTTGCTTCATCTGCAAAAAGCTTGTGTAATTAGGCTTACCATTATAGACAGCGTAAGCGAGGAAGGGAAGACTATGTTTGGGAATCCCACACCCAGGAGTTCCAGCCATAATCCAGCTCCCAAAGCCCTCCATTTGCACCACATCTACACAATGGCACAGCTTTGTGATTTGCCAAATCCCAGCTCTCACCACTTCCAAGGTCTGGCCCCTAATTCTTTTCTTGTTAACCTGTTTGGGCTCTGGACTTTGAACTCTATACTTACACCCAGCCAAGCATCTTCCTACTGCTGAACTGAGTCTGGCAGAACAGGACCAATTTCTGCCTGACTTTGTGGGGATTTACAATTGCACAAGCCCAGCAATTCGCTGTTGTAGTTCAAGAACAATTAGCAGCAGATAACAGCTCTTGCTTGCTGGAAAACAGACTAGTAAACCTGTTTTCCATTTCCTAACTTGTGTTTTCTTCCCAGATACTTTTGTTTTAAAATTGATGTGATTCTTCAGATAGTTTAATATTTGAAATATAAATAATTCCCAGCTTTATGTGCACTGCGCATAGTTGAATAATAATTTCATAAAACTGGTGTATGGATGTTAAAGAAGCCCAAAGAAGATTGTTCCAGTAGAGTTCACACACAGCTGCTGTTGTTAGCATCTCGGAAGTTGCTGTCACCACGTCTGTAGGAAGTAGAATATTCTCTTAAATTCAGAAGGATTGTGGCAGAGCGTAACACAGGCCATCAGAAAAGTTTAATGAAAAAAAAATTGTTTTAACAAAGCAAAGAACAGAAGTGAAGAGTGGAAGATCTAAGAACTGGTCAGTAGATGGCACTGAAGCAGTATGAGAGCTACCCATAGGAAACAACAGAGTGAGACCTCTCCCGTTGTATTCAGGTGGTAACAGTCTCTCTTTGCTGCTCTTTTAAATATTTACATTACACTTGCAGTCCTCCTCAGGTGCTGTGGCTATTATACTAGCTTCCATTTGCACACGCTCACAGCCAACGCCTCCTCTTCAACAAAATCCCTTTATTACACACACTGTCGATGAAACCTAGCTGGCGCATTCTGGGATTCGTGCATGATTTTACTTTTTTAATCAAGTCTGACGCTTCTTCCCCGAGCAGGGACGAAATAAAAGGTCACACACTATGAGATGGCATTGTTAGCCATGATGTTTGTGGCTTCTGCCAACAGTAGTTAGAAAGCAAGGTTTCACCCAAGCCTTGGTTTGGCCACACACCTTGGACTGACTCTGCATGACAGCTGCCGAAGGGCTGCTGGAAGTAAGCAAGTCTGAATCAGAGCCTGAAAGCTCAGTTCTGCTGCTGCCTAACCTTGGGGCAACCTGAAATATTTAGAAAGTTGGGCTCTTCACAGACCTGCATAGGTGTCTACAGTTCTCTTCAGATCCTCCTCCCTTGCCTGAGCAGGGAGAGAAGTCTTTTTGCAGGCAGAGTTGGAAAGGCTCTTGCCAGATGCAGCTGGAGGGTGCTGTCCCTGCAGCTAAGACATAATGGACTGTGCAATCCATCCTGGTCCATCTCGGTGTAAAACAAAGCTCGTCACCTTAAATTATCTTTCACAGAAAGCTGCATAATTACAATAAGCCACTCACAGAATTTAAACACTTCTATCCTCAGATGTACTTTTATTGGCTCCATCCTGACTTGATTCTTTACTTCCACAAAAGCTCACGAAGTGAGGACTTAACCTGACAGGCTAGAATTTTATTCTCTAATGAGAGAAGCAGAAGGTTCCCATGAAGTGCATATAAGCTACTTATATCCGTATCAACACTTCTTTCTTGCTTTCATTAGGATCCTATCACCACCTCAGAGAGGAGATACAGAAAGAAACTGCAGACATCTGCCTGGCCTCTGTCTAGTTGCTTGCCTGTTACAGAGATGTGTCATACCCAGTGCCTCCAGAATTTCTCAGCTGTCCTATTCATGCTCTTCAAAACAAAAAGAAAACCCAAACAAGTAAAACCCCATCAACTATGACTACCAGGGATTTTAATAATAATAAAAAGAACAAAAAGCCTTTACGAATCAATCCTGATACCAAACACCTAGGGAGAACTGAAATTCAAACCACTGCTTTTCAGTGTTAGAGCTGATGCTAACAGTTGTACATAAGCCATAAGGCCATCTGTTGTGAGTAATTTTGAAAGGCACTATGCAAGCTGTATTTTACACAGGCTTGCAGTAAGGAGAGCTGATCTCATCACAACTCATAAGCTAAGCAGAATCAGACCTCATTAATTTGTGGAGAGAAGACTTAAAAGAAAACCCCAGGCTGGGCTCGCTAGCCCTAGAATGATGAAATCTGTGCCTCAAATTGTATCTTCTTAATTTTTATTATTTGAACAAAATATCAGACTCATCTCTGCTTTCTTTCAACAGGAGACCACTGACAAACAGGGGAATCTGCTGCAGCGTGGGTCTGCTTATTCCAGCAGAGCCGCTTCACGGATAGGGCTGGGTGAGAAAGCACCGTGTACGCAGTTATGTTAGCCGGCTTCTCCTGGCATGCACAGCAGCAGAGCAGAACAGAGGCCAGAGCAATGCCGGTAAGAGACACAGAGGCCTAGCTCTGGCAAATGGCTAGAGCAGAGCTAGCTGCAAAAGGCTAATCCTCAGTGTGTGAGTTCTGATGAGATATCGAGGGGTGTGAGGGATTTTTGTTTAGTTGATTGGTTTGGGTTCTTTTTTTTTTAAACATACTAAGATTCTTTCTTTTTAAAAAAATCACCTAGTTCCAGCTTCAATTTTTTTAAGCATGGACTGGAATTTACAACTCAAGATAAGCTTATTTCAGAAGGTTTGTTTTGCAACCCCATGAGCAGCATGAATACAGTTTAAGACTTATTCCTTTTGAATAAGTAGTAGTAAAAAAAAAAAACTTAATTGGTTACTGATAGAGATTCCTCAATTCAGTTCCAAAAGGAATTTCACGGCCATTAAACATTTCCTAGTATACTTCATAAAAAAAAAGCATCCCTGCTCCCAGTATGCTGTCCTAGCTTCACATTGGGTAATTCCATTATTCTACTGATGTCCTATTTAGCTTACATGTGACTTAGATACTATCAGATTTCCTTTTCAAGTGCTATATTCAGGCTTAACAGCTGCGCTGCTCTGCTCTGGAAGAGGCAATATTTTAATACCAAAAGCAAATATTCTCATCTTTTTAAGTTTACTAAAAGCTTTAAAACCAAGTGGGATAAGAAGAGCAGTGTATATAAACACAACTAATATGTTTTAATACATAGCAAATTGAATCAACACAATAGTACCTGAGTGCTGATTATCTTTAAATACCAAAAGAATGTACCAAATGGGCATATTTCTTTTTAACAGCACAATGCTCATACATTAAAAAAAAGACCGATGCATTCTTCTTGGGGTTTTTTTTTCAGCTTTCAAACATTTTAAATTAAAGAAAAGATATAGTAAACAGAAGTAATACAAAAACCTTGCATGCTTTTGTAATAATCTTCTGAAGAGCTTAGAAATTTGGCTACTCTAAATGACAGTGAAGTAACAATAATAATGGTCTGATCTAAATGTGCCTGACAAATAAATTGATACTAAACCAATATGTGGTCAATTTTGCCAGCCATTAAACTGCAGTCACCTCTAACATGAAATACGTAAACAATCTTACGCAAACACAACTTAACAGGGAAAGCAGAGTACTCTATCTAAGTGAAACGGCAGGGAGAAAACAGTTATCTGCAATGGAATTTGGCATGGACGTGAACATTAATACCTCAGGCTCTTTTACGATAACAAAAGGTCTGCCACCCAGTTTTCCATCAAGTTTAAAATAAGGTGCTTTTATGCCTGATAAAACTGTGCTGAGACATTACTTAACCAGTCTCTGAAGAAAGAGAATTACCAGTTCCACTTTGTTAACAGCAATGCTTTCTAAACCTGTATGTTGGCCTGCAGGACACATGCTCATCTATGGAACTGCATCACTGAAGCACAGGACATAGATTCAGCTAAAAGTTAAAGCACATGCTTGTTCTACAACAGTTAAACCTAGGCTCCTCACTGACTTACAGCATCGTGCATTTTGAAGCATGCATCGCTATAAGGTATCTCAAGTGAATACAGGCAACACAAAAAATAAAGCTGGATAAACTGGCACTGAGTGAGACAACTTGAACTAGACATCCTAGATCTGATGCAATATATTCCTGTTCTGACTCAGATCCTGAAGCTACCTAGTGAATGACCTTCCACCTTCAGTGGGTGCAGGGCAACCAGTTTCTTTCATCCAACTGACCAGACCAGTGCACATCAGCACACAGCTGCAATACTGTGTCCAGTTTGGAGCTCCTCAGTACAAAAAAACCCAACCAAAACACCGATGTACTGGAGCGAGCCTGGAAGTGGAACATCAAGCTGTTTGCCGTGGGAGAACATGATATTCAAGGAGAGGCTGAGAGAACTGGGCCTGTCGATCTTAAACAGTAAGAAGATCAAAGGGGGACCTTACTGCTGTCTACATCTACTTGATCAGAGGACACAAAGAAGATGGAGCTAGACCCTTCTTGGAGGAGCCTGGTGACAGGACAAGAAGCAAAAAAAAGCAAGTTGAAACATGAGAAATTCTGATTACATACTAGGAATTTTATTTTATTTTACCATGCCAGTGGTCGAATATTGGAACAGATTGCCCAGAAAGGTGGTGGAATCTCCATCCTTGAAGGTGTTCCAGCCTAGACAGGACAGAGCCCTGAGGAAGCCCTGTTTTGAGCAGGTGTTGGACTGGATGACCTACAGATGTTCCTTTCACCATGGCAAGGTATAGAGTAGCAAAATAAAGCATGAGAGAAACGAAGATCTATGTATCTTTTGCTATCTACCAACATTACAGAGATAATCTGGAGGATGGCTGAGATGATGTGGCTGCTGCTCATCAGTGAGGTAAAGGTTAACCAATCAAGACAGATAAGGGGAGGGTTACAGTGTTTGCAGCTATGGAATCATTCACTACAGCTGGAGAGGTATATGTACACATTTGCAACTGTTTGACTAATTCTGTAACTTACTATCCACAAGTAATGTTTTCTACTCTTTTGATTTGAGTAGAATTTTTTTCACTTTCCTGGTCTGGCCCGATCTGTATTCCTCACACTTTCATTAGCTCTCAACTATCACAACAATAAGGTTTTCACAGGCAAAAAGACCTCAGCGCCTAGGAGGCTCCAGCTAACAGTGAACCGTGAATTGCAGTTCAGGCATTCTCCACTCACTACATTACCTTTGTATAAAAACTTTACTGCAATAAGGACCAAGACATAGAATTTAAGGTGCTCCATAACCTAGATCATCTAGAAAACACCTAAAGCTTCACAATAAAGACTACATTTGTGCTCCTGCCCACATTCATAATTTATTTCTACTCTAGTGTGAAACACCAAGCTTCCTTAGAAGCCAAAGCAAAGACTGAGAATTAACTTCCCAACAACTTAAAACCACAATAAACTTGGACCTAAACACAAAACATGTTTCTTTGACCCTGCTTTCTCTAACATAAACACGTAGCAGTGCTGCATTATTAAAAAAGCAACAAAAGCAAACATACAGAGCAATAGCACGAAAACCCTTTCAAAGCAAGACTTCACCACACTTTTCTCCATCTGGAAAGAAAATGAGAGAACAAACAAACACATGGCAAATGTTAGCCAGCTTGCCAGACACGTGATTAGAATAAGCTGAAATGCTGTGCGATAAGAATGGTTTAAGCAGCTCTACAGAACAGAAGCGATGGCAAGTCTTTACTTCTCTCTCTGCTTAGCCCAGAGGCTATTATCTAGACTATCACTCAAAAGAGGTTTAAGGCTTGGGGAAAAATGTGCTGACTTGCCAGTTTGCCTTAAAGTGTCCTCAGTTTCAGTCACCTGGTAGAGAAACCTCAAACCTTGTGGAGGCAAACCCAGCACACTGAGCAGAGCCTTGAAACTTCCACCTGTCAAAATAACATGCTCTGACAGGATGGGACCTGCCAGCTAACGTATGGTATAACCAGTCTGTTAAAAATTCACTTTGTGACCCCTAAGGAAGTTATTTGGCATCTTTGCTTCAGTTGCCCACCGTAATGAGAGAACAGTATTACCTACCTCTCACTCTCTGCGCAGTTTAGGAACATCAGTAATTAATGTTTGATAATGGTAAATGCCAGGAGGCGTGCTAGACTTTACACGTTCAGAAAAAGCAGTGCCAAATGCTTCACAGACGTATTTTTTTTTTACCATATGAAATAGTAAGCTAGCTGGATGTGCTTCCACGTTATGGAAGCATATTTATTTCTGTGTGCATCTTGGACTATGTCATTCAACACTGTAAGCAGGAAAACGGAGCTCTGGCAGCTTACCTGCAGTTTCAATGCAAGGGTATGAAGGAGGAGGTTTCTGCCATTTCCCATTTGCATCTTTCATATGAGATCTGTCTGAAGCAAATGTCTTCAAGTACAAATCTGCTCGAATCATTCTGATTTTCCTAAATAATAATGCAAAATTGTATCAAAAGATGCATGTATACAATACTGCATTAGTCACTCAGAACAAGAGCCCTTTCCTCCCATCAAGGGGCATTAATTTAATTAAATACATAAATCAGCAACAGTGTGCCAAGCAGTTAACTACCTAACAAGAAACTACAGTAGGCAAGAAAAGGGCTTTTGATGACTAAGGTAAAGAGCTTCAGAAAATATGCAGTGCATTTATTTTACTGGATTATAGCAAAAAACCTCTGTCACTACGCATCCACAAAGAGAACTTCAACTTTGATTTCACAAAATAACACTGATGGTCTTTATGTTTTGTCATCACCTGTGAAATTCTGGATGAAGGCTGTCATCCAACCTAAAGGCCTCCACACTGTACAGGTCAAAAGGACACGGAAACGGCAACACTGTGTCAAGATCATAAATGAAGTTCTGCTCCCCTCTGGAAACATGAAGTAGAATAACATGGTAGTCCTAGGAAGAAGGGTAATTGCCACTAGTTAAACAGTTGTTAATAAGAAACTGGCCAAGAGAGAGGAAAAAAAAAAAACCTGCTTCCTAAAAGCAGAACTACAGATCCTTTCTTTAAATCCTGCTTTCTGCCCTTGAAGTATTAAGCCTGTAACATTTCTAGCACCAGGAGAGAGATTTCCTAATGCCTGAATCACCCATCATGCCTTTCAAGAAACCTTGATATTCTCCTCATTCCTTTGCAGGCTCGTTTGACTTAAGCCTTGACAGCTGAACTAAAGTGTACGCTTCTCCTAAGAAAATAGCAAATCTTTTTCATGTCCTACATCAAAACGCAAAAGTTGAGTCGGATAAGTATTTTTGGCCTAGACACAGTCCTAAATAGGCCCAGCTTAACATTACAATTATGTCGTGATCTCTTCTAATAAGAGACATTGTACCTGTTGCAGTAACACAGTCTGTGAATTTGAGTGCTGAGTGCTTACCTGCCAGAAGCAGCTGAAAAAGCAGCATGCAACTGAAAAAGCAGCAAATGGCTCAGATCAAGAGGACTGAAGGAGTAAGACAAATTCCCATAGTAGCTCTTGAAGCTGAGAAAAAACACCTGTGAGTACTATATCACACTTTTTCAAGGTAACTATTTTGTCTTGACCCTTGGGTTCTGAGGTGCAGTTTTATTCCTTAACTTGTAAGAAACACAGGTGTGGTGGAGGTTTGGAGAAACTGGAGTTACTTACGTTAGGTGTCAGATACATACACTGCTGTTTTTCAAAATTAAACTGAAAGTAAGCTGTTAGCAGCTTACTAAAGCTTACATTAAATCCAGTCAGGAAAAAAGTTTGAAGCATTGTCTTTTGACACTTGCAATATCAAACAAAACCACAAAGAGATTGAAATGGAAAAGCTATGTTGCCAGACCAATATATATATATATAAAACTGTACACAATCAACATTTAGAAGAATCTGTTACACAGTATAAGAAAAATTAACTACAAGCTTTACATATCCTATGATCCACTGATACATCAAAGTTAAAACACCTTTTGATCCATGAATTCTTATGTGAAATCCACATTCTGCGGTGGCCTTTCCTGACTCTTCTATTCCTTTTTAGATAGTCTTCCTAACACTTGGATCTCTTTTTAAACTAAATCTTTTTTGCACTACAAATATACCACTATTTTGGGAGGGAATGAATGATTCAGAAATCACAGAACTTCAGAAGTTTGCAGATTATTTTGCAGAATTTTAGGAATAGAAATTGCCATAAGAAACAGGTTTTTTTCCATGCCACTAACTGAAAGAACTCTGTAATGATACATATTTGAAAGTAATTCTGTAGTGGCAATTAAGGAATTACATTAATCGATCAAATGATGCTCCAAAGCTACCGTTTATGGGTCAGTTTAACTGCTGACACCTGAATACGTATATTGCTTATATTTTTCTACCCTGTCAGGCCTCCATGGATATTTTAATCCATCTGCTTCTTAAGAGTACAAACATCTATTTAAAATTCTACAAAGCTCGTGGCCTTAACAATATCCAGATAATAATTTTCACAGATCTGTTATTTACTCTCAGAAATGCTAGGTTTGTCACTTGTAGATTTTACTGTCTGTCTCGCTGTTAATTTACTGTGAATGATTAAAAGCTTACAATTTAGGTTCTTTGTAAATCTGATGTAAAATAATAATAAATATTAATACAAAACTATAGTATGGTTGACGTTGGAAGTGGCCTCTGGAGGTAACTTGGCCCAACCCCCCTCCACCAAGCAGAGACACCTAGAGCTAGCTGAACGGGACTGTGTTCAGACAGCTTTTGAATATCTCCAAGGATGGAGACTCCACAATATCTCTGGGCAACCTGCTCCAGTGCTCCATAACCCTCACAGTAAAAAAGTGTTTATGTTCAGATGGAACATAAATCTAAGTTTGTTACAGTGAAGATGGCTGACACTGCCCATGTCTGATCCTACAGCTATCAACTACAGTCACACACACTCGAAATTACTGAGAGAGGGAGAGAACAGAATGCCTTACCCAGACAACAGGCTCATCTCCATGTCCCGATTTCTGCTTCCAGAGTGGAATCTGAAAGTTATAAGTGAATAAAACCTTTTAGATTAATACAGATTAATTTCAGGTTAATTGCTCAGTTCTTTGCTAACCTATCCACTTAATCAGCTTACATCTGTGCTGCAGTCAAGAAAATTTTATCTAGTTTCTATCTTTCAGGAGCATGAAGTTAGAAATTTGAGGGTGACAGAGCACTGGCACAGGCTGCCCAGGGAAGCTGTGGAGTCTCCTTCTCTGGAGATATTCAAAACCCGCCTGGATGTGTTCCTGTGCACCCTGCTCTGGGGGCACCTGCTTTAGCAGGGGGGTTGGACTGGATGATCGCCACAGGGCCCTTCCAACCCCTGCCATTCTGTGATTCTGTGAAATGCTATTCTGGACCACATAATATAATCATTCTCCCAAACTGACAGATTACATAGCAGAATTATCCCCACAGCTCACAGGAACATTGCGCCCCTTCCCGTGTTCCTGAACGCATCAGATGAAAGGTGTCACGTGGCATGGTTTGGACGCCTCTGAGCCAAAGCAAACCACGAGAGGGTTCTGGACCACGCCACACATATTGGGCTGTGGTCTGAAGGCCCGGGCCCACATCTCACCTACAGTGGGCTGCGGTCTAAAGGGCTGAATCTCTCCACAGCTGCGTTCAGATCACATGTCAGCGACTCACCATCCTCCTATCGTTAGATATGAAAACAGCGTAAAATTCTTCTAAAGGGTATTGATCCTGACTCCTGATATAGTCACAAAGTTTCCAAACATTTTCTTCACTGTAAAACACAAAACCGGGTTATATTTCCCCCCTCCCAACTTCGTATCTAGCGAACAGAAGCGAGCCGAGAGGCGATGCCTGCTGGAAGGCCGCCCAGCGCGGGCTCCACGTGCGGCCAGAGGCTCTGCAGCTCGCGCACCGGTTTAAGATAAGGCTCCGAGCCGAGGCACGGCCCGACACCACGCGCGATTATCGCTCATGACTGTGGCGGCGGGGGGGGT
>VZSC01000051.1:182565-215737 GCA_013398225.1 Steatornis caripensis | reverse complement strand
TGTGCATGCCTGGCTGTGTTGTCTTTCCAGCAGATATCAGAGTGGTTGAAGTCCCCCATGAGAACCAGGGCCTGTGGCTGTGAGGCAACTTTCAGCTGTCTGTAGAAGGCCTCATCAACTTCTTCATCCTGACCAGGTGGCCTGTAGTAAACACCCACAGTGGTGTCACCCATATTGGCCTGCCCCCTAATCCTTACGCATAGGCTCTCGACTTGTTCTTCATCCACCTCTAGGCGGAGTTCACTGCATTCCAGTTGCTCTCTCACATAAAGAGCAACTCCACCACCACACTTTGCTGGCCTGTCCTTCCTAAAAAGTACATAGCCGTCCACTATGTTTCTGTAATTGCAATGAGATAATGGCCCTTTGACCGCGCACACATCTCTAGCTCTTCCTGTTTATTCCCTGTACTGTGTGCATTGGTGTACAGGCACTTCAGGGAGGTAGTTGAGTACACAGGTTTCCCTGGAGGGGCGCAAGAGGATCCACTGTAGTCATATACATGCTTGAGGTAGTTTGCCTTCTGCTTCTCATCTTGGGAGGCAGCTGAGGAACCTTTTTCGCTGGCCTGGCTTATTTCCCAGTTGGTTGCAATGGCACGAGCATTGCCATTTTGGACCCCAGTCCCCGAGTCCTTCAGTTAAAAGCCCGCCTCACCAGGTTGGCCATGCTGTTGCCGAAGATTCTCTTGCCCCTTCTAGACAGGTTCAACCCACCCCTCCCCAACAGACTGGAGTCATTGAAGAATGTCTTGTTATCATAAAAACCAAAACCCTGACAACGACACCAGCTGCGTAGCCAGAAGTTGATATTCATTATCCATTTATTCGTGGCTTTGCCCTTACTCCTAACTGGTAAAATCAAGGAGGAGATGACCTGGCCACCAATGTTTTTCACTTGCACCCTGAGGGCTTTGTAGTCTTGCTTAATCCTGGCCAGGTTCCGGTGTTCAGTGTCATTCATACCCACCACATGGAAGAGTAGAAGTGGATAATGATCCGTGTTCTTAACAAGTTGCGGAACCCTCTCAGCAATGTCTCTTATCTCAGCTCCTGGAAGGGAACAAGCACTCGTCGTTTCTTTTTATGGTGTCCACTGTGCAAAGGAACAGGCTCTCCTTGTAGCTCTTGTTTGTGAGTGTTGTGAGCATCTATAGTGGTTAAAGTGTTGAATCTGTTTTGGGTTGTGAAAAAACTATGCATCTTAAGAATTGAGACTTCCCACAGAAATAATTTTTTAAAAAACCTATTAGATACAATTTTACATGAATGGAGTAAAAACACTTAGAGAGAGGTATTTGTTGTTTTCACTTTTCCAGAAAGAAGTAACTGGAATAAACTTGCCTCCTGCTTGGAACAAAGGTTGCATGTTTTCATCAGATTGGCTTTCCAGTCTATTAAAAAGTTGCTGTACAAGTCATGCTTTTAAGTAGGTAGTTTAAACATAAGTTGTTTCAGTTGAATGCTGTGGTTGTGAATTCTAATTCAGTATTTAAAGAAAAACTCAATCCACTGCAGGTTTTTTTACATTTTACTGGAGCAACAGTGAAATAAAGGGAATAACATATTTTCTGTCTCAAAATATTTTATATATTAATGCATTTTAGTCACCAGAACACTGAAGACCAGAGCTGATGCAAAAGCTGCAGAACAAGTCCATGAAGAAAAAGGGGATTTGGAGGTCCGCCGAAGCTGCAGGCTTCAGCAAAGTCGTTACACCACTACAAATCAATCTGTTTTGTTTGACAAACTTATAACAAAGTAAGTGGGGTTTTTTATCATCTTGCAAAGCTGCTAAAAGGAACCTTATTAGCAAGTCTTTGTGCTATGGCATAATATTGGCTAAGGACTTTCTCCTTCTTTGACAACAGAAAAAGGTATTTTTCTTGGCAGCAAGACCTAAATGTATTCAGTGGTTAGGCTGAGGCTTCCCTACGTGTCCCATACATCTTTGTCATAATTGCTGGGCTGCAGGGGCCTTCCCTCATAACGTTCCACCAGCCTGGAAATTTCAGAATGTCGTTATCAGCCTTTGCTATGTTTCCTTTGCTGTTAATCAGATAGGGTCTCCGCCTCTGCCTGTTATGTCCTGTAATTATTGTTAGCATAATGATTTATTTAAGATGTGGGCCTTTGTATGCAGCCAAGCTGTTTAACCTAAGTTTTTTGGAAATGGGTGCTTGTGGCTTTTTAAGACTTCCAGGTCTGAGAGAGTGTGTGGGAGGATGTATTTGGAAGGTGCTTCATGTGTAAGGAATTTGGGCACAGCCAATGTTTAAATTGGCCACTGGTGTCTTCATTTTTGGATTGCTGGTTGTGGAGAGATCTTCGTGCTAGAGCATCTTTTATGTATGGGCTGTGTGGGCTTATGTGTTGTCCTGTGAACCAAAACGATCATTTTACGTTGTGACTTTTGGTAGATTTAACTTGTCCTCTAAATCAATTTTCTTAGCATCGGAAGGCCTCCATTTTTAATTAACTTTTCTTCCATGCTTACAAATATTTTTATAACACTTGATTGAGTGAAGATACTGAGGAAAGTTGGTACAGCCCAAGTGAAATAGTCGTGGTGTTTCTGCATGTATGTTCATGGCTTAATTCTCTTTGTGAAGCCTGAATTGACATTGATTTCTGAAAGGTTTGCAAAGTGTGACAGCAGTGGGATGGTTTTTTCCAGCGTATGTAGTCATGGAAAACTAACACAAAACTTATTACAGTTAAGAAAACAATAAGCAACCTGTTGTCTATCATGCAGAGCAACTTAAGTGTTATTAAAAACCACCATAATTTCTTTCTGTTATCTCACTATAATCTTCATAATCGTACTAAAACAGATTTTTTCCCCACTGTATTCAGTGAAAGGGGAAGAGAAACCTGAAAACAATTTATGTTTGTAAATTCTCAAATGCTTGCTCTTAAATCTCTCTATAAAAAAGTAAACATTTGACCTAATTTTAAAGTAGTGTTTGAAAAGTTGACTGTGTCAATGACTGTTGCTTTGTGCATTCTGTATTAAAATGTCATAATGATTATGTGTACTGTTCTAAATTTTTTTTGTACTTGCCAATCTTGGTTCTTACACGTCAACTTTTTATCTTAGCACCGCAGAAGCAGTCTTGCAAAAAATGGATGACATGAAGAAGAAGATGCGTAGACGGCGAATGATGGCAAACCTTAGGGTATTCCACGATGGGGAAGACGTAGATACTAAATTATTTTACTATTTTTGTATAAGTAGTGTGTTTCACATAGGGAAATTATTTAGTTTTAATTTTAATTCAGCTGAAAGAACTTCTTCCAAAGAATAGTGTAGTCTAAAATAACATTTGTTTTTGCTCTCTAATTATAATTTAACATCTTAACTGTTGCAGTCATGCTCCAGATATGCTCTAAGGGTGGAGGAGGTATCTTCTTCAGAAGATGTGAAATAGCAGTGATATGCTGAAATACATGGCTTACACTACGTTTTCTGAATTGCCTTACGATTTTTGAATGGACACTGTTTGCAAACAGCTGTTTCAGGGCTTGGGTTTTCACTTCATATCTTACTAAAAACTGAATTCATTGATGTCTGCTTTATCTACGTTTGTTCTTGTGCCAGCTTTGCCTGTGAGCTTGAGTACTCCTCTGTCCTTAGGGGAACTTACATTAAAATTATATATAGCAATCATATTTCCTCTGTTTTAGTTTTGCTCTATTAAATCAAGTTCTGCTACTGTCCTTTTGAATGACGGGCACTTAATTTTTTAAACATCTTCATAGCCTGCTTTCACAGTTTTTTGTTTAGAGCTGAATTACTTTTTTTTCCCCCTAATGAAGCCAGAATTGTCCATAGTACTTTGTATATCATCTCTCAAATGCCCTTACAGAATTTTTTTTTTTTTTAATCTGCTAGGAATTGCTTTTTCGTGGGTTCTGCCACACTCTTGTGTTATTAACCTGTGATTAATTGATACACTGAGTTTTGTATCTGGATAAGTATTTAACTATCACATGTACTAAACCCTATTTTAGAGCAGAAATTTTTGTTACTAATCCTGGGTGCCAGAATGATGTTCCTGTTCTCTCCTACTGTACCTTAATTTAATCTTTTGTGTATATGGAGTGCCTTGATAGTGTTACTATACAGGCACCAAATACGCCCATGTCAGATTTTCTGCATATTTGTGCCTGATCTTTCTTGTTTCTTTTAATTAGGAAAACCTCAGTGTGTATTCCCGAGGAAAGAAAGCAAGCCAAAGAGCTGATGAAGAAACAACTGATAATCAAGGCGGTATTGTAACTTAGTTCTGTTTTAAATTTTCTTTACTATTCTCTAGCCAAAATCCTTGTCATAAACAGCTGAGACGAGCTGAACTACTACTGGGTATTTTTCACCTACTAAAAAAATCTGTATTCATATTGACATTACAAGCCATAGTCACGGACTCTAGGGCTGTGCTGTGGTGAGCTCAGAACAGGTATTTGGAGGAAAAGAAAATTGGTGCTTTTCCAAAATGTTTACAAGATAAAAGGCAACAGATGGCTGTGGACAGGTGGGAATACAAAGAAATGCACAGTTTTACTCAGAATGAGAAAGAGTGATCTCGCTACAGCAGGAGCATGACAGTTTTCACGGTTTTGAGCAGCACAGTGAGAATTTTCAGGAAGTAAGGTAGGCTGCCAGATGTGTATGGAAAGCTCCTCCTGAGCGTGAACCGGCAGGGAAGAAGATAGCGTTGTGCATTTTTGTGTTTAGCAGGTAGTCAGTGGAGGCTGCTGTCTAGGCCTGTAATTGGGAGCTGTCATCCCAGTAGTCAGTGGGAAATAACATGAGGCATAGGTTAAATCGTAAAAGGCCATATTAACTTTACGTTTGAAGTGAAGGGGAAAAACTTGAAGGTTTTAAGGAGAGCGATAGTTGTGATTACGGCAGTCAGTCCAACGATCCTTGTAGGGGCTTTCTGTATGGAAGAGAGTGGGGTGAGAATGTACTTAAAGACAGAAATGGATGTGGCAGTAGTTGAGCAGATCAGCGTTAGGTTTTGTGGTAGACCTCCTCTGCACATGCACAAAGGAGCTCAGAGAGACAGTGGCAGGAGGGGCAGCCCAAGTAATACCCCGTCGGGCTGCTCCCAGGCCCATCCCAGGGCTGTCAGCCCATCAAAGTCTTATCTGCACAAGCCCAGAGGAGCACAGGGGTGCACAATGGCAGGCAGGAACCCAAATCAAGGACTCAAATCGAGGAGGAACAGCCACCTTATCTGGCCCCTCCCAGTGTCCAGGTGTGGAAATCCATCTGCATGAGTCATCGGGGGCAGGTCTCAAGATCACCTTTTGGACTAAGGGGTTATACTGCCTGGGGATGGGACATATTGTGGGATGCAGGGGAAAAGCAGTTCACACAGGACTTCTGGGATCTTTAGGGCAGGAACCAAAGGCGGGACAAAGGAGAGGTTTAGGTGATTTTGGGAGGAACAAGAGTGGGCGGATAGAGGAGCAAGGGGATAATAAGGGCCAGTCGTGTGTAAATGGTTTGCTGGTCAGTCTGTGTGACTGACTGTGGCCTGTGCCTCATCACTTGTCCATCAGATCATCAGAACATCTCTTGAATGAGAGATGATTTATGCAATACTCAGTGAGGTACATGTTACACAGATTGTGTAGGACTTGTCTGCTGGCAGTGGAGACCTACAAAAAGATTCAAGCTAGATGTCCAGGTGTTAACAAGCACTGGGGTGATCTTGTTCCTAATCATGAAAAGGCCAGAGAACAGTCCATGGCCTGTTGCTAGTTCAGACATAGCCTGTGGCTCCCAGGTGTGCAGAGCCTGTGGCTCTCAGTGATGAGACCTCCTCGCAGAGCAGCGAGAGAACACCTGGAGCCACGAGAGGAGTCCAGCAAGGGGCCGACCTAAAGAAACCAAAGCAGGGCAAGGCATTAAGAAAAAGAAACATGATCAGGTGTGCCGAGGGCATTTGACTGGTGAGGGAGAAGGGCAGCTGACTCCTCATTAGTTAGGAGAATATCACTCAAGGCTTTAATAAGAGCAGCTTTAACACAAGGCAAGGGCAGTCTAGAGAGAGGAACTATATGGCTTGGTTCAAGTGTGTGGATCTCAGGGTGTTGGGCAGGAGAGACTTGTGGAAAATAAGTATAAATACTATGTTGAATGGGAAGTAAGAGTATGGGGCAACTCATTTGTGATCGAAGTGAAAACTGTGGAATTTTAAAGGAGGAAAAAACAAAAATATACTTTTATAATGAAAAGCATGCCAGGAAGGAGTGGGGAAAGCATGTCAGTGTTGGTGTAAAGATGAGTGGAACGAGGGGAAGGACTAGAGGAGTAGGCTGGAGAGCTGGGCAGAGAGGAACCTGATGAAGTTCAACAAGGGCAAGTGTAGGGTCCTGCACCTGGGGAGGAGCAACCACAGGCACCAGTACAGGTTGGGGGCTGACCTGCGGGAGAGCAGCTCTGGGAGTGCTGGTGGACAACAGGTTCACCATGAGCCGGCACTGTGCCCTAGTGGCCAGGAAGGCCAATGGCATCCTAGGGTGCATTAAGAAGAGTGTGGCCAGCAGGTCGAGGGAGGTGATCCTCCCCCTGT
The DNA here is from genome assembly GCA_013398225.1 of Steatornis caripensis. Classification (NCBI taxonomy): domain Eukaryota; kingdom Metazoa; phylum Chordata; class Aves; order Caprimulgiformes; family Steatornithidae; genus Steatornis; species Steatornis caripensis. The sequence continues at coordinate 209,151 of VZSC01000051.1, read as the reverse complement.
ACTCTGCCCTGGTGAGGCCGCATCTGGAGTACTGTGTGCAGTTCTGGGCTCCCCAGTTCAAGAGAGATGGGGAACGACTGGAGAGAGTCCAGTGGAGGGCTACAAAGATGATGAGGGGACTGGAGCCTCTCTCTTACGACAAAAGGCGGAGAGACCTGGGTCTGTTCAGCCTGGAGAAGAGAAGACTGAGACGGGATCTCATCTATGCTTATCAATACCTAAAGGGTGGGTGTCAAGGGGATGGGGCCAGACTCTTTTCAGTGGTGCCCAGCGATAGGACAAGGGGCAGTGGGGACAGACTGGAGCACAGGCAGTTCCACCTGAACACGAGGAAGAACTTTACTGTGAGGTGACAGAGCCCTGGCACGGGCTGCTCGGAGAGGTTGTGGAGTCTCCTTCTCTGGAGATATTCAAACCCCACCTGGACACGTTCCTGTGGAACCTGCTCTAGGCACACCTGCTTTAGCAGGGGTGTTGGACTAAGTGATCTCCAGAGGTCCCTTCCAACCCCTGCTATTCTGAGGTTCTGTAAAAAGCAGAGGAATTAATGCCTTTGTGACAGGAGTGCTGGAGTACCAACGACTGGGGATGACAGTGATACCAAAATAATTTTTCAGTTTTCCATATGTTGTCTGTGTATCTCATGTAAGTTATCTTGCATTCAGAAAGCAGTGTGACCTTTTGGGGGGGAAGGAAAGAAAGGACAGTGCTTTCCAAGAAACAAGATTTACTTAATTTTAGTGAGCAGGTGGGTGAACAGAGCATGTACATTCCTCACCTGGTGTCCAGCTATTAATGTGAGAGGGTATTGTCAAGAACCTGCTAGATAATTATACTGTGTTTTTTGCATTCTTACCATCTTTCATGAAAAAAATGTCAAGGTACTTCACAGAAACTAATGGCATAAACTGTGGGCATTTGACATTATTTTCTGATTAGGGAAGTTCAAACCTGTGATTTGCCCGCTGTTGCTCATGTAATCTGTGGCAGAGCTAGGACTTGGAGCTAGATTACCATGCTTAGTCTTACCACTATAGAGTATTAAAAACATATTCTTGAAACACTTTCTCAAAATAACAAAAAATTACTTTCTGAAATAGTGGTTTTCATGGGAGCTGCATCTTAACCAAGATGACAGAATTGTTGTTACTAAGACTGCTAAGAAGTCACCCAGCAATTTCAGCAACAACAAAATATCTATATGTATGCTCCTCTGTGTTTTGTAATTTCTGGAATGTGTCTTGCGTAAATTGGTCTTAAGGTTTTGCAGGTTTTCAGATCTATTTTGTCATTAACATGAAGAGTAAAACCTATAGGCATCTGTGTGGTGCATTTTGAATTTAATATAATTTGCAGAAATCTTACGCAGTTTAATGTTATGTCAAGTACAGTAGTTTCATCAGAAGAAAGTGAAGAGAAAGAAGATGATGGTGAAGACACTCGAAAGCGTTACGACTTTCGACAGAGGAAAGCCGTTGAGCGCTATCAAGCTCCATTGGAAAGTAGGTTATGTGCAGTTTCTCTTACGAGCTAATTTCTTGCGCATCGGTGAGATTTTTTTTTTAATGAAAAAATATACACACACTCAACTTCTATTTATATTTCTTACCTTCATTCTGCAAGTAAATTTTATTAAATGCATGTATCCTGTGCACATTATATTTCTTTGGCATACGTATTGTTGTTTTTCAGTTGAAAAATGACATATGTATCCCTGAAAGAATAGTAATTAAACAGACCTGATAATCTTACTGTTGTGGTTTTCAGGTCTCCTTAAAAAGCAGGTGTGTTTTTTCACTTCTACTGTGCACTGATTGGGGGGAAAAAAAAATCCCCCCATCCACCCCTCCATAATCACTTGAAACTTCCCCTGAAATTAGAGATGGCTGAAACACATCACGTGTTCTGCCTCTTTCATTATCCTGCTTTCTCTTCAACTTGTTTAACTTGCTTTCAACAGAACCAAGACAACGTAAGATGGATTTTTCGAACCAATCTTCACCTGTCACACAGAGGTACTCATTTAGAAGTGCTCAGTCACAAGGCTCATTCTGCAAAAGAACTAACAGGTTGGTGTATGGTTACTGATAGTTCTTATTTATCAATAGTGCTGTCAGTCACGTTACTGAATAATGCTTTCAAGGGTTTTTGGATTGGTGATGTTGCAGATTAATAGTATGATTATTGCTGTGGTAGTCTGAGGGTATAAAACCCCCAAATACTAGAGGAAAGACTATACGTTTTATTAGCCATTAGATTTTTTTAAATGCAGTATTTGATGCCACTGATTAGGTGATTATTGAGGTCGTGGATGAGATTGTGTAACTGAAATTCTTTTGTTCTGGAATTGAAGCCAGAATCTCCCTCTGAAAATCTATTTAATCTTGAAGCATACTGATTATTTTCTTAAAACCGAATATAATTTAGTTGGTGGGAGAACCTGTATGTAAGTTCTAGTGGATTTTTTTTTTAATCACTCAAATACTTATTCTGGTTTCTCTCTGGAATCAGTTAATGTTTCTGTATGAAACTATCCTTAAACAAGAAGAATGCGAAATGAAATTATAAATTGCAATGGTAATGACAAACGGGTTTTGGATCCTGTAAGCAGTTAGAGCATGGAGAACGCCATCTATTGCTAGATATGAGCACTTTGTTCAACATCCTTGAAAGCAAACTGTTATGCAAGGAAGGAAGTTATGGAAGAAAGGAAGGAAGGAAATTTTTAAATAAATTAAAAAGATTTATGTTTCACTGAGTAGATACGTAATGCGAAGTGAAACTCGATTTGTACATGTGTGTGTGCGTGAGAGAGAGATTGGACAATGTGCGTAATTTGCTTATGACATTTCTTTGCAAAATAGTTAGTAATTTTACCTTCCTAAGAAAAATTAAATCTTGCTGCCATAAGGAAGATCATGTAAGGTACTTTGAAATCAGATTCATAAAAAGTACAATGATCTGGAAGCTTAATAGATCTCAAAGTAAATTCTGAGATAGAGTTCACTTAAATTTTGATACTACTTAGTGTGTACTTCAGGTTTTTTTCTTGTTTGTTTAAATGTTTGCAGACGGAGACAAGCAGTCCACAACAGTGATTCCACATCCTCTTCATCATCCTCATCTGATGAAGAAGAACATTTTGAGAGGTGTAGGAAGCACGCCCATAACAGAAATTTAAGAAGGTTAATGAAATTGGGGAATAAGGGAGAGAGAAATCTACTTGGGAGGCGTTTGCATCTGCCTGACCATGAAGTGTTATCCTCTTCATCTTGTACTGTTTCTAAATTGTGGCAATATTAAATCATATCTGTTGGTACTGATGACTGTAACTCTCTAAAACTGGATTTTTAGAATTCATTTTTAACAAATTTAATTTCTAGGAGGGAGGAGCACTTTCACATAATTTTTCAATGTACAATTCTACTGCTTCTGTGCTTTACAGTAGTTTATTCAGAAAGAAAACCACCATAACAGAAAATGTTATAAACAGAGGAAATAACAGAGGTTTTGGTACTTAGCAAATTGTCTAGAAAATCTACTTTAATAACAACCTAACAAAAAAGCTTTCAGCCAGATGTCTTTCAGAGATGTGTGTTTTCTGGCACACGCATCCCAAAGTCCTTGGGAAGGACCAGCAGTGCTGGGCAGCCTTTATAATGTTAAGTATCCCCTTAGGCTGCAACTTTTTGAATGTAGAAGCAAAAAATCTTTGAAAGATGTCAGTGTGTTTTGGGGGGTTCTTCCATCACACAACTCAAGGTCAGTTCACGGTCTCCACATACGGAATGACTTATTCTAAGCTTGCGTTTATATGTGCTGTGTTCATAGGCATGGATATTCGTAAGCGCTAAGAGTTGTTAAACCAATTAACTCAGTTTAATGTCTGGAGTGACTCTTTTCCTTTATTTACTCATGGACATTAAACGTAAAACAATTTGAATGAACATTTAACTATTTAGGAAGTTTATACTCATTTATAAGGCCTTCTGCATTCACTTGCCATCGTTATAAAAGCAAAAGTCTTCTAGCTGCATCTTAAGTTAGAAAGCATGTTTCTCTTTCTTCTTAATTCAAATCAGGTGTCTTCCACTAAACTTTCAGAAAAATGAGTTAAAGGGAATTTACAGGGATCGAATGAAAATCGGAGCAAGCCTGGCTGATGTTGATCCAATGCAGATAGATTGTTCAGTAAGTATTTTTAGTTCATTGCGTCGGTGAGAGGTTTCCAGTGCTTATGAAAGCTTTCGATAACATGCTGTCTAGCGCTACCTTGGCTTACAGTTTTTCCCCAAGCAATTTAAAAACTGCCCAGAACATTTCCTTTGTGCTGACGTATAATTTCTGATGGAATCTTACCGAAGTTGCAGCTTTCTTTAACATATTAAATGTGTTCTGTTGAATTTCTCTTTAGGTGCGGTTTGATGGTGTGGGTGGTCTTTCCAACCACATCTCAGCTTTAAAAGAGATGATCATTTTTCCATTGCTTTACCCAGAAGTCTTTGAGAGATTCAAAATTCAACCTCCAAGGTAACAGACATTGTTTACAACTATAAATTCTAATTCACTCATTTCAACTGAGGTATCAATGTGTTTCCATGCTTCAACATCTTCAGCAGTGTTGATGGGATTTTTTAGCAGTAGTAATTTCTTAAAAATTGATAGAATCCAGAATGTATGTAGGTTCAAAGATCTACTGCACGTCAAGAATATACTTTAACATGTCTTGCCTTTAAAAGGTGGGCTTGGACTGGTTTTGGTTGGAGTTCTATGTAGAAGTCACCTTGGTTAGTTTATAACCACAAAGGAATCATCTACTGGTAGTTAACTGTAATTTGTCACTTGGCAGTCCGGTTGTCTCTCCCACTGACTCTTTGTTTTCAAGTGTTCAAGTATCAATTTTACAGCTCATAGAACTTGCAAGTAGAACCTTGCAGTGTTTGTTGTGCTTGGGCTAAAATAAGAATCTGTCCACTTCTTATACCACTAAACTAGTTCTGCATTCTGAAATGAAATTATTAGAGATTTAATTGTTAGCTTTATATATTCTTGGTCAGCAAAACTCAATCATGGTATATTGAAATATGACTTCAAATTCTTTGCTTTCAGTAACTTTAAAAGCATTACAAATAATGAAAAAAAATCTTTCAGTGTTTTGCTGCTTTATTAATTGAAATTGTTTTTGAAACATCAGTGTAATGGCTTTTCTAGTGATGCTGTATTTATCTGGAAATGCAGAATACCCTCCCAGCTTTAGACTTCCTCCTTGTTTATCATCTGCAGTGGATGGTCTGGGAGACCAAATCCAGTAACTTAAAGCTTTTTAAGGGAGAATGAAATGCTTTACTATCAAATCTTGCCATTTGTGAAAACAAGAATGAACATGCAGTGTATCATTGAAGAATGAACTGATAAGTTAACCCAGTCTCAGATTCTGCGCTGAAGTTTGTTCTTGTTTGGCTCCACTGTGCTGTTAGCACCCCCGTTAGTTTGTCAGCAGTTTTGGAAGTGTCCTTCTGGTGGGACACTACCCTCTTTTCTCAAGGTTTTGCACATCTGTGTTATCCTCCTTCCATTTCATTTACTGCCTTGTTGAATTGTGTAGGAACACAAAACTTCCATCTGTTTTGACTTTTCTCACACATCAGCTGCTGTGTTACACGTGAAGTGTTTTGGTAAGGAGAGAAGAGTTGTGTGTTTTAGGGGTGGGGGTTGCGATAGGTACTTTTCTATGATGTTTTTTTCTTATGTGATTTTTTTTTTTTTTTTTTTTTTTTTATTGCAGAGGCTGTTTATTCTATGGTCCACCAGGGACTGGAAAAACACTCGTTGCTCGTGCACTTGCTAACGAATGTAGCCAAGGTGACAGGAGAATAGCCTTTTTTATGAGGAAAGGTGCTGACTGCCTGAGTAAATGGGTGGGGGAATCTGAACGACAGCTTCGTTTATTATTTGATCAGGTAAGGTTGAAACGTGCCCTGTGTTCCATCCAAGTTGTAACTGTAATTTTCTGTTGTCAGTATTTTTAAGAACTCACTCCTTTTTGTGTTTTGTCCTTTCCTTCCACTGAAATGGGTTTGTCAGTCTTTCCTTTTTCAGTGGGTTTTTAGGGGCTTGAAATCTTGATATATTGGGAAAGATTCATAAAACAAATTAGAAGATCTTGCAGAGCAACCCCCTCCAAAAAACCCAGCCACAAAATAGGTTGCAAGAGGCAAGCAATGGTGGCTTTAGATCAGAAAGAAACAGATGCAGGCTGAGAGCATGTCATTTAAATTCATAACGGAAGCTTGCTTACAGAACCTGTAATTGAATTAAGTCCTGGCTCTGTTCTCGGTGGTTGCCAAATAGCAGTAAGAACTACTGGTATGGTTTGTTTCCTGTCACCCAGTCTCAATGGGTTGACACAGGCCGCTGTCTTCTGTTACTTGTGCCACTTACTCCATTAGCTCAGTTAGTAGAGATCCCTGATGCTAGTCTGAAAAATCTCATTCCAGTGACTTTCCAACTATAATGTTTTTCATGTATTTTCTCTTTAAAATAGTGCTGGTTTACTTACGTCAGTATTCCTGTGTTTTAATTCTAGGCCTACCAGATGCGACCTTCAATTATTTTTTTTGATGAGATAGATGGTCTTGCTCCTGTGCGGTCCAGTAAACAAGACCAAATTCATAGGTAGTACATTTTTCTGTAGCTACGTAGAAGCTGCTTGATCTTTGTGAAAAGAAGACCACAATGTATTTAAATTTGTGACACATGCATTTGTCCTGAATACGAGTAATTCAATGCTACTAAATTTCAGATGATTTTTAAACAATAATTGGAAACAATTCACTAAGCTTTATATCAGCACAAGGCCTGTGTTACCTTATCTGTTTTTTTGATGTCTTAAAATGAGTCTTTCACTGATCAGCATCTCATCAATAAAAGCTTGTCCTTTTGAGTGATCATTAGAGAAGGATATGTAGAATGTAACAAAATTTACCAAACCAATGAATGAAAATTCTATTTTTGTGTTAGCTCTATTGTATCAACACTTCTGGCACTTATGGATGGCTTAGATGGCAGAGGAGAGATTGTGGTAATCGGAGCCACCAACAGACTGGATTCTATAGATCCTGCTTTACGAAGACCCGGACGCTTTGATCGAGAGTTCCTCTTCAGCTTGCCAAACAAAGAGGTCAGAACTTAACCTTAATGCTAATGTGGCAAAGTCCATCTTTATAACAAAACCATGTAACAATGCAGAATCACAGAATGGTAGGGCTTGGAAGGGCCCTCTGGAGATCTAGTCCAACACCCCTGCTAAAGCAAGTGCCCCCAGAGCAGGGTGCACAGGAACGTGTCCAGGTGGGTTTTGAATATCTTCAGAGAAGGAGACTCCACAGCCTCCCTGGGCAGCCTGTGCCAGAGCTCTGTCATCCTCACAGTAAAGAAGTTCCTCCTCATGTTCAGGTGGAACTTCCTGTGTTCCAGTTTGTGCCCATTGCCCCTTGTCCTGTCGCTGGGCACCACTGAAAAGAGTCTGAGAGCAGTTAAAAGTCAAAATCATTATTGTACAACTTGGACAAAAGCTGGCGATCTGGAGAGACTGTGTTGTAATGTGTAGGGCAGGTCTGGTACTGGATACATACGATTAAGGTTATTTCAACAAGTAGTTAGTTCTACAAATAGTTTTGGATTCACCTTGACCAGCCACTAAAATGGGATGCTGCCAGTTCCTGAAATGTTTTAAGAAAGAATGAATGTATGAATTAGCTGTAAATTACTGCTGTCTCATCTTGGAAATGAAAGAAATGGTGTGCACACAAGAACTCCTTTTTGCTATCAAAAACTTTTATTGAGGCTGGTGCTGGAGTAAATTAAAATTTTTCATTCCCAAAGCAGTTCGTGTTTGCTTACTTATTTAGTCCACTTAGGCACTTCAACCTGAAGTGCTTGTGCTCTCAGTTCTTGGTTCATGAATGGACAGTGGATGTAGCTGTGTTGGATTGTTCCCAGGCTGGGTGTCCTGGGAGATATCTATGATTATTTTGGGATCTGATGTTCTTACTGGTACTTATTAACAGGGAGTTGGACAAAGATGTGAAGTACAGTGCACAGGTGCAGGACTTGGGAGGCTTCTAGCTCAATGGCAATAGCTAAGCAATGAAAAAATAGATATATAGCAACCAAACAATATTGCAGGGGGAAGATGGTGCGCAAAACCGGAACCCTGTTTTTGTGTTTTTTCTCTGGCTATGACTGATATCTCCTTTTCTTTTGTTAGCACTTCTTGGAAAAAGGATAAAATGTTTACTGGATTGAAGGCTAGTAAAAGTGCACTAAACGGTGTATTCAACACAAACGTTTGTCTACAGTTTTTGTCTGCTTTCAGGAACAGGAGAGGAGGCACCATGAAACAGTTCTAATACGTGATTCCCTGCTGAGGAAGAATTCTAGAAATCTGCCATAATTAATCTGTGTACTAGGAAATACTTAAATGAAAGCGTTGCAAAGATCAGAGATGAAGACAGGCAACGTTTGACGTTTTCTGGATTGGTGACAGTAGTTTGATCATAATTATTGTTGTTCTTTGTAGTAATTGTAGCAATTTGAAACATAATGCTAGGACTGTTTTCCTCGAGTGAACTGGCAGAAAAGCAAATTCAGTGAACTAACGAGACTGTCACCATGAAATTTTGCTAAATTTTTGAGAATTTTCTTTGATAAAACCCTGTTTGCCGATAAGTTTTGACTACAATTTTTTCTTCAGCATTATTAGGTCTCATACTTGTGAAACTTACTTTTTATGGAAGCTATAAATGCCTTTTATTTTACTGCAGGCCCCCAGAAAGTGTTTCATGTAACAAATAGAGAATTATTAAATTTCCTGCTTGAAAAAGCAGAAAGCATATTAACTGAACTTTAAAATATGGTGAGATTTAGCAGATAAGAAAATGTCTAGTAGAAGGTGTCTCTGCCAGTGGAAGGGGGGTGAAACTAGTTGATCTTCAAGGCCCCTTCCAATCCAAACCATTCTGTGATTCTATAATGTGAGGGTTTTTTGGATTGTGTGTTGTTTTGGGTTTTTTAAAGAGAAAACTTAGGACAAACTAAAATGCAACCCTTTTGTCTCCAGGCTAGAAAAGACATTTTCAAGATTCACACACGAGACTGGACCCCTAAGCCATTGGACACGTTTCTTGAGGAGCTAGCTGAAAAATGTGTTGGTAAGTTTGAAAAACAAAGTGAGTTAGTGCACGTGACTGAGTCCTCAGGAATCTGAGCTTGTACCAGGCAGTACCCAAGCTCTCGTGCCTTGCTGTAGAGAGAGAGGCAGTGAGGCAGCTGGCATGCCCTGAGAGCAAATAAAGTTAGATGCTGCTTTTCTTCTAATTTTCTTTTTGTCTCTCAGAACATTGAATGGGTTTGGGGCATTTTCCTCAGGAGCAGTGTTTTGATTAGGAGTCTGCTTCATAAGTGCAGGGTGTGAGTCTGCGAGCCATGTAATAAGACCTCTGCAGTGCAGTAACTCTTCAAATTGTCTCTTAACCTGTTGATTTTTGGCTGCATACAAAGTCTTTCAGTGTTGCACTTTGGAAACCTTGGCATTGCCTTTTGTGTTGCCTGAGACTGGCCTAACATTTGATTCTTGTTTTGTTTATTAGGATACTGTGGTGCTGATATTAAATCCTTATGTGCTGAAGCCGCCCTCTGTGCTCTGCGCCGCCGCTATCCTCAGATATACAAAAGTAACGTGAAACTGCAGTTAGATATTGCTTCTATTAAAATAACAGCAAAGGATTTTGTCATGGCTATGCAGAAGACTGTTCCAGCTTCGCAGAGGGCTGTGGCTTCGCCTGGACGAGCGCTACCACGGATTTCAAAACCACTGCTTGAAAATACACTAGCAAGGATTTTACAAGCCTTGCAGAGAGTATTTCCCCACACCAAGCTTGCACTAAAGAAGGACCAACAGCAAGGTATAACAATAACATCCACTTCTTTAAAATTCTCCCAAAGCAAAACCTTCTCATTTGTCCAGTCAACATACACAAACCTCTAAGCTGTAATGACAGTAGAATTTTATAATATGCATGTGCACACCTTTATTTCAGGAATATCGTGCATAGTTTTGCTAGAGCACCCTGTTTCTGACAGTAGCTAACATCACATTTATCGTTTGTAGAGATTACGTAATGTATGAGGCACCTCTTTCAAAATAAATGTTTAAATGTAGGGAGAAGGGCATTTTTACATGAATGCTTCTAATTCCTAAAGAAAGTCAGGACCACAACACAAGTGTAAGGGATTTAAGCTAAATACTGGTTTAGCTATCATGATTTTTAACCATAGTCTCTTAACGTAAGTGTTTGTGGATCAATCACACTGTACACTTGCATGTGAGATAGGAATGTTTTAGTGGCGTATGCCTTGGGACTTGGCTTGCAGAGTGTATGTGAGCTCGCACTCCTGACTGCAGCAGCCCTGATCATGTTTAGTCTGTCAGCTGGTGAGAGCAAATAAATGGATAAACTCACTCGACTCCTGCTTAATGGAGATCTATGGTTAGTTATTATGCTGATCCCTTGAGAATATCCTACCAGTATTACTCCCGGTAGAGCTGGGAGATGTATTTGCATTGGTAAAATAGAGGCAGAAATCAACCAACAAAATAAAAGCAAGGCTATGGGACTGGTAGTTGCGTCCCCTCTCTGTTGTCCGCCTTCCGTTATCTCCTCCTTTGGTGATCTTTGAGGAACCTAATTTAGAAGGTGTGTTGGTCTGTATATTCTGACTCACTGGTCCTGGACAAAAGGAAGTCTGTGGCCATCCTGTTCCCTTAATTCCCCTGCTTTCAGTGGGGGAACTTGCTCCAGAAAGAAGTGGCCATGTTGGGTTTTTCACATGCCTGGGAGCTACAGAAATTGTTCCTGATGATCTTTATTCTAAGGAAAAAAACTCCCCAAGTTTTCAGTGAGAGAGATACACCTTCTAAAAATCATAGGAATTAGGACAGCTTTGTAGAGATTTGTGCAATCCCCTTAGGTCTGTGGTAGGATGAACTCTTCAGAAAATAGCATTCAGCATGTGCTCAAGAAATACAGGATAAGGGGTTCGAGCACAGATTTGGAAGCTGTATTAACACGAGAACGAGATATGGGCTATTCAGGAAAATTAGCAAACCTTTCTTGTCTTTCAGACAGTTTAAATCATATTTTAAGAAATGAGGCAATTGACAGTGATGAGGAATCACCATCAATCTTTGAAGATAAGCCAACGCGTAAAACGCCTGGTAGGCAAACGGAAAAATTCCTCAATTTTAGCAGGTAAGTGTTTGTCCCTTCGATGTTTACGTTTTTAAGATGGCTGTGTTTGTAAGGAATTTTGACGTGAGGGGTGGTAGATGAAGGAGTAAAGCATGTGTGTGTGGTGATCAATATTTGCAAGAAGCAAGCATGAGGATCCATCTGAGTACTAATGTTCTAATGGAGTACACTGCCATAATCCATCAAACTGAACAGCCCAGCCCTCTTTTCCTAAGTGGTCCACAGGCTGTTAGAATGTGTTGATTTAATCCATGGTATTCCTTGAAAGACTCAACACTGAAGAAATGTGCTGTCTGTCATTTTAGCTAAAAAAACTCCTATGTGATCAGTGGTGCGAAGTGTAGTTGGAGGCCTGTGACCAGCGGTGTTCCCCAGGGCTTGGTACTGGGTCCAGTCCTGTTCAACATAGTCATCAACGACCTGGAGGATGGGACAGCGTGTACCCTCAGCAAGTTTGCTCATGATACAAAGCTGGGGGCAGCGGCTGACTCGCCAGAAGGCTGTGCAGCCATTCAGCGTGATCTGGACAGGCTGTCTTTCTCATGACAGACCAGCTTATTATTTGCTGGAATATGGAATTTACCAAGAATTTTTAAAAAGCATGTAGGAAAGAAAGTTCAGCATCTGTGTGCCTTTTCATCATTTCATTTTAAAACTTGTTTTCTTCTTACTGTCCTAGAAATGCTTACCACCAGCCAACGTCTTGCAGGCCACGGTTCTTACTAGTTGGAGAGCCAGGATATGGGCAAGCTTCTCATTTGGCACCTGCAGTAATACATGCTCTGGAAAAGTTTCCAGTTTATACACTTGAACTATCCGTTTTGTTTGTTAGCATCACACCACCGGAAGAAACATGTGCACAGGTATCTTTTTTCCTCTTTAATCTTATAGGATTCATAAACTGTATATAAACTAGTAAAGTAGGCAAAATTTATTGTTAATGGCGTGGCCTGGTTTGAATGTGCTGTGATGTTTCTCTCTGTCTGAAAATCCACTTTTCTTTTAGATCGAATCATACCAAATAAGGATATTATACATGTCCATATTTTCCAAATTAAACGGTGAGGATGTTGCTAGCAGCTTGGAAGGCTGGGATGTGCTGCTAGTAAACCTCTCTGTCTGGCAAGAAATCCTGATGGTCTCAGTGGGATCTGGAAAGTTGTTTCCATTGGTTCTTAAGAACCTGTGCTCCCAGTAGGTGGCTCTGCATCAGCCTGACTGTGTGCCATGCACTTTTTGTAGCTGCCTTTTTATTGTATTTGTAAGGCAATCAAGGTCTTGGGCAAAAAGTGTTTCTTTTTTTACATGTACATATACTGCTGCAGTATATGCAGTAAAAGCATTAAAATTCAGGGAGCGCTTACATTTGTACACTGTTGTGTTTTTCTTAACTAGGAAATTAAATACAAGCAGATTTAGTGCTGTTTTCCTTTTCACTTTTAGACAGGAAATCCACTTCATTGTTTGGTGTCACCATGTTAAAATATTTTGACCTTTAGTAGCAGCATTTGAAAGCTGTACAAGTCAGGACAGACACATTATATGACTGGATACTCATTTCTCATCTAAGAGGAACAATTCCTTTTTTGTTATGAGATGGTTGCATCTGCAGTCGTGTAACTACCATGTCTGGTCACTGCCCGGATTTACCACGTGCACATCCCATCTTGTGACAGGAACTCCCTGAATATTGATAATCTGAAAGAGTGCATGGAGAAATTTGTCATGTGAAAGGACTGTTGCTGCTTCCCTCAGGTTGTAGATGTCCTCTTCTGGGACTGAGGTACCATCTGTAGACAATGGTCACCTCTTATAAAGTGTACTTGAAATTACGATTTGTAACTAGGCCTCTTTTACAGTGTCAGCCCTCATATTTTCACCTAGGGCTTTGTTTGTTCAGACTGTGCTCCAGACTGCCTTGGAGATGTGCCCGCTCTGAATTGAAAATGGTGTAGTCGTAGTCGGGTAGCTATTTACCCAGACTAATACGTCTTGCCTGAAGGGTTACTCTTGTTTTTTCAGGCACGCCACCATACCAGCTGGGTTGTGGGGCTCTTTGGGAGTTAACTCAGCCCTAAGTAGTTTTGAAATCGGGAAGAGATTCATGTCTGTTTCTGTCTGCGTAGCAATGGCTATATTTGAGTCAAAGTGAAAATTTCACCTTATTGTTAAGGAGTTGTTCTTTTGTTGGTTTGATGTTTTGGCTTCATGTAGTCCCATTTCGTAAGATAGTTTGACTGATACGTAGTTAGTTATTAGCCTGTTCCACGTGGTTTAGTTTTCTTATCTAAGCTTTCTTTTTACCAGTTGATGCGAGAAGCTCAAAGAACAGCACCAAGTATAATTTATATCCCACATATCCATTTGTGGTGGGAGGCTGTTGGAGCTACACTGAAAGCTACTTTTACAACGCTACTGCAGAACATTCCAACGTTTGCTCCAGTTTTGCTCCTTGCAACATCTGATGTGTGTTACACAGATCTCCCAAAAGAGGTATTTCTATCAATGCTTTTCTTACTTTTCTATTCTATTTCTTGTTAATTTATAAATCTTTTGAACATCGGAGTGCTGTGCACTCTTAAGCAAATTCATACTGTTACTACTCAGGCACCCTAACCAGTTCTCTTAAAATTTGCTTAGACAAAACAATGCTGAAAGTGTTTGTCTAAAGTGTTTCCTGAGTAAAGAGACTGATTTTGGCGCAACTTTTTCCCCCTTCTCACACACTCATGCTTATTAGACAGATGTATACATTTTTCTTCAGACAGTAACTCCAGTGACTTCAATATGGTTAGGTATGTATTTAAGAATATATGGTGCTTGAAATGTAAATGGAAAAAGACAGTTTTACTGAAAAGTGAAAGATATTTTTACTGTGAGAGTACAGTGGTCACACTGTTAATGATGGAATGTAATTTCAAATTTAAATTATTTAATAAAAATCTGTTACTTTCTTCATATAGGTGAAAGCTTTACAAATTAGAAAGCTAAGTTCCGACTTCTGTTTAAGGAACTTTTAAATCGATTTTTAGTTTCCTTAACAAAATTCAGTAAGAGTATGTGCTTAGCTTTCTAGACATCTGAGAGTGTGCATTAGAGGAAGGTCTTCAAAATGTGAATATGCTGCTCTGATTATTTTGCCTCAGTTACTCAGCGGGAGAGGGAGGGTTACCTAGATGTGTTTATCATCAAATGCTTTGAAAGGGCTTAACTTTCTACAGAAGTTTTTATCGTGTTAAAAAATTCCTTCTAAAATAAGTATGGAAATTCCTTCGACACCTTTTGGTAGTAGAGATTGAAAAATGGAGTAAAATGTGTAAGTATGCAACTTCAGGTACCTCATTTAAAAGAAGTAAAAAACCAGCCAAACAAACCGTCTTGCCAAAAAGCCCACACTTGTCTCCTGAACCATACCTGTTCCCTCTATAGCTGTCATAAAGATTGAAACTCACGGACAGCAAGGCAAATAAATACAAAATAAGCAGTGTTGGAGGTGGTGAATGTCATGACTTTGTCAGTGTATCATACGGTCCCTGCATTAAGCTTTAACTCTATAGGTTTTCCTTAGACAAGATACTCTAATTTGCTGTTCCTTTTAAGGCCAAGAACATAATCTTAGCCAGCTGATTATTCAGTTTAATTCAGAAAGGTACTCATCTTTTTGGAATAGAATATGAATTTGTGTGGCCTTGTATCTGAAATACCTTTTCTCCTCATGCTTTAGATAAAAGAATTGTTTAATAATGATTATGAAGAACTTTTCAAAATCCAGTTGCCTGATGAGGAAGAAAGAAGAAAGTTTTTTGAGGACTTAGTTGTAAATCAAGCTGCTAAATCTCCTGCATCAAAAAACCCTGCAGGTGAGGATATTCTGCATATAAAGCTTTGCTAACTGTAAATTAATGGCTATACAGTATTTTCCATCAATATTTTTTCATTTAAGCTTGGCGGCCATTGGAAGTACTGCCTGTAGCACCACCACCTAAGCCTCAACAGCTGACAGAGGAAGAAATAAGACAGCTGGAGGAGCAGGAGGAAGATACATTGCGTGAACTTAGGATTTTCTTAAGGGATGTGACTCATAGACTTGCCGTTGACAGACGTTTCAGAGTATTTACAAAGCCTGTTGACCCAGGGGAGGTAAATAAGTGTTGATCCATAATACCATTTTATCTCTGTGTATTCATAACTTCTCTTTGTATTTCTCACTGTTTGTGGGCTCTTTATAGGAAGGTTTGTCATGCTCTTTAGGACTGTACTAGTCTGATTTTTCCAGAAGCAGGAAGTGAATTTTGCTTTTACTTTTCCTGACTCATTGAGGCTCTCAAATGTCTGTTAATTTGAGTACTCACTGAAAGCCCCAGGCTTCAGAACTTTCTGATTTCGGTTGGAAGGGACCTACAATGATCTGGTCCAACTGCCAGTTAAAGCAAATGCCAACACAGTTTGCTTATGAAAAGGCTTTGATATGTAGGCATGTTACAGCACTGAAAAGCACAGTGATCTCTGTACTTATAAACAGTATCTGTAGGACTGTTCTAATAAAGCCTACAGCTCTTTAACTGACTGTCAGTAGTTTCTGTAAGAACAGGAGAAGAAGCAGCAGTTTTTAAAATCAAGTTTAAGATTCTGTTCTCTGTTTCGTCTGGGGCTCCTCAGTATAAATCAGCCATAAGGGCTGTGTGGTTTCGTCTTCCTCCCATACACTTCTTATGTCTCTCTTTCTCATTTAATTTATTGACTAAGTCTAGGCCAGCGGCATATACTTCAAAGTCAGCTGTAGTTTTAATACAGCTTTGTGTTTCAGGAAAGTCCTGTTCCCCCAAGTGTCCACTGACTTGTCTTTCCCTTCTAGTTTGAGAGATGTGAATAACCTAGACAAACATAGATGTCCTCATCTAAACTAGCCATTAGGCTCCTTTTATGGTCTGAGTAAAGAAATGAGCACCTCTGGGTCCAGCTGTCTCATTCTAAAGTAGGTGCCTAGGACAGCTACTACTTCAGAGGTGCAATTCCTGCATCCTTTCTGTTGCCGCCAACAACAAAGAGAATCTTGGGTGACTTTACCGAGAAAGATTTCTTTGCTGTAATTTTTCTGAAGCGAAGTGAAATTAATCCCACCCTGAGTGTCTGTTCCCTTCTCTGCCCCACACATGCTTCTGACCTCCCTGGTGCTTTTTTGCCCTCTTCTGGTCTGTATCTTCAAAGCCAGTTCAGACAGCCCTTCTATTTTCAAGAAACTTAACCAACTGGTTAATGTCCGCACTTTCGGATGTGACATAAATATTCAGGGTTGTTAAGAAGTCCGTCCTTTGACTTTATTAAAGTAAGTAATTTTGGGAGATAACTGTTAAATCTCTGAGCACAAATATTTCATTTGTAGGTACCTGATTATGTCACAGTTATTAAACAGCCCATGGACCTTTCATCAGTTCTCTCTAAGATTGACTTGAACCAGTACCTAACTGCAGGAGATTTTCTAAAAGACATCGATCTGATCTGTAGCAATGCTTTAGAGTACAACCCAGATAAAGATCCTGGAGGTGAGGATGTGTTTTTATCCCTAATTTGGAAAAATGTAAAACGTATACATTGACAAATGTCATCTGTGGACAGCAGGCTTGGGATTAGATCAGTTTAAACATGCACGGAGAGCTGTTTCTTGCCGTGTTGTAAATGCTGTAGCGTTAAGCTACTTGGGCACGAAACTGCGATCAAAGTGTTGATCAGTAACTTGTGCTTTTGCTTTAATAATTAACTTCCATGTTGTTAATGCTGAAAATACTCACTGAGGGAACCTTTCAGAACCTACCTATGAAAAGAGCAAAATCTTTCAAAGTAATCAAAATAAAAGATTTCCTTGACTAGTAGAAAATACTCAGTTCTGACTGTGAAATTTCAGATCGTCTCATTAGGCACAGAGCTTGTACTTTGAGAGATACTGCGTATGCCATAGTGAGGGAAGAAATGGATGAAGATTTTGAACAACGCTGTGAAGAAATTCAAGAATCTCGTAAGGAAAGAGGTATGGTTTTTTATGCTAAGGATTTTAAGACTTGTCTCAGTATTTGTAAGCAAGAATGCAAGACACAATTCTTTGCTATCTGTTCTTTTTTTGCAAGGTTGCAGCTCTTCAAAGTACACTCCACCTTACTACCATGTAATGCCAAAGCAAGACTGCATTCCTGGATGTAAGAAAACAGACCCAAAGTGTAATGAAAAAGTGAATGTGCCAGCAGCACCTGTACATTCCAGTACACCCCGCTCTAATGGCAAGTTGCATTTTATTCAGACTGTCTTGGAGGAGGTGCTAAAGTCACTGCTACTTTCTCTGTTCTTGTTACGTAACAGGTTTCTGTGATGCCTGGTTCTTCATCCCAGAGGCATTACATTTTTTTATTTGCTTCAAAATGTGAGATAAATCCAGAGGTCATCCATTCAAAATGGTTATGAAGTTCAAGTACAGTGGTTTGTTCACATTGTAAGACAACTGGTCTTGAGGACCCAGCTGACATTTAATGGCTCCTGAATTGCCTCTTGAAGTCAGAAATGTTGTGCATGGCAGTTCCTGAATACTCAACTAGTTACCAGTCATACAAAACAATATTTTGCCCTTCCCTGCCCTGCAGTGCTAAAATCTGTGCCACCTCTTGCTGTGATGTCCAACTGAAGGGGAAAAGGGGAAAAAAATAAGGGAGCAATAATAATGAATATGTAAAGAAAAGATTATTTCCTCACTTTTCCTGTGAAAAGGACATGAAAGAACAAAGGGCCTTGGATTTCTTTCAGTTAAAACACGTGACATGGTGTGAAGTTTCCTGGTCTCACTGGCATGACTGGGAATTGTGTCAGTGTCTTTACCCATGTGCTTTGTGCAGTACTCCACAAATAAAAAAGAATGGTGGGTTTTTCTGGAAGGCAGAAAAGCAAAGTTTGTTATAAACAAGGTTAACTGAATCAGAAAGCATATGAGGTGTAAGCCTTGACGGACAGTTTTTCCTCCAGCAATATTCCTTTAAAACTGTCTCTCTGACTCTGCCCAACATGTGTTTAGCTTTTGAAGTTCACAGCTTTATAGAAGATTTGAAGAAGGGCTCGTCTCCAAATGCTTTTCTGTTGTTCATCTAGATAAGTTCACGTAGTAAGATAGTAAGCAACTTCACCTTGCTTTGCAGTAATACCTCCTATCTAAAGTAAGAATTCTCTGCGCATAAAATCTTGAAGCCGATGGCTTTGTGAATGAAATTCTGTAGCTGGTTTTTAAACATGTAGTAGCTAATTGGCCTAATGAACTTGTAACTCTTTCTGTAGACATATGTAGGGAGACAGACAATGGTACTTGAGATCCTTTGATGATTTTCCTTGTAAGTCAAGTAAGATGAGGATGCTGGAATTTGAAGGAAGAACTGTTTTGGTAATGTTTTGGAATACTTTTTCTGATACCTCTTTGTAGACAGGTCAAAAAGAAAACACAGAAAGAACAAAGCGTCTTCAGGCATCGCAGCAAAGAGGAGGAATTTTCAGTTCAATAAAGAGAATAAAGTTCCGAAAGACCAAAATGAAATAGAGAGTCATGAAGAGTCTCCAGAAAAACATGTTTCTAACATGGAGTGCACTGACGTTGAGTCCTCACAGGATTCTTCTCTGGAAGAAAATGAAAATATACTTCAGGAACGACAGAAAAATGGGAATGAAAAGAAATCTGGGACAGAAAATGAGAGAATTTTCGTTGTGGCTAAATCTGCTTCTGCGAAGAAGAGCGTTGTGCTTCCTGAACATTCAGACCTAAGACAGGAGAGTGAAATGCCCAATTGCCAAATAGCTGAAAGTTCTGAAGATGGACATTCAAATGGTAAGTGAAAGGTCAAACGGGTCAAGTAGCTCCTTTTTCTTCCTGAGGAGGATTACACTATTTACTAGGTTTTAACCTTCTTTAATTCAATTCTGTTATTTCTGTTGTATCTCTCTCAAGTCTCAAGTGTCCAGGAAACACAGTGTTTCTTGCACAACGATCCTGCACCCCTGGTTATGCTCGCCAAACTCTTTGTTTTTCTACAGCTGCTGGGTTTTTTTATGCTGAACTTTGTTTTTTAAATGGTACCTCATTGAGAAACAATTGTTGCCTTTCTTCTATTGTATCTTCCCAGAAACAAACATCATAAGTTAAAAAGCTGTACTTCAGCAGTGTGGACCCAGAGTCCCATGCGGAATAGAAGAGTTATGTCCTGATGCTTGCAATGAAGATGTGTTTCCTAACCTAAATTACTTTGGAGTTTTACCAGGCAGTGCTGTAACGGCACCATGGTTATATATTTTTCATGGTTTTACCCTGACTTTTTCTCTAGCACTTTTTTGTGTGTCTGAGTTTCTAATTTTTACGGACCAGTGACTTTTGCCAGAAAGAAAGCAGTCGTCAGGCATTTCTCAGTGAAAAAATTGTGATCATAGAATGGTAGGGGTTGGAAGGGACCTCTAGAGATCATCTAATCCAACCCCCCTGCTAAAGCAGGTTAGCCTATGGCTCTGTCTGTGTCACTGCGCAGAGAGACTGTATTCCACGTATAGGACACTTCACTGGTACTGCATTCCAGATAAACAGAAATCCTGACTTAAGCGCTTTGTGCCATTCCAGATTCGTGGGTACACCGTACAACTCGGGCGAGGCATTCTCGGGTAGAAGCGCAACAGGTGATAGGTGTTGAGAAAGCAACAGAACTTCTCACACAGCCGGTGATGGTGGATTACCAAGAGCTCAAAGTAAGTCTAATTTCAGTTCTGTTAGTACTGAGTTGGGATGTTTTCTTGCTACATGTACAGTTGTAAATCAAGTCAGTTGTTAACCAGTGCCAATTAAAACAGTTCACATGAAGGATATGTGGCTTGTGAAATAATTCAGCCTGTAATGGGCTATGACTGTTGTGTTTCCACGCCTGGTGTAGACTGCTGTTCTTGCTTTTGTGACCAGAATTTTAGGAGACTGGGTTCTCTTCCTAATTTTTTAATTTAAAAGGGCTTCTTGAATTTTAAAATAGCCAACCTCCTAGTACTGCTGGTTATTAATGTCTTAACAGTTTTTATGATGGATTTGGGGGAGTTTGTTTTGGTTTGGGTTTTGCATGTTTTCATTTCTTAGGAACCTGAAAAGGACCTTTATTTCCAGCAGTGATGACTTGAAACCTGAAATTAGCAGGTTGACATAAAGCTCATTGTGCATAAAATACTGCTACCTACTTTTCTGAAATTATTTCAAAATCCAGTGTTAGAATTCAGCATTCATACAGTTAACAGTGTTATAAGAGGATGTCCATTCCCTCCTAGGAGAGGAGTTGCTGTCCTAGGCTACAGCTGGGGAGAAGGGTTAAAAATGGGCCTAGCTGCAGGGGGTGAAAGTAGTATGTTCCTGTGCATGAACTGGAGAGGGTACGGCAAGGACCTGATCTTCAGGAGATACAGCAGTGAGGGAAATTAGGAAAAGTGCTATGATGCAGTCCTGTTTCAGCTCTGGGGAGAGCTACAGTCACAAATGCATCTTTTCAAAAACTTGTTTCATTAACACGAGTGCCACTGGAAGCAGCTGCTTGTACCAGAGAGCCTCTTTGGAACTCGCTTGCAATGAATAAGCTAGGTGAACCTCCAAAATGGAGCTGTCTAGTTTTGTTTGGGGTTTTTTTGTTCGTTTATTTGCTTGGTAATAGACTTAGAACTCTGTGAACATATAGAAAAGCATGCAGTCATCTGTGTGGCAGCAGTTAGAAATAGTTTTTACACAGGATGTTGACCGTACACCTCTGTCGCATCCTACCTTTTTCATTTGCAGCAGCTGAAAGCACGCTGCGTGGTTTCTGTGTGTCTCCTCTGTGCGTTGTATAGAATGAAGTTGAGGGGAGTAGTCAAATTTTTGTGCCAGCTGATCTGAGGGAGGCAGTTTGATAATGGGCAGTTATGAGGCAGTAATATTTTCATTTGGTATGGCTGCTCTATTAAGCTACATCTTCATAGCCTCACACTGTCGTAACCCGACTACTCTGAGGGATTGTGCATTGGTAAAGGTTCAGGCTGATGCGGAGAAATGCCTGGAAGATTCTCAGCCGTAGAATGCCCAGACTCCTCCCCAGGCGTCTTACTACTGCCCAGCTGCTTAAAGTGACTGTATGTACAGAACCAAACCAAGGTCCATATAATCATGTTTGAGAGTAGAAGAGTACCCACTGAACTCCAGTAGGTAGAGAGATGAGCCACTGATACATCAGGATTTTAGCAATATATGAATGCCTTTATTAAATCTCCAAATACTGGTAGAACCCTAGCACACCAGCTAAGCCTCTAGATATTGAGCAACAATCGCGATACTAGTTTGAACTCTACTCAACTAGTTGGGGATAAAAGAATACAAGAATTTAATAGTAATCAGGATAATAGTAATAATGCAGACAACAATTACTGCAGTTACAGCAACTGGCCGTGCCAGTCAAGCGTCCTTGGCTGGGACGATAGCACCGCACTAGTGCAATCCTCCTCTAGCTCTTCTCTAAAGCCAGCTTTTATATAGATAAAAGTTGCTTTACTTACGCGCAATTACTTAGAATTGTTATGTGAAATCATTTCCCTGAAGACAGACCACAGACTGGCTACCTATGTCTGTCAGTCGACCGGTCGCCTGTGTCTGTTGAGCGCTTTGTGGCTGAGCACCCTCTGTGCCATGGAGGGGGCGCGATCAGTCACCACACACACAACACAGATACTGAACAGCCGCAGCAGTGGAAGAAGATGCTGCCACTAGCTTGCCACTGTTGCTTTCCCAGAGATTATCACACTCACATCTTCAGTATCAGAAACAACTGTGTGCGAGATTGGTAATCTGGCACAGGCAGAGTCACTCTGCTAGTTTATCCACTCTTCAGCTTAAAGGCAGGAGCTAAATGATCTAACTGCTTGCTGGTCTGCCTGGGACGCTTGAGCAGTGTGTTCTGCCAGCAGAGCTGCGGGCACGGTATACGTTCAGCTAATGGGTATAGGTGAGCACCTAAGGATGCTTCTGTTTCCAGCTGGCACAGCTGTATCTAGAAGATCTGTAGCCTGGCTTCCAAAGATCCATTTTACAGTGCCCTGCATCGCAGCAACAGTTTCTCTAATGAAATGCAACAGGGGCTTTGCTGTGCCAGCTACTCTAGGACAAAGTGGACTGTATCATTCCCTGCTATTCTGGAAGCAGTTGTTTCACAATTAGGATCATTGATGAGATTTATTAGTAATAAAATATTGTCTGAAATGTAAGCCTTCTTTTTCTCTGAAGTAGGAAAAAACTCATTTTCTCCAGTTAAATCTTGTGAGATACTTAGGCTGTTCTCTGAAGTGTCACTCGTATTTTATTTAACATTGTAAGACAGCAGGATGTCACTTGTGTTGTATCGTTACTGTTTAGTTTCTGAAAACAGAAAGAGCCTATACAAAGGATCTTGCACTATTCTAACTTGTTTCCTTTTTTTTTTCTTCAGCAACTACTGCATTTTCTCACCGTGACAACCAAGAACTTCAGTATATTTGACTTGGAAAAAATGTACGCTGTTCTTAGTCAGTGCATTTACCGACATCGGGAAGAGTACGACAAAACTGAACTAGTGAAGGTAAAATGTTTTGTCTCGCAGCACTTTCTGTCACTGTTACGCATGTCTGTGTTATGCGTATGTATGTGTGCACTCTGGACATCGCGCTTACTTAGCATTACTCTTTACTGCTTCGTTGCCTGTGTTACAAGACTTTTTTGTTTCAGTCTGGAAGGTGTTTATCCATATTGCAAAACCATTGTTCTATGTGGCATAATTGTTGGCAGTTTCAGCAGGGAAAGGCTTTACCTTGAAGACAATGGGTCCACCCACACAGCCCTCTCAAAGCAGTTAGCCTCAGTCTGTCAGTAGGCCTTCTCCAGAACCCTTTCAGGGGTGGGGGACTATGAAAGGAGGGTGCTTTTCTCAGTCTGTCGCTTCCTCTTTCTCCCCTTACAGGCAGTCAGACATGGTAATGAGTCATTCCATTCTTGAAAAGAAATGAAGTATGAAACATAAGAGTTTGAGACTTTTCCCTAGTTTCCCCATAATCTCCTTTTAACTAGTATGGCTCGAGCATCTTTAATTTGACAGAAGGGGAGATTTCTGCCTACGCTGGTTTAATGCTAATGAGTCAAATTCTCTGATCTCTTCGTGTAAGAGAGGATTTCTGAGTTGTCGGAAATCTTCCAGAGGCACCCATGGCATTCCCAGCATAGAGTCGATTTAGATAGGTTGGATATTCTGTGTTCAGATTCAAGATCCTTGAATCCAGTTGTCTTTGAGATGCCTGTGCCTGAGAATAGATAAAATTATTTATGCCTCTCAGTCTGCCTTAAAAAAGAGGAAGCCTCTTCTCTTCGGCACTGTTCATCTTGATCTCTTCTTCCACATCTGATTAAGAGTTAGAACGGATGCTGTGTTCCGGTTGTGCAACAGTGAGGATTATTTGGATTCAGGGAGGCCATCACTGAAAAATGTGCCCTTCTCTCATCCAGTATAATGACGTGTTTCAGCACAAGAATGCAAATAAACGCCTTATCTCAGGGCTTGTGAGCTTTCATGACATAACTTTCAATGCTTAAATTAAAAGGGACACGATGTCTTTGTTTTCTGCTTCTACCTTTAGCTTTAACAAAAAAGTACCTCTTATTCAGAGTGACTGTGCAAGTCAGTCAGGAGCAAGCTCTAGCGTACGAAGAGATAGACTTTAACACATAATTATTCAGAGTGCAGAAAACAACAGAGTTCTTAAGCTTTTATTCATGCTGACTGCTAGTTTGTCTTTTTTTCTTATTAGGATATGAAGAATGAAATTACAGCCTTCTGTAACGCTCAGTGATACTTGATTACAGCATACTTGACTTCTACTCTGTACAGTGTTTTCCTTGCATGTTGTTACCTGTGTGTCAATCAATAAAGATTACTTCTACATACATATTTATACATATATTAACCAAATATATCTTAAAATTTATTAGGAAAGATCAAATAAAGTCCTTTAACTGCTTTTATTTGGTATTTTTGTCCTCTCTATGTTTTTTATGTGACATACCGCTGTATTTGCCTTTGGAACGCTGCAGATCAGAGCATCTCCCAGATAATTTCAGCACCTCTCTTTAAAAGAAAACAACTGAAAACTGGATAAACTTTTATCATTGTTTTCCAGCTTGTGCAAATATGTTTTTCTGAAGGAGTCTGTGGTGCTGTATAATCCACTGCGTATTGCATAAAGGTTTTAAATCAAATCTCATTTTGGTATATGAAAAGTAAATCCTTTAGAAACCTCTTCATGCAGTTCGGAGGTAATTTTTTTAATTACCCGATAGTGCCTCAGGTAGCTTTCATAGCGTTAACAACCTACAGAAAGTGTGGGAGAAACACTCTTTCCGCAAACATAAGAACTTTTGCTGTGGCATATTTTTGCCTGTCAAAAAAAACTAAACTTGAAACAAAGCAAGATTTTACTACTGTAACTTCCTAAGGTAAAGTCTAGTCTTGCTTGTAATAATGACAATCTTCTTGATGCTGGAGAATAGCAATATAATATAAATTCTTTGTGGCAGGTCAGGCGGCTTGCAGTTGAATTAAGTTGTAAATAGTTTTCTAGTTACCTGGAGAGAATTATATCTGTTTATTACATAAAAGTGAATATATTGTTGGTGATAAATATATTTAAGTAAAAGCAAAGCAATACTCTGTTTTGAAGATGTATGCCTCTTCAAACTAACAGAGAAATTTTATCTTAGTTTGACAGCTGTTTTTTTAAAATTGGTAATTTTCCATCAGTTGTGATAAAGCATGTGGCACTATACATTACTGTTGTGTTATGTCACCTCAAATACACACATATCTGGTGATACCAAATGCCTAACTGTGCAGGCCCTCTATGTGTGTTTAGTTCCTTATGTATGTTTTAGGTTGGTTTTTTTTTTTGCTTCTTTCCAGTGTATTTGTCCAAACACTTGTGTACTATGCAGAAGTTTTTTCTTCTATCTGTATTGTTTGGATGGGTATTAATAAAAATGAATCACCTTTTGGCATTTTTTTTTGTCTGCTATTTTAATCACAGAATAATTTCGATCATTAACAACCTCTCCAGTTCATGCACAGGAACATACTACTTTCACCCCCTGCAGCTAGGCCCATTTTTAACCCTTCTCCCCAGCTGTAGCCTAGGACAGCAACTCCTCTCCTAGGAGGGAATGGACATCCTCTTATAACACTGTTAACTGTATGAATGCTGAATTCTAACACTGGATTTTGAAATAATTTCAGAAAAGTAGGTAGCAGTATTTTATGCACGATGAGCTTTATGTCAACCTGCTAATTTCAGGTTTCAAGTCATCACTGCTGGAAATAAAGGTCCTTTTCAGGTTCCTAAGAAATGAAAACATGCAAAACCCAAACCAAAACAAACTCCCCCAAATCCATCATAAAAACTGTTAAGACATTAATAACCAGCAGTACTAGGAGGTTGGCTATTTTAAAATTCAAGAAGCCCTTTTAAATTAAAAAATTAGGAAGAGAACCCAGTCTCCTAAAATTCTGGTCACAAAAGCAAGAACAGCAGTCTACACCAGGCGTGGAAACACAACAGTCATAGCCCATTACAGGCTGAATTATTTCACAAGCCACATATCCTTCATGTGAACTGTTTTAATTGGCACTGGTTAACAACTGACTTGATTTACAACTGTACATGTAGCAAGAAAACATCCCAACTCAGTACTAACAGAACTGAAATTAGACTTACTTTGAGCTCTTGGTAATCCACCATCACCGGCTGTGTGAGAAGTTCTGTTGCTTTCTCAACACCTATCACCTGTTGCGCTTCTACCCGAGAATGCCTCGCCCGAGTTGTACGGTGTACCCACGAATCTGGAATGGCACAAAGCGCTTAAGTCAGGATTTCTGTTTATCTGGAATGCAGTACCAGTGAAGTGTCCTATACGTGGAATACAGTCTCTCTGCGCAGTGACACAGACAGAGCCATAGGCTAACCTGCTTTAGCAGGGGGGTTGGATTAGATGATCTCTAGAGGTCCCTTCCAACCCCTACCATTCTATGATCACAATTTTTTCACTGAGAAATGCCTGACGACTGCTTTCTTTCTGGCAAAAGTCACTGGTCCGTAAAAATTAGAAACTCAGACACACAAAAAAGTGCTAGAGAAAAAGTCAGGGTAAAACCATGAAAAATATATAACCATGGTGCCGTTACAGCACTGC
>VZSC01000051.1:144365-179822 GCA_013398225.1 Steatornis caripensis | reverse complement strand
CCGGCGTTGTCCCCATGGCCGGTGGGCATTAGCTGCGGGGGGCAGCGGGCTGCAGGCTGCCTGAGGGAGCCGGGGCGGGGGGAGAGCTGGGGCGTAACTTCGGAGCGGAGTGCTGCGTGACCCTCCGGGCCGGCCCGCAGGGCGGTTAAACCCCTTCGAGTGCGGGGACGGTCTCTTCTCCCTGTTCTTCTCTCCTCCGCCCTGTGCCAGGCTCGAAGCCCGAAGCTTTGCTCGACACAGGGCAGAGGAACATTGCCTGTCTCGTCGGTCGGAGAGGCAAGAAGTTCAATCCCGGTGCGCCTGGAGGAGCTGGCGAGTTCGCGCCCGGTGTCACCGGGCGGACTGACGGCAGCCAACGAGCCATGAAGTTCTGGCTCCAGAGTTGTCTCGCGTCCCGTGGTGGTGCAGAGCAGGGGCAAGTGTGGAAGAACAGTACGGTGTACATGCAGGCAAAGTTGGGGAAGACGTCTGGTTTACTCTTCTGGGGGTGTCTGGGTTTTGGAGTGCGTTCTGATACTCGGCTCTCCCCTAGATCAGGATGCGCAGCACTGGAGATCAACACCGACTTCAGCAAACCACGTAATGGAGGCAGTTTTGGATCTCTGAAAGGGCTCAGAGTATCTGCAATAGTGAACGTTATCTGGTAGGTACTTGTGCTTTATTTCTGAGCTGCTTGGACTTTCTGGTAGGTTAAATAGTTACCGGAAGGACAGAGAAGTTTACTTTGTACAAAATGTTGTGTAAAACTGAAGGCTGACATGTCTCTTGGTCTCCAAGCTGGAATAGGTGCCGTTTATTTTAAGAATGCAGATGTACGGTAAACGTATTTGGCTTGCCAAAGGGCATGTAAACATTGTATAAATAAAAATTCGATTTTGTTATGAAGCTTGTTATATGAAAACAAATACTCCTTTAAACTAAGGAATGAGAGAGGAATTTTAAAAGCTGTGCTGTTGGTTTTGACCAGTAGTCTGTTTTTTTCTTGTGTTGAGAAGAA
This sequence comes from Steatornis caripensis, assembly GCA_013398225.1. Classification (NCBI taxonomy): domain Eukaryota; kingdom Metazoa; phylum Chordata; class Aves; order Caprimulgiformes; family Steatornithidae; genus Steatornis; species Steatornis caripensis. The sequence continues at coordinate 178,825 of VZSC01000051.1, read as the reverse complement.
TTTCACACCAAAAAAAAACCCGAAAGCTTGTCAGAACTTACAGAAACCCTGCTTAAAACAACCTGCATGATGCAAACTGATGCGAACAGATTCAGGACTGCCCTGAATTACGGCCTCTTTGAACAAGCATGCATCAGTTAGAAAACCCTTTTGTTACTGTCCTTAAACATTGCCAGCAAGGCAGTCTATTTCACTTGTGTTGTTAAAGTAATGCCCCCGAGCCAATTAGAAGTAGATGCCATTTTTTATAACTGAAATGATTTGCTTTTAACTTCAGGCTAGTGGTTCTTTTATCTTTGCTAGACTGAAAAGCTCTCTGCTATGACATGTGGGTAACGTGTGTGTATACTATGATTGTCCCCAAACTTGTATTTGTAAAACGCAGCAGTTTGAGGTGGAGCTTTTTTTGAGGCGTATGTTTCTGCTCTTAATGTTTCTTATGACTCTTCTGGGTTATTTCCTTTATTGTGACACCCTTGATGACTGGTGCATGCTTTAGCTGGATCCAGTGTCCTGGTGTCTAGCCTTAATTGCTGTCATTTATCACTGGTGGTTATTATTGGAATAGACAATATTTATCACTGCGTACCAATATATCATTGGAGACTGTTAGAGCTCTGCGTTGAACACTTCTGCCTTTTCTGGATTTCTCAGTATTGAAGAATTTCTATCAAATAATGGACTTTGCGCTATTGTTAGGATTCCTTTTGTTCCTAACGTACCCAAAAGACTGTTTCTTGTGTCTTTTGCTTCACTGAGCAGTCTATAGCGTTTCACTTATGCTTATTGCTATCATCTAGTTACGATTAGCATTGGTGACCTTTTTGTTCGGATGTGACTCTAGAAGAGTCTTATTTAAAATAGTCATGTATCTTTGAAGTCAGATTCTTTCCCTCAAGTTAGAGTTCAGGATTTTCTCCAGCTTTACGAAACTGGAACTTTTAAAGCACCAGGTACATATAAACTGGGTTTTATTCTGTTTGCACATAATAAATATAACCAAGGCACAATCACTTGTAGTGAAGCTATGGATAATCTTTATTTTGGTGATCAGTTTCTCTTTACCTGTCAAGCTGAAGTCTAGTCAAGAATTCCATGGTGTCAAATTCAGTATTTTACGTTTTCTAATTTTTAGAAATTCTGAGCCTGTTGCAAAATTGACAGAATGATCTTTTCAGTGTCTGTTTATTAAAGTCAAGTCCCCTGTGATAACAGTTTTGGGGTCATGGAGTGGGGGAAGGTTCTGGACATTTTTAGCTGAGTGCATGGACGTGCTGTTCTCTTATGTGTATTAATGGTCAATATTCCCTCTCGTTGCGATTTAGATGCGGGGTCATTGATCCATAAATGTCCAAGATGGTTTACCCCTGAGTTGTAGGTGACATGTAAACAAGTGATGCAATTTTCAATATAGCACCATTTCCCCTTTTGTTTGCTTGGTATTTCCTGAATAGGCAGCAATACTGATCTTAGTGTTCTAGTCATGTATCTCTCCACTATGTGTCAGTACCATCACCTTTGCTGAATATATACCCAGAAGTATACATTTTTTGTGGAGTTACTTGTTTCTGGTATCGTCAAATTAGGCATTAAAGCAGCTTCTTTCTTCAAGCTGTTAAAGGGATGTGATTACTTGTGTTTTCAGCATCATCATCATCATTATTAATTCAAATTTATTGTCTTTATTCCAATTAGTCTTCTCCCTTTTTTTCTCTGTCTTTTAATTTTTTGTGGCTAGTTCAAGACCTTCCCAAATATTCAAACCACTTTGCTTCATAAACAGTTGTTTCTTCTTTTGTGGAGGTGGAAGGCACCAAAAATGATACATTTCCTTATCATGTACCAGCCAGATGGCATTTCATAATTCAGTGCCTTGCATCACGTTAACTGATGGTTCATTTCCAGTGCTGTTGTCTTTCTGTCAGCAACTGGAGGGAACTTCAGAAGGTCCACTCAAGTCTTTTTCATATCCTTCAGAGTTCAGTGAACTGTAACATATTCGTAAAACGGTGTCTCTACTACCAGTGGATCCTTTCTAACCAGCTTCAGAAATCAGCCTGAGATGAGCAAAAGTCTGCTGTTGTCGGTTGTGGGAAGATGTGTACCCCTCTTTTATCCTTAAGAGCTTTGAGAGCATAGTAAATGTTAAAAGTTCAACAGAATTCAATGAAGAAGAGTATGATCTAAAGGGGCAAGAACTGGAACATAGATTATGTTCATTATACCGTTAAAATTATTGAAAGAGCAGCAGCATGCTAAAGCACGGAAGCTAGGAAGATTGCTGATGACTAGAAGAGGAATGGGTGTGGCATAATGGGAGGACCTTTAGGAGAAACAGTAAAAAACTTTGAACATGCTACTTCTTGCACTCCTTAAACAAAGGTAGCAAAAACCATAATGTTACAGACATCCTTTAGCAGTGTGATCTCTGCTTGTGCCTAACAGGTCTAAAGGAGCTCAATATATTCTACTTCCAAAGAACAGACTTCAGATTGTGCTTGGAGTCATTTAGGAAAGTGAGTTTGGTATTTTAAGTTCACTCTGTGAAGCTTGGCCTTCCCCAGTGCCATTTTGCAATCTGCTGCTCACCTTCCTTATCTATTGGTCTTACTAGGAGTTGAAGGAATTCAGTGTGCTGCCAGGGGACCTGCAATTTGAAGTCATTGCTCAAGCAAGCCTTGAAGGCCGGCAGTTTTGTTTAAACAGTGGGCAGACAGAACTGTGTAATGAGGCATGCGTAATGCCAGCCCTCGCTGTTTGGCAAAGACAGCATCATTCTGTGAGCACTGTGAGCGCCAAATTCACCCTACCAGACAGAAGGACAGAAATGAGCTTTTGAACTTTCTGATGGTTATGGTAAAAGTTCTGCATGTTCAGCACTCTGAATCTTGAAAGCATCTTACGAACCAGATGTATTGGATAGGAAATAGCAGTGAGCTTACAATGAAAGCTGTGAATTAGGCAATCATTTTATATAGATTTTAAGGCTTGAATCCTTGTTTATAGGTTAGGACTGTGATTGTTTTAACATTGTCTTACCTTACAGAGGTGCTAAGAACTTCATAGATGAAATGCATGTTTGTATAGTCCGAGGCAATCTTGGTAGAGGTCTCTAAGCTCAGCTTTCCCAAAAATTGAGGTATATGAGCCAAAACAAAACATGATACTAACGTGATTGCCTACCTCCCTGTGTTATAAAATGGAAAGACATGCTTTGTATGTCAAAATGCTGCGGATTTTAAAACTCTCCTACTGGCTCTGTTTATGGGTGTAAGGCTCTGTTTTGATAATTAGGTCAAAATAAGATGTAGGAATGTTATGTCCTACAAAGAGTACAGGGGACACAATGGAGAAGGAATCAGGAAAGAAAAATTATTACTACCGGGACGGTAGAAGACTGGTAGCAAAGCTTTAGTTACAGCCGTGTGCTTCTTCAAAAAGACCAGATTCCTAGTTAATCTTTAGAATACTTTCAAAGTAGAAAAATACTGTCTTCTTAGACATAGGTCAGCTGCCTTCAGCAACATCAGCTGGAGCTGAGGGCTCTCTGCAAATCGGAGCTGTGCCAGGAGGAGTTGGGCACTTGACCGCAGTTGGCAAGTGAGCTAGATGGAGCAAGTATGAAGGCTTGGGGGTTTCTGTTTCTCAGTGGGATTCTCAGCAAGGTGAAACACGTTTGTGGCTTCAGTGGAATTTTTTTGAGCATTCAGCACTGCACAATGTCCAGCCTTGTTTGCAGTGTTGAATACTTACGGCTCTCCGTCCTCAAGACTTCTCAGCAGAGATCTGAACTGACAAAAGGTTCACCATACCTGGAGTGTCACATGAGTTCAAGTTTTTTGTACATGGATCAGTTTGAGGAATTGGTGCCCATACAAGATCCCTGATGGCACCTTAGGTATCTGTTTAAGCAAGATGCAAAACTACGTAACTTTACTCCTTGCATCTTATGAATGTTTTTCAAATTTGACTTCTTAATATCTTAAATTTGTTGGAGGACTTCATGGGTAAGTAGAGAACTATTTATTTCATTAAAAGAGATAATTTAAGGTGGAAGGAGACTTTTTTTCTTGAGATGATTACAACTTCGGGTGTTTTACTGTCTACAAACATTCATTTTAAATCTGATTCTTGACACTTAGCCTTTTTTTTTTCTTACTTCTCTAGTTCTTTGGTTCCTCCAGGGGAAAAATAAGGCTTTGTTAATATCAGCTGTTTGTTTCTTTTGGGGAAAGGAGGGAAGAGGTAAGAAAAAAGAGTAATATTGATTAAAGTAAGTTTACTCTTTCCACACATATTAAAGAATCACATGCGCACATTCTTAGAAATATATGTATATTAGTTATGGTATATAATGTTCAGAGAGGGAGAAGTTTTGCATTACTGAATACACTGAAATTTTTCTTGAGAATCCTTTGCTTTGAAAGCTTTCCAGTATATTAATATTTGCATGGATGATGACAGTGCGAACACCATACCCTGTGGTCACACATGCTTGCTGACAAAGAGCGAGCAATACCTTGCCTGCAGTTAGGACATATGCATATGGGCATGAGCTAGTTCTAAGGGCAGAATTTGCAGATATATGCTCCTTTATATGAGTGAATATCCTATTTCTGGATGTAATCCTTGTGAAGTTGCTGTCTGTGAATTACTGAACAGGAGCCCACTTCCTTACCAGGCAACATTTAAGCCTGGATGCTGCAGATTGCTGACTCGGGAGAGAGATGAGCTGATGGTGAGTGCTTGCTGGAGGGTTGGGACTGAAGATTGCTTTGCACCAGGGCAGCTTCTCTGCACTGCGTAGTGTGGAAAGATTTGGTCATTTCCACCCAAAGCAATGAAATAAAAAGCTCAGTCAGCCATTTCATCTTGAGATACCCCGCCCTCCAAAACAGATGTTAAAAAGAAAATGTAGGGTTTGGCCCTTTCGTATCCCAGTAATTTCCACTGATTAAGTTGATGCTTGTAATCGAGATCTAGACAGGCCATGTTTTGCAAAATACAAGTACCTTTTTTAATTTCAGTATAGGAAGTTACAAGATTTATATAATCTCTTTGATATTTTATTTAACCCAATAACTGCTTGGGAAGGAAAGAGTCTGTTTAGTTTACCTTTGTCCTAGATTCAGTTTTAATATCTAATGTTTAAATGAAGGGGGGTTGATCTTTATTCTTAATGATTCATGCTGCCTCAAAGCACAGTGGTTTCTAGTTGTGTGCTGCCTTTCCCACTGGGGGATGCAAACAAAAGAACAATAATTTCAGACTCCTCCTTCAGTTTCCAAGAGAACCTTAGCTGCTCAGGGATAGCTTTGAATTTTAAAAGCATTTTTCTTCCAAATTATGTATTGATTGCACACAAAATAGCAGTGCTGTAATATGCAATTTAAAACAAATGCATGATGGTGCTCATTTGCTTTTAATGCTGCTTTTTCCAGCAGAAAAACAAAAAGTGGATTCTGTTCCCATAAACCAATCTTGCAAAATCCTTACAAACATTTATTAGTCTAGACACAAAATATTCTCACCCGGCCTCAGCTTGATGATGGCGGGGGGAGGGGGCGGGGGGAAAGCAAGCTAATATTGTACTTGGCTGTCAAAAAAGGGAAAGGGGAAAAAAAAAGCTTGCCCCAGGCTAGTGAACCAGTAACATTTTGCTGGGGCTGCCTACAACAACAGATGCATCCTATTCCCATGTGGTTTCCAGGCCTGCCTATTCTCTTATGCTAAACTTGGACACTCTCATAAACATTCTCTTTTGAGTACCACACCCCAGTTGTATCCTACGCTCTTTTAATTTGGTTGATTTAATAATGACATTAGACATGTTTGTCTTGCCTCTCCTTACCAATCTTTGTATTCCCCTATCTCCCACCATATATCATTTAACTAATGCATTAATTGAAAACAATCCTAATATATGGGACTGGCATAATTGCTAGAAATCAAAGTGGTTTAAAATAGGCAATTTAATCATGATTTAAATCTGCATGTAGGGAACCTTGATTTAAATGATTTCTTCTAATCTTGATTTGCATTTGTGCTTTTGATAACTTTCATAAATGGTGAGTGATTCTCAGGTTCTCATTGTTTAATATTGTGGTAGTTTGCAGAGTTTTGATTTGTGAAGGGATAAATTATATCAGTGAGTGTTCAATCCTTTATCTCAACATACACTTGGAATATTAATTTTTATTTTTTGTCTTTTTCTTAGAAAATAGTTAATTATTCATATCTTGGTTTTCAGATAATTATTAATTCCTGTTATTCCAAATTTATGTCAAACTGCATTTGGTTGAAAACTAAAATTTAATTTAAAATTTTCCTAAACAGTGTAGCGTGTCTGTATTATTAATTACATTACGGTAATATGTAGAGTATCTAAGAATACATTTATTCAAGCATGACTGTGGTTTTTTTAACCTATGGATTTATGACACAAATTCTGACACTTTTTTGTACTTACTGGATTAAATTTGTTGTTTCTGTCATGACATATCTCTGTCTCTTAAGATTTTAGCCATGACAGAGCTCATGTTCAAACCTGAAAACAACCTGTCATGCTTTTTTAACTTTGAGGCAGGACACTTCTGCCATTCAGAAAATAATTCATATCTTCACTCAGTGCAGATGTCTAGAAAGTTAATGTCTGTCTATAAGGTTAGTCATTGACTGCCACTAACTCAGTGTTTTCACTAAGAATTTCCAACTTGGTTAACTAAGACAACTTGAGTCTAAACCTAATTATTTGAACTAAAACTGTCCGGTTTAGTAGTGATTTTTTCTCAGTGTTTTTATCCCATTAATAAAAACTTACCTGTGTACAGTTAGAACAGTATTTCAGGCAGTCATGGGTGTTCTTAATGAGGATGACTGGTTTAATGTTGGCAGATTAGGTAGGTGTTACTCATATGAGGGAATGTGTTCAGTGTGTTCTTGAAACATTAAATTAACAAAGTGTTTCTGACTAAAACTGATTTTGATTTTCCTGCTCTAAATAATAGAAGGTTTAAACATAGTACTGATTTTTCTGCTCTCCTCCCCCCAACTCTGATGCCATCCTGTTTTGTGCTGCGTAATTTGTTTTTTAGGCTTTTCTGTTGCTTCTTAAATGTGTTTTTATCAACACATACAGTATTTTTTAATAAAATTCTACTGCCCATTCTCCCTTAAATCAGTGAGAGTGTAATTTTGACCCTAGGATATCTATGCAGCTTTAAACTACCTATATATTTTAAAACAGAACTAATCCAATTTTTTGATGGTGTTTAATGCAAAAAAAAAAAAGACAACAGCCCTACAGCTATTCATTTTCAGCCCCGTGTTTTAGTTAACTACGTACTTTCCACTTAAATCCTGTTTTGCTAATTTTCCACCATTATACTAATACAAGAGAGACAAAAAATGACACTGTGTAGTCTGTTTTTGGTAATCCTGTCTCCTACTTTCCTGCCTGGGCTGTACATCGGAAGTTTGTGTTTCTTCTGTAAGAGTTGCTCACATGAGAGGCAGCTCCAGCAGAACAGGTCAAAAGGTACAGCCTCCGGCTTGCCTCGGCCAGTGGCTCCCAAACCGGGGGTTGTCCTCTTAAGCGGGGCTCTGAACAGTTAGTGGAGGGGTCACGTGTCTGCTGGAAATAAGTCACGGAGGTGAGGTTCACAGTCAAAGTTTGGGGTGTCAGCCTGGGTAACGGGAACAGGGAAACAATCTGGAAGGTGTGATGATTCTTGCTGATTTAGTTTGCTGCTGCATCAAAGGCCTTTATTTAGGTGAGCCTGGAGCCATGTGGGGCAGCATCAGGCTGTTGCTGAGCTCCTAGTCCGGCAGTGCTTGTGAAGCAGGGCACATAAAGCATGGTAACTGCAAACCTCCTGCTTGCTGTGCCATGGGCTGAGATACTTGTACTGGTCTGCTGACTCTGAGACCCTTCATTAGTCCGTGGTAACTTGAGTACACAGTCATCTCTCTGACTCCTGCAGGTGACCATACTTTGAGATTCAGCTTTTTATTCTGCATGTTATACTTGGAAGGCTCTGTAGTCCCCTGTCTTTTACCTTTTTTTGTCACTGGGCTGATTGGCAGTAAACAATGTTTATCCACTCTGTGAATGCATGATGACGGGGGGAGAGGGGGGATCAGTCTTTGTCACACACAGAATAAGACATTATCTCCCACAGAAATCAGCAGGAGCATCTAAGTAGTACAGTACAGTACTCCGCAGGGGGGTGGACTCAGGTTGCTGTTGCAAATAAAAATGCTTTGCTTTTTGCACAGGTTAACTTGGTACACAGTGGTATTTTACTAGATAGTTGAGACCTGCAGAGAGTGTTTATGCAGGCAGCTTGGGCTGCCCTCCTTCCTTTTAGGTATCAGCTGAAATGTCCCAAAATCCTGGGGAGAAAAATTAGAGGAGGGACTTCTGAAAATGATATAATCCAGCCTCCTGCTCAAAGCGAAGTTGAATGTAAAGATAGATAGGGTTGTTAGAGGTCTTACCAAATTTTGAAAACTTCCAAGGATGGAAGTTCCTTAAAAGTTCCCAGCAGATCTCCACAACCTCTCCAGACAGCTGGTTACAATTTCTGCCTAGTGCCGAGATGCTGTTATTACACCATCACCATGCCCCTAAGGTGATGTTCATCTGTAGCAGACCAAGAGTATGCTGGTGGTGTAGTTAGAGGCAGGTAAACCTGAGCTTGACAGCCTCACCCTGGTCCTGGCAGTAATTTAGTGCTGCACTGGGAATACTTGCACTTACTGGCAGTGGTACCTGAATATGGACAAGGAAACTTAAATGTAGTATTTGTGTTGTGAAAGTGCTGCTGCGTGACCAGTGTTAGTTGGATCAGGTCAGAGGATAACATCCTGAAGGACTTCTGTGAGACCAACTGTGTTTGCAAGCACGAATACAAAATTTTTCTGGATCTCTCCGGTATGGAGGAGTCTGTCAGTAGGGACTAGGTGAATTCTTAGTTTTGTCTGTCCGTAATTTATGCGATTCAGATTACAATTGTAAAGTTGTTACATGACACTGGAAGCATGTTGGAGCCACATTCAAAAAACCCTTTTAAAATACCAGCTCCGAAGTCACATTTTTAACTTTCTAAGTGGAGAAGCAAATCATGTGGCAAAGAAAATAAGGGACTTCTTATGCACTCTGCACTCCTGGACATTCCCACAAAGTGGTACAGACATAAGAGGCTGGAGGAGCCTTAAAGGAGGGCATAGGGTGGGAAGCAGGTGGGTATAGGGCATGCGGAAAAGCTTCTGAGGAAGCACATGTGAGCAAAAGCCCGTGGTGGCCTAAGGGGTAGAGGAGGCTCTGAAGAGTAGTTGCAGCCTTGTTAATGTGCCTTAGTCTTCACCTGGTTGTGCGCTTATCTTGGTCCATCCAATAGAACTGTAATTTTTTTTGCTTTTCAGGTGACACTCCAAGCCCTTGCTTTGTCCTCATTCATAAAACACTGGGTTTATACATTGATTTCAAGTATTTTGGGATCCTTTGCAAGTTAATTAAATTACAAGTCTGCATCCTGGTGTGTGCAAGTCTGCTTGTACGTGTGGAGCATGCAGCAGTGCGTCTTAGTGTCACCTGGTGAGTCCACTGTAAGTTCTTGTTTTCAGTTTCGTATGATCGTTGAAATGACAATGTCTCACACACTGTCACTGTTTGGAGGCTGCTTTTGTTCTCTCTTCATTGAGTTTTGGAGGAACATTCAGCTGGGTCAAGAGCAAAATTAAGAGAGTAAGGAGGGGAAGAGAGGCAATCTCAATGTAAAAGCTGTATTATCTTTCTTTTTCTGAACAGTTCTGTGCCTCAGGGATTTGACATAGGAACTTGAAATTTGGCAAGGATCTAGCCCTGAGGTCTGAGAAATGCATTCCACTGTTTAAAAAAAAAAAAAAAAAGGCAGCAGAATTATGAGTCATAATATATCACTACCTTTTTGTTTCCACGGTAGAATTTGCAGGATGTTTTGTTACCTGCTCTTGATCATGCCTTTATGCCCGTCATGCACACTTGCAGGCTGCTTTAAACCACCTATATTAAATGGATTCTCCTCCTCTGTCTGTCTACGCTACCGTATTGGCATGTATCAGCGTAGTCCTGCTGTTGCTTCTTGTGCTCCTGCAAATGCCACTGGCCTAGCAAGAGGTATAAAAGCGTTGGGAACTGGTAAGCCCTGAGACCTAGTCCCACTTGTTGAAGAGTAGAGAACTCCCAAGACTGTTAATTACAGTTGAGAAGATGTCATTTTGCTACAGCGACGAGCAAATATTAATGAAAGCAGATAGCAGCCTATTTGAAATCTGGTTTCCAATGTGACGAGGGTGCGTACAGTTAGTTGCAATCAGTGGAGGAGGGGGAGAGGAGAGGGAGACAATCTGTGCTGAGCTGTGTCACCTTTAAAAGCGCGGGGGTTCCTGTATAGCACGAGGGATGATTAGAGAATGAGTCGGGCTATCTAGCAAAGGAGACCATCTGTAGGACTGCTGCTTTGGTCTCTGAAGAAGCAGAAAGGTGACTGGGGACACAAACTCCAGGAAGTGAAAGGAAGTTCTTGTGCTTCCAGCGCTAGACCGGGGCCTGGGAAAACGAAGGTCTCTAGAAATTTTTCTTCTGGGAAAAATATTGCAGATTCAAGTCAAAAGGAACATTTTGTGAAATTGTGTCTGTGCCAGATTGTTTCATTTTAAAGAAGGAAATCCCAAGAAAATAAAACCTTTTGTTTGATATTTTAAGGAGAAACCTTTTTGATAAAGAATTTTTGAAATGAGTCATTCTTTACTGTTCTGTTTTTTTAAAAGCCAATATGAAACATATTGGGGGTTGAATGAAATGTTTTTTCAACCCAAAACACATTTTTAAATTTTTCATGTCAATAATTTATTTCTTCCTCCTTTCCTTTTTCTATGTAACAGCACAGCAAGCAAAACAAAACAGAGCTCTAACTATGCTAACAAAGTATCCATAACCCTGCTGTCATTTTATTGGGTATGAATAAGCATTTACATAAGTCTGATGCTCACTTTCAAGAATAATCATACAGAGATGTCTGATGTTAAAAGTACTGAGTGCTTAGAATTTGAATTGAACACTTTAGAGGTGAAAAAAGAAAGACGTGCCAGCAAGATTGAGCTGCCAAGGTGACTGGATCACATAGAACGTATGTGCTTATGTGACTGAGGAGCAGAGACATGCACCATGTATGTTAAAGGTACTTCTTTGTCAGTGCACCCGTGATTAAGTACTTGTCACGTTTGATCAGTAGCTTGTATATGATCAGACATAAAAACTGGTTGTGGCTTTGTGTGTCAAAAGCAGTGGCACAAGTTGCTGTGCTCACTGTAGAGGTACCTGGGGGATATTGTGTAATAGAGAGAATCTAGGTCATTTATTGGTCACTTCTGGCCTGAAGTTCTGAAGGTTACTTTGGTGGAACCTACTTGTTGCCCATTAAAACCAGTGGGGGTAGGAGGTAACTGAGAAAGTCTAGTCATATGTCCTGTGGCAGACTCCTTCCAGCCTCCCCTGAGCTTTGTGTTGGCATCCCAGCGCTCCGGCACGGGTCTGGCTTTGGCATGCCCTGAAGCTGTGTGTGGACAGGCAGTACAGCAGCTTTTGTTACGTGCCTCCCTCGTTACAGGTTGTAATGCGGCAAGGACTCTAAGCATGCCCTTATCTTTGTCGCGCACATGAAGTCCTGCTGAAATCAGTTTGACGAGATTTGCTCCCATGTTGAATTAGAACCAGACCTCATTTTAAAATAGGAATCAAAAGTGATTATTGCAGGGTTTAGATAGAGATTTGGCTTTATTTTGGAGTCATAAGCGGTAATGGCCTCTGAACGTCACAGATAATGAGAAACAGAAGAAAGTGGCACTATAAAACAAAGTCCTTCACCCTTCTTGCTGAGAGGCAGCACAGATCAGAGCAGATTAGTTTATACTGAGCTCTGGGCCAAATAGCTTTAGACGTGGATACATGTACTCCGAGTAAATGGTAATAGTTAGAAGGAGGCTAAACAAAGGATCGACGATTGCATATTGTCAGAGATTAATCAGACGCTATAAGAAGACAGGACAATGTGTTCTGTGTTGAGAGAGATGGTAGACAATTTGTAATCTAGGTGATTTTAAAAGTTGAAAGCAATTTGTATTGCTTCATCTTCTCCGGAGCCACCCTGTTTGTGCATATTCCTAAAATCACATTACATGGGTTTGGATTTTTTGTTGGCACACTGGATAGAAGTGTCATACAGCAAACAGGGAGAAATGTCTTTTCATAAAGCATACAACCTGAACACGCAGTGAACACTTTCTGTAAACTCATTTATTTTCTTGCTGCATCAGCTGCTCCTGTTTGGGAGATGGAAGGAAAAGGTGAATAAAAAAATTGTGCTAGAAACAGGTTCTTTTACATGTGTCAATCCTTTGTCTTTTTGTTCTCAAACTATAATCAAAGGGGCAGAAGGTTTCTGCCTGCGTTTAGAAAATATTTATATAAGTCTTTATCCAAATCTGCTATGGAGACAACTTTAAATGTTGAATTCCACTCTGAAATAAATCTATCTTAATATAATTATTAATGAATTTGGGTTATTAACTATTTATGGTCTGTTTCTGAAGAGCAGTGTCCTGAGCAATTGCCTGCTCAAAGATAAAATACAAGATCCTGGACCTTCGAAACAGTATGCCTGCACTTAATTTTTTATGTTCCTGGAAAAATGTCTGGTTTTGCTAGGCATGTCAACTGTATGAAAACCTGAGGTAAAATTACAGAAAGACATTGCAGTGATGAATGTCCTTAGAGATTAAGAGGGCAACTAATTGAAAGTTTTTCTCCAGATACTTTTATTGAAAACTGCTGCTTTTGACATAAAGCAAACACCTAGAATTTACAAACCAAATTGCACAATATAATGTCAATATTAAAAGCAAGGGATAAAAATACAGTCGAGATAAAAATAGAAAATCTTAAACAACGCTAAGTCATGTATTTGACCCTAAAGTATGCAAGGGACAAGCCAAAGCAATCTCTGAACCATTAGTGATGATCTTCAGGAATTCATGGAGGGTGGGGGTAGGTCTTGGGAGACTTGAGACAGGCAAACATAGTACCCAGTCTTAAATGAGGGAGAGGCATGAGTCAAAGAAGGAGGAGAACACATAGGGAATGACAGATTGGTTAACAGGATCTTCATTCCCAGGATGATACAGGAATAATTTACTAAAAACCAGTCTGTAAGAACCTAGAGAATTGTAACAAGGTTCTTACAAGGGTGAATTTGTCAAAACCAGGCTACATCAAGCCAATCTAATTTCAATTTTTGCTGGAGTAATTGGCCTACTGGATCGGGATGTTACAAACCTTACTGAAGTCAAGGTACATCCCAAGGTCCCACATGGCATTCCTGTATGCAATACAGGAGGGGTGTTTTAGAGGAACCGAAGTACAAGGGTGATGCTTAATTGGTTGAATAAACTACTCGAGTGCGAGTTTTTTCATAATCCCCTGGTAAACTGAGAGAACATGTCGAGCAGGGTGCTAGAGATGGAATAATCCCGTTAACACCAACAAGAAGGGGATGGAGGTTTCTGTGAAGTCTGTGGAGGAAAGAAGGCTGGGAAGGATTGCAAGCATCTCGCTTTGAGATTTTAGTGAATGATGTCGTAGCTTTTTGTAGCCCTGAATTAAACAGCGTTTTTAAATCACATCTTCCTTACATAGTGTAGTCAAAAGAGCATAGATGCAGCTTTCTTTTTCTGAGACCCCCTTGCATCAAAGAAACATGTTGCTCTATTGGTAAACAGTGGAGGGATAGGATACTCTGCCTGTGCACTGTGAGTGAAACTGAATCACAGCAAACAGAGGGGTGATACAGAGATGTAGCTAAAAGGCTGCAGGTAGTGCAATTGCACCTGGACCTGTAGGCTTACGCTATTGGGTAAATGATGGGACTGGTTATTGGTTTGTTGGACAGGTTTCCCATTTTATTCATTATCTCCAGCCTTACCTCGATCATGCTTCAACACTGTGCGTCAGGTCAAACGTTGCTTTCTCTGTGCCATCCCAGAACAGGACCCTCAGCAAGCCCTTAAGCACACTCAGGCTGCCCTGCATATAAATCCTATGTGCTGTGCTAGGAATGAGGTACTGCAGACTACCACAGTCACTTCTCAAACTGCCACTTCAGTCAGCAAAACTAGCTGTTAAGTAGCTTTTGAAAATGGGCATTTCTGGCATTTCTGAAATTTTACTCAAGATCGCAGAAAGATTAGGTAATACCACCCAGCTGTTCCCCAAGAGCATTGCTCAACATTGAGTCTTGGCAGTTGTCTTTCTTTTGTCAAGAGCCCTCCAGCCACACAGAGCAGCAGTATGGTTAATAATGCTCTACCTCTCGTCCCTCAGGACACCAAGACAAATGGATCCATTGAGCTTTGCTTCATGGTTCTTTCACTGCAAAGATAAATGAGATGGCCTGCAATACATACTTTGTATGTACATTAAAATAGATACCTTTTACACTTCTGTGCAGTTGTACAGGCTGCCAGCATTAATTTATGTAAGAAGGGTATCTTTCAACTCCAGTACTATTAAGTAATTGGCATCCTGGAATGATGATTACCCATGACTTACTGAGCATTGTCAAGTGTCCTTAGTGCTGTGTCTCCTTGGCATAAAAAGCCTATCATGTCAGGCTGTGCACTTTCAATGTAGGCACAGAAGTAGTGCAAAGGGTGACTGTTAAAAAACATTTGGGGAGGATTTTTGTGAAAAAGTGAGGTGAGGCACACAGTTTAAAAAAAAAAAAGAGCTTATGGAGCAGCACTGGGTTGCAGCTATGGATGAATGCTTTTGTCTTTTGCCTAAAGAAAAAAATGTGAAGCTAAGAATTATTTATCTTCCTTCGTGTCCACAGCCTCTGCCCTCCCATAATCAAAAAAGAATCATCTTATCGTACAGTGAAAAACAGTGTTTCTTTTCCCCTTCCCATTTCTTGTAACTGCATTTCTTCCTTCTATACTGTTTTTTTCCTTTAAGATTTTGTCATGAACAAAGCTGGGCCTTCTGTTTCTAACCTGTTACGTGCTGTCACGTTTCTAAACCTTCTGAAACAGCTACTGAGTACTCCCCTTGAACTTGAGCATGCCCCTGCTTTGGATGTAGATGCTGTTCCACTGTCTAAAAACTTATGCACCTATTTCTGGTATGAGAAATTGTGAAACGAGAAGTGAGAAACCAGGATTTCTGGTATGAGAAATCAGTGTCTGATATTATTTCAAGAAGAAAACTATTACAGAGTTTATAAGCGTCTGCAGAAGTTTGTGCATCATTTCCAACAGATTAGTTGTGGTCCCTGTGGGATAAAATTCACTTCAGTCTATGCTATTTAAGGTTATATTTATTCTCTGAATTTCTGTAGGCCTCAACTTTATTTGGTGATACTTCAGTTTTTCTTAGAAATGGACAAGGAATTCTAAAGGGAGAATACGTAATTTGGTTTGGCTTCTGCTTGGTATATCAGACTTCAATGCTTTTTCTCCCTGGTACAGTTCACACAATCAGTCATGTGCCTGTTAATACATAGAGGCATGAAAACAGATTTTAGTTAATTGCCATGTGCTAGCAATCAACTTTTATTGGTTTGGGATTGGTCTTCAATTGGAGAGTGACATTTGGAGAGAAAGGATAGTCATCTTTTGTCTGTCAAAGTGCGTTAAAAAGGCATTGTTTTGCCTGTTTTCAGGCTTGGGAGAAAGGACCTGCACATGATCATGCTTACATATATAATGCAGTAGAAAGCTGCTCTAAACCTGCCCTTTCTGGGACCCTTCCCAGCCTCTGACATGAAAGACATGACAGAGTCAGTAGTGGAGCTGTCATACTGGGGTCGAGTTTGTGATGGGAAGGACTTGAGCTCACAGGGCAGTCGAGAGAAGTTGTCATAGCGTATGCAAAGCAGTCCAAAGGCAAGACTGCAAAAATCGTGTAGGACAACTGACTTCAGCATTGTGTCAAGAAAAAGGTCGCTAAAGAAAGGGAAACAGTCAGAAAATTACCTGTTTTACACAATTCTGGTTTTTATGCCTTTCACTGCATTGTCATGAACTAAACCAAATTCCAGTGTGTGGTAAGTGGATTGAATTTTGCATGTCTTAACTTAGCTTCGAGTATCTCTTCTTGGAATGGGTCTGCTGGTTTCAAGCGGATGAAGTGTGGCAGACTGAAACCCAAAGGGATGAATTACCTTAAGCCATGATACGTAGCAGAATAGAAGTTACTCTTTAAATTGAACTAATTCCACTGTCTCTTCTTTGCTACAGGTGGTGGATGTGGACTTTAAAACAGTGTGTCTCAACATCTCATCCTCAACTATCTGTTTTTAATCTGATTGCACTACAGAAGAAAAGCTGCTAATGGGATAAATGTTGAGACTTTACAAGAACTGACCTGAAGTACTGAAAGCCATTATTATTAATAAAGAAGACCTTGAAGCTAAGTCTGTATCTGACCAGTCAGTATCATTTTCGCATAACAGGCATGGCAAGTAAACGAAAATCAACAACACCGTGCATGGTCTTAGCCAACGAACAGGATCCAGATCTAGAAATGGTATCAGACTTGGAGGAAGGACCACCCGTACTCGTGCCAGCAGATAATCCTACAGCAGAGACTGTAACAAGTGATGAGGATGTCCATGAGTATGTGGATTTAGACAATCAGAAAAATACGAATAAAGTAGAAGGTGGTTACGAGTGTAAATACTGTACTTTTCAAACTCCGGATCTCAATATGTTTACTTTTCATGTGGATTCAGAACATCCCAACGTAATATTAAATTCATCCTATGTTTGTGTAGAATGCAATTTCCTTACCAAAAGATACGATGCTCTCTCCGAACATAATTTGAAGTACCACCCTGGAGAGGAGAATTTTAAACTGACCATGGTGAAACGTAATAATCAGACAATCTTTGAACAAACAGTAAACGATCTCACTTTTGATGGGAGTTTTGTTAGAGAAGAAAACGCTGAACAGGCCGACTCTTCTGAGGTCCCCTCATCAGGGATCTCAATTAGCAAAACTCCTATTATGAAAATGATGAAAAACAAACCCGAGACTAAGCGTATTGCTGTTTTCCACAATGTAGCTGATGACGTTCCTGGTGAAGAAAAGGGAACTGAAAATGAGCCAAACTCTGAAGAAGTAGTAGAAAACCCACCACCATCAGTTTCTGAGTCAAAAGCAAGCCATTCAGTTGTTTGCAGTGCAGCAGATGTGGCTAGTGCGGTAGTGACTCCAGCACCAGTGCTTCAGCCTGGAGTGGCACAGGTTATAACAGCTGTTACAGCTCCACAGAACTCAAGTCTGATTCCAAAAGTCCTAATACCTGTAAATAGCATTCCAGCCTATAATACTGCTTTGGATAACAATCCTCTTTTGCTTAACACCTACAACAAATTCCCATATCCAACTATGTCGGAAATCACTGTTCTTTCCACTCAAGCTAAGTACACAGAGGAACAGATTAAAATATGGTTTTCTGCCCAGCGTCTGAAGCATGGTGTGAGCTGGACGCCGGAGGAGGTAGAAGAAGCAAGGAGGAAACAATTTAATGGCACGGTGCATACTGTGCCACAGACAATTACTGTTATTCCAGCACACATTTCTGCCGCTAGCAATGGTTTACCTTCAATTTTACAGACATGCCAAATAGTTGGTCAGCCAGGACTTGTTCTCACTCAAGTTGCAGGTGCAAATACGTTACCAGTAACTGCCCCAATAGCTTTGACTGTAGCGGGAGTCCCAAACCAAACACAGTTACAGAAGAGTCAGATTCACACTGCTCAGCCTATTGCAGAAACCAAACAAGTAGCTGCTGTTCCAGTCCCTCAGCATATCAAAAATGAATCCGCACTGATGAATCCTGACTCCTTTGGCATCCGAGCAAAAAAAACTAAGGAACAACTGGCAGAATTGAAAGTCAGCTACCTTAAAAATCAGTTTCCTCAAGATTCAGAAATTGTTAGACTTATGAAAATAACGGGCCTGACTAAAGGAGAGATCAAAAAGTGGTTCAGCGATACACGCTACAATCAGAGAAACTCAAAGAATAATCACGGGATTCATCTCAACAGTGATTCATGTGCCACCATTGTTATTGATTCAAGCGATGAAATGAATGAGTCCCCAACGGGAGTCACACCGCAGAGCAAGTCATCATGGAGCGCTTTTCCTGATTTCACCCCACAGAAATTCAAAGAGAAGACTGCTGAACAGCTGCAAGTCCTCCAAGCAAGTTTTCTTAATAACCCTGTCCTTAGTGACGAAGAGATGAATAGGTTAAGAGCCCAAACCAAACTGACCAGAAGAGAGATTGATGCCTGGTTTACAGAAAGAAGGAAATCAAATGTCTTAAAGGAAGAGGGAGCCGACTTGAGTGAGAGCAATGCTGGCAGCTCAAAAGAAGAGTCTGGAGAAACATCAGTGGGAGATGGAGCAGCAGGATCAAAATCAGGGTGTTCCACTTCAAGCAAAATCGGAAAAAAATCAGCAGAGCAGTTGCACATGCTTAAAAGTTCCTTCGTCCGTACTCAGTGGCCATCTCCACAAGAGTACAACAAGCTGGCAGAAGAAACTGGACTCCCAAGATCAGAAATTGTAAGCTGGTTTGGAGATACTCGCTATGCCTGGAAAAATGGTGGATTGAAATGGTATTATTATTACCAGAGCGCCAATGCAAACAGTCTGAACGGCCAAGGCTTTGCAAGGAAGAGAGGGAGAGGAAGACCAAAAGGGAGGGGGAGAGGGAGGCCTCGGGGGAGGCCCAGGGGAAGCAAGAGGTTAAATTGCTGGGACAGAGGTGTGTCTGTCATAAAATTCAAAACTGGAACAGCAATCCTGAAGGACTACTATATGAAGCACAAATTCCTTAATGAGCAAGACCTTGATGAACTGGTAGCCAAATCTCACATGGGATATGAGCAGGTCAGAGAGTGGTTTGCAGAAAGGCAAAGAAGATTAGACCTTGGAATAGATCTGTTTGATGAGAATGAGGAGGAAGATGAAATGCTGGAAGATCAGGAAGACGAGGAAGAAACGGATGATAGCGATACTTGGGAACCCCCCAGACATGTTAAGCGTAAACTTTCAAAATCAGATTGATGTGCAATTTGGGATTTGGGGGTCAAAAACCTGTGTATTAGGTTTGATGTTACAGTGAAGAGCCAAATGATTTTTCGTGGCCTTCAGTTTAGCAAGCACCTGCTTAGCGTCGTCTTCTGCCTAAAAGAACATGGGCAAGATGCTACCTGTGCAGGCAACAACTGTTTGCTTCCTTGCTACAAGAGGTGGACATGCTCAGGCCTAAGTTAGGACGTGGGATTATAAATCAGATCCAGTTCAGCTCCTCCTCTTCCACATTACCGATGGGAAGGTTCATGTTCATCATTCACGTGACTGCTTCTCAATATTTAATTGCCTTATGTTGTTTAATTCCAAAAAAACACAGACGCATTTTTTTCGTTGATGTAGGAGAACATTGCCTGCTCATGAAGGAGGAAAATACAAAAACCTAAGATGTCTTTTTGCAAACATCGCTTCACCTGAAAGGTTCAAGGCCTGGGTTTATTTCTTAAGGAAAGAGTTCAAAACAAAAGAGAAGGGGAAAAGTGTGACAAAGGAATCAATGAACCTAGGGGTGAGGATTGCTTGGTTTAAGAAAATGAGGTGATATTGGCACCTTTTGCATATCTTCAGAGTGCTTTGGGTTTACAGAACTGTGCTGAAATGTTCCTTGTTGATAATTATGAGCTAACTGAATGAGTCTAATGCTAGAAGATGCTTTTTGTTACATTTAATCAGTGTATCCTACATCAATTTAAATGCCTGACAGACTTGACACAGTCGATAGTAACATTCATTTTTAGCTTGTGCATTCTTTCCTTTCTTGGAAATGGTAAGAAAAGTATGTATATTTCTAGCTAAAAAACCTAATTTCTTGAAATCATACACTGAATTTTAAGGTAGACATGCGGTGGAAACCACCTAAAAGGCGTTCAGAGTTGCTTAGGGATTTGTAAGAATACACAGAGATGAAAAGCGTCTTCGGGTGCTAGTAAGAAAGATTGTCAAGTAAGTTGTGACAATGAGTGATGTTTAATTCTCAAAGTGAAGTTACATGGCTTTTAGATGCTTAGGAATGATAAACATGCTAGTGTGTAATTGTTCGTCAGTGATAGCCCAGTTGAACGATTTGTGTGCAAGTTTAACTTAAATTCATCCTAATGGATTGAGCTCACCACTATGCTGATTGTTCTTAGGGCTGCTGGGTGAATGCACTTATTTTTAGAGCTGGTTTGATCTACCTGAACTGAACTCCAGAAGTAGTTTAATCTGATACGAAACGTCTACATCTTGAGTAAGTGTATTTAAAACAGGAAAAAAAAAAGCCATTTAAGACATTGAAGTCATAGTAGAGTTTGATTTACCATCTTAAAAACAATGGGCCAAATTCATGGAAGTTAGTTTAGGCAGATGTCTGGCATCCTGAAGAACTGATACTCCGAGGAAGAGTGGTTCATGTTCTTGCTACTATGGGTCTGCATTTTTTAGGGATAAATTACTTTATATTTAGATGTCAAAAGATGATGATGAATTGGTGCAGCGGTTGCCAGCATTGTCTGCTTTACATTGGCACTAACAGAAAGGATACACGCAATCTCCTTTTGCGCATCTGTCGGCATCTTCTCCATAGGCTTCTGCATCTGATGACCGATGAGAGACGGATTAGTGTAGAGAGAAGATGTCCGAATGTTTCCACATTTCCAAGAACCTGATCTGTAGTTACTCTTTCTTCCTCACTGTGATAGCAGTTAAGAGACCAAGAAAGTCCTGTTAAGTAATGATTTTTTGAAGCAGAGGAGTCCGTGTTAGAACTGATTTTCATACCCAGTTGTGGGTGAAAACCAAGTCAGAGCAGGAAAGGGAACAACATCGGATAAAAAAATATTGTTAACTCACCTTCCTCTCTGGACACTTGTAGCTGCCCTTCTGCTCCCAGATTGAACAGGCTGCCGGAGTTGCAGGAGGACGTTCTGTGTGAAAGCCATTTACCAGGGTGAGCTCTTCTGACTGTTTGAGGTTGCTGGAAAGAAAAAGGCAATGGCTTTTGGTGTGTGACACGAATTTGATCATGAAACTGTTTCCTGACTTCCAAGAGTCGAATCAGTGGGGCACAGAGTGGCCAGTGGTGCTAGAGAGGACTAGCCAAGAATCCCTCAGTTTAACTTTGGGGTGAGGGAGAAGCAGAACCACATTGTCAGCATATTTCATTGGAGTGCTTGTGACTCTGGATGTGAAGTGGTGTAAGAGAGATCAGGATCTGGCCTTTTCAGCATTGACTGCTACATGTGATCAGGAGATAGTCTCATTTGGCTGATAGTGGTACGGATGAGGCTGTTGTAGATGCCAGCAGATAGAAGGCAGGTTCACGTTAGCTTCAAGCTCTGCTGGGAATACAGGGTCAAAAATCAGTGCTTGCTGAGTGGGAAAGGGCAAAACTAGTAGGGGAAGAGATGCTATTTTTAAGTTACCAAAAATATTAAATCAAATCCTTAAACTCCTTTGGAATATGCCTCTAGCAAGCAAAATCTGGAGTTGCCTTAATCCTTAAGGTTGACCCAGAAATAATTTTCTTCCAGAAAAAATCCCACCCAAGCAACCCGTCCAAATAAACGGCTCAATTTTCTGTTAGCAGAGACTGCATTTAGGTTAGCATTAAATCTGACCTTCTTTAAAAGATGGGCAAAAAGAAAGATCCAAGTTAATTATATGATTAAACTGGGAAATTTTCCATTTTGGCAGTGTTCTGTTAAATAACACTCGGCTACAGTGGTAGGCCTTAGCACATCTGGTCTGAAAAACACAGGAAGAGGAAATACATTGTTTATCAGACTAAATATAGTTGGATTGGATGTCTTCTTTCAATGAAATGGTCAGAGACGGTGGCTGATGTATACCGGGCGAGATTTTCAGTTGCTATAAATTGTACAGTCCCATGTATTCCAGTTGTTTTCATAGTATTTACAACCCACTGAGGTTCCCTTTGCAGAATATAAAATATAAATTAAACCAATAGCTATGGGTCGGCGAATGAGAGATGCAGAGTACCCCCATTTCCTTTGGGCTGCATGCACGTTGTAAGCCTTTCAGTTGTGCCAAGGATGAGAAAAATCTGGGTGACTTCAGCCTGAAGAGAGCAGTTGTATACATTCATTATTGCTCATAATCTCCCTGTTACTTGTGTTCAAACAAACGTGTTCATTAATTACCAGTTTATTTCAAGTTTACAGTATGTGTGTTTTTGCACTGTATACTGGGAGAGAGGGGAAACTCCTTGTGGAGGCCTCTCGCATCAGGACTGACAGGAGAAGTACTGGAAAGAGGTGTCAGCATGCTGGTCTGTTTTATCTGTGAATTGTGGTTGTGGCTGGTGGGAACTCAAAGCTACTGGTAACAGTGGTTTAGCCCAGATTCATCTCAGCCAGCTTTAGGGTGCTGTGCTGCTTACCCAGGTGCCCGAGGCACGCTATATAGTCACCTGACAGAAACAGATATTGCCTCGTGGGTGGATACAGCACCTTCTCATTCTACCGGTTATGTACGGGAAACTTGCTGAACTTAAGCACATCAGCAGGTGTCTTAATTTATGATGAATCCAAGCATCGCTCTGCACATCGGTGGTGCGCCCTTGCAGCCTGGCTCCCTCTTTTAGCTTACGCACATCTGCAGGCTGTTTTGGAAGCCACTTGGACCGAGCTATGTTGACAGTGGGGAGGGAAGGGGCAAGAAAGTACGTTTACCCTGGGGTGTCCATGTGGGGTTTTACTGATTTCCCTGCTTAGGGAAGAACCGTGTGTAGATGAGCCTGTGGATGTTGTCTATATTTCTGTGGAGCTTCATCGCTTAGGTTTGAGCTAGTCATGAGCCAGGCTTCAGTGATTGTCACTGACAGTGAGATGAAGAAACTCTTTGATCTTGCTCAGATCTTACTTCTAGGTAGCTGGTTTGTTCTCAGTCTTTGATGGGAGCACAGTTTCAGAATTCAGCTGTGAGCACCAGTTCCTTTCGAGCTAAGGTAGAGCTTTCCTCTTCATCTGCTGTTTCTGCCAGGAGTACCTGATCTGATGATGCTAGTTACTGCCGTCACTGGAATTCATCCCAAGAGAGAATAAAGATAATCCTGTGCCAGAATGGAGGGGGTGAAGGGCTAAAAGAAAGCAAACAGTGCCACAACCGGGTGAGGCATCTACTGTCACTGTATTATGCTGCTTCGCGGCATGTTTTGCTCTTGCTTCTGAGTACAATGAAAGAGCACGGTTCCATCTTAAACAGTGCCGTCTTCCCAGTGTCAACCTCTCAATGACCCCAAGGTTAGTTTGTAAAAAGAAAGTCAGACCTATTCCTCCCTGGAGATTTGAATGAACTGAGAGTGCTGGCTTGTAAGAAGTGAAAAGCAGGGAAAATGCAGAAGCTTGAAGGCTCTTGACTTTTGCTTGCCCTGCAGAATTCACTTACCTAAAAGTTGATAGGCGAAACAAGTTCTACTCTTGCTATTCTGACAGAACAATTGAAGTATTGCAATCACTCCTTTTTAGCGCATAGAAGTCTCTGCTTTGTTTTGAAAGCAGAGGAGAGGAAAGATACCTGGTACCTCATGATTAGAATTTAGTGGATTATCTCTAATGCACTGTAGTAAGTGAGGCCATTCCTTTTTTTAACCTTGTCCAGTACCATTTAAAAAAACTGTTTTTTCATGACGTTATATGCAATATGGTGTCTGACTGTAACTTCGATTATTGGGAAGGAAACTATTTCAATGTCCGCATATGACAAGAAATAATTTTTCTAATGCATGATTTGCTGACTTTGGGCAAAAGCCTATTTTCTTCCTGCTTGCCAAGGAACTCTCGAGGCAGGCAAATGCACTGTCTTCTCCTCTACAGAGCAGAGAAAGCATTTCTGGAGCCCATACAAAGTGATTCATGGCCTTATGCAGTCCCGTAGGCCAGAAAGCCCAAAGATGCAGATACTCTCCTCCTCCTCTGTTTTCCTCTGAAATGAGAGCAGAGCAGTAACTCTGACAACTAGTCTCTGGCAGCTGAGTAACCAAGCTGTATTTTAAGGTGGGGAGCATTTTCCCTTTTGCACTTAACGGAGTACTGTGTATTCAGGCTGGATATCAGTATTTGCTTCTGTAAATATGACCTTATTGATTTGCATCCTCCACCCGAGTCCCATATCTGTCTATATGCATATCTCCCAAGGAGAGAAGATACTGTTTAAGCTTCTGTAATATTAAATATCCCTGCCCTAACCTGAATGCACAAAAATGGAGTGCAATGAAATATAGCTACTTTATTTGATTTAATTTATTTTTTCTTGGAAAATAATTTTGCCTACGTTCAGTAGTAAGGAAAAGATAGTATCAGAGCAGTAAAACTGTCGAGTTGTTCATAATGCCTGGGATGATCGTGTAAATTAGACATGGGAAGGGACTGGTAGAGGGCTAGGTTCCCTGCACTGAACAGTGCTGGGTTACACCTGTATTGACCATCAAGCTTGTGATATCCTAGCATAAGTAGATTTACCAGGTAGCATGACACAAACTTACTGGGTCAATTTACCTGAGGTTTGGTGATGTATTAAAATTCTGTAGGAAAATACTTTTTAAATGGAAGTTGTAACAGAAAGTGAAAAATCCTCTCAATAGCTACGTGAACACACTCAATAGCTCAGATTTCTGTATCATTTTCCCACTTTTAAAAAGGGAGATTTTGAAGCACAGATGGGTTACAGCCAGTATTTTCAAGTTTAATGATCTGAGCTTTTGGGGTTTTTTCTCCTTCTGCAGTGAAGAGCATCTGCACTTTTTCAGTGGATAGTCATTGCAAAAACGACTTACACAACATTGTAAATTGTAGAGTGGTAATTGAGGATCCCGTAGCACTTTTGATAAATTAAGGTGAGATTTGTCTCATGGCGTGTTGATGTCTGTGTTGGAGTAGGACACCATAGTTAGTGAGTGTACCTAATGAATGCGAGCCAGCTCGCGCTACGTGCCTGAAGTGGGTCAGACAAACTGCACCCTAAACTCCCATTGGTGGTCATGTGCAGCTCACAGGCAAACACTGACCCTACAGACATCTGAAATTAGGCAAGGAGGATCTTCACCGAATTGGGAGGGTGCTGGCTGGATTGCAGCACTGATGTTTTGTGTTGCGGTTAGCAATGGTACTTACCTCTGCTTCCGACTTGACGCTTGTTGGGAAGCGTGAGGTCTTTTGTTTGGTTGGTTTTTTTCCTTTTTACATTTTTAATTTTATTCTAGAGCAGGTAGCACTACAGTGGTGTATGAAGTAACTGATCCTTGCTATAATACTGTGGCATAAAAATGATTTGGGGTTTCTCAAGTGTTTTAGAGATAAGGTTACTATATGAACATTGGACCATGCAGAATGTGCTGGCACATAATATTTGTGTCCCAGCTGATGAAGTATTTCCTTGTGCTTATTCAATACTAGATACCTATCACGAAACTTTCCCTAAAGAATCTGCTGGAATGACAGAAGATTCAGGTCTTCGTCTGTGATACAAAATGATCAACCACAAGAGCTCCATTATTATTTCAAAATGTTCCCCCTGCCTCCAGTTCCAGCTTCCAGAAGTGTTTCCAGTTTTGCATAGTTGGCTATCTGCATGTGTGCTTACCGTCTGTACAGAAATGCACTAAAATGAGTTGCCCTACCTGGGAAGGCTTTATATTGTGTAGAAAATGTGGCACTCGGTACTGCTCTTCATGTGCACAGGAGAGTTAACAGGTGTCGATCTCGTTTACAGAAATGATGGCGCTTTGCAATTTTCTATAATATATTGCAATATATTTAATGTCCTGTTTGACATGTGAAATGAAATTAAGTTAATGCATTGTTATGTTTTTGAAGTATGAGGAAGACGATTCACTAACAACCAGCAAGGTTTTTAGAAGGTGTCCAGTATGTAGCCGTCTGCGTGATCTGTCTGGTGTATGTGATGTTAAAGGAAGCAACAATACAGTCGCTGTTTAGAATGAAGAGTTTCTTTCAAATGATGCAATAGCTTACAGTGTATTTCCTTTGTAGCTGCCCAGTGTGGTGAAGGGGAAGCAGTTCTTGAAAAAGTCAAGATAACTGGTTAACTGTGAATGGGCCTAATCTTTCGTGAAACCAAGAAAATTTTTGGACACACACAGGACTTGAATACTCAAAAGGATTGGAACTTAGTGTTGTGCCAAAGTTAAACTACTGCAGTTGGCAGAAGTTCTGCACTGTAAATAGAAGACTGATTAAAAGACAGCTTGTAAAAAAGAAAAAAAAAATTTTAATACAGTACATTTTTATTCTGATACATGATGGAAACATTCTGTTTTAGACCTTTTTTGAAGAGGCTTCAGTGACCACTAGATTTTGTCCTCTTATATTTTGTTTGGCCTAATACTATATGTTCTAGTAAGATGGGCTTTATTGCCTGTGTTCTTTGATATGTGATTAAGCTTATAGCTTTGAGTGACCAAACATTTTACAGAGTAAAAGTTCTTAGAAACAGTATAATGTAACTGATATTTCTGTGTCTTATTTATCAGGCTCTGCACAAACTTGGGAAGTTGTGCTGGACTTGTACAACTCATATATGGGAACGCGGCATACTTCTGGATATTACAAACCTAAGCCTTTGTGGCAGTATGGATCTTGTCTTTGGATTTATTTTTGTTATTTTTTTGAGGCAAAGAGACGAATGGATGCTGCTGTAAAATATTTGTAATATTGCCATTATTGCTTTCTGTAGCAATTACTGCTTTTGCTTCAACAGATAAAGAAAATAAATCAGAGATAGAAAAATCCTAAAAGACGCTGGTAGAAGAAAGGAACATGTGGAAACTTCTGAAAATAAACTTTGTACCAAAAATTTGAAAACAGAAATAATAGAATAAATGTCTCGTTACTGAGCGTGTGTATTTTTAAGAGGTGATGTGGAAACCAGGAACCATGTCTGTGTGGAAATGTCACAAACTGAATCTTCTTAACTGTCTTTTTTCCTGTTAAAACTGATTTTCACCGATTCCTGAGATGCATTGAATTTGGAGAACTGGCTTGGCTGAACGGCCAGCGTGAGGTCAGCTTCACATGCGAGTCAGTACAGCTGCTTGTTGCTGAACTGTTCTGCTGTGTCAGCAGGCCAGGGATGTTGATGTCATTTTTCTGATTAAGGCAGATGCTCTTTATCATCGTATTTAAAATACTTGGGGTGGGAGGAGTAGGGGTGAGTAGGAACCACCTCCCTGCTTAAGCCCCTGTCCATTGGACGTCATGCTTTGTGGCTGCTTTTATCAAGTGCCTTTTCCTCAAAGAAGGGTCCGAGGTGAGCATTTTCTGCTGAGCTCTGACTTGCCGTGCCACTCACAGAGGGTTGTTGCCCGAGGCAGTGCCACCATCTTGTATC
Source organism: Steatornis caripensis (assembly GCA_013398225.1). Taxonomy (NCBI): domain Eukaryota; kingdom Metazoa; phylum Chordata; class Aves; order Caprimulgiformes; family Steatornithidae; genus Steatornis; species Steatornis caripensis. The sequence continues at coordinate 151,275 of VZSC01000051.1, read as the reverse complement.
AGTGTGGCTCATCACACCCGTCTACTTCAGCTGTTGCACTGCAACTGGAGGGGCTTGAGATGTGGTCTGCCCTGCAGGACCTGGCATTGTGCCTACAGACTTATCTCCACCTGAGAAAAAGATGTTCAAGGTGATTGATAGAATCATTTCTGTACTGCAGCTTATGTCAGGCCCAAAAAATTACGTGCTTAGCTGTAGTAGCAACCTGTTCACAGGCCTGGAGATGAGTGCTCCTAGTCAGTACAGCTTGGTGTTTGGCCACATAGTTTCACTTGGTTCGATGAAGAAAAAAAAAAAGGGGGGGGTGGGGAGAAAGAACAAATGCTTATTCAAGAATCCGTCAGCTAACGAGGGAGTTATGAAAAGCTCTGGATTATGCACACAGTCACCTTTTTTTAAACAGTTACCTTTTTTGTTTACAGTGTTACCAGCAATTCCCAAATGCTGCAGTTCAGTTGGTATTTTCACAAGAGACCAGCTGGCCTTGTGGGTTGTTTCCCCTCTCCCAGCCTCCTCTTCCCAGCCCCTTCCATCTTCCATTTGTTTTCATAACAATACTGTTAACTACTATTTTTAAGAATTTAAATACCAAGCCACTTTGTGCACTGCCTTATTTTTCCTTTTACACCAGAAAGTCCCCTCTAGAACAATGTGCAGTTGCTCCCTGGGGGCTCGATGTTGCTTTGAAACACTGCTGGTGGTGGTCTTCAGTCTATCGGATGGTGGTTTCTAACATTCTTGGTTGTTAAATGACTTGTTGCGCTTCAGATACTGTAAAATGAAACCTTTGAATATATTTGTATGTTTCTGCTGCAATAATGTTCAACTATTAGCATTGTGACTAATTCCTCTCCCATGTGTGTTTCTTTACAGGCTCAGTGCTGAGCTGATGTTCATTACCTTAAAATACTTGTTTGGTAGAAGAAAGAAAAGACGGAAAAAGGGAATGAAATTGTGTCGCACCTAGTTGATTTGTGTCTTTGGGTGAAAATAAAGGTTAGTGTTGGCAGTAATTCTCCTCTTAGTGATTTTCAGTTTTCCTAAATGAAAGCCAAATAGGAAAAAATGTAATTGCAGTGAAGCCTGTCTTAATGGACTAACATGGAAGAGGGCCCGCAAAATAGCCTCTAATAATGATGTGTTCTGAACCAAAGGAGGTGGTACAAATAATATTGCAATTGTAACTGCTCTCAATCCTACAGTTTCATTCCAGCAGCTGGCCAGAGCCTCCAGGTGAAGTCCAACTGCAAGGATTTCTGTGCAGGCATCGCAGCCGGCACTCACAAAGTGCAGAAACAAAGGCCCGCAGAAGCCCTGTGATGGAAGTGGCTTATCATTTTTCTTAGTGATACCACAAACTTAAAAACTGCATTGCTGATGTATGATTTATGGTGTTCTTTGCTCTAAATTTGTTTCGCTTGCAATGATTTAGGGAAGGGAGCAATTGTGGGCAAAGTCCATTCTTGATTTCTGCATTTTGTTTGCATTTATTCATTGAGCATTTCCCTCTGCTTTGCCTCACGATCTCTGCGGGCACTGATACTTGTAAAAGGCAAGTATGAAGCCATAGAAGCTAAATTTAGTAACAGTTTCCACTGGACCTTTCCAACAGTGCAAAAGCTGCATGGGAAACAAGGCAGTGGAGAATCACCAAGTGTTTGGTTGTTGCCCTTGTGGAGGCAGCCTCCCGTGCTGGCCTCCATGTGGAAAAGGAGAGCAGGACTGGGAAAGCCCAGGTGGTGCCAGGATCACTCAAGGGCAGTCCCAAAGCCCTGGGTATGTTTCTTCAATGTAGCATATTTTTTTCTAGTTCTTCAGATTTGTTTCTCTTTGTTCCTGCAAGACAGCAATATTGTAGGAAGTCAGCTCAGTGTAATGGATGTTACTACAGTAGAGGTCTACAGCAGCCAAGGCTGCTTAAATGGTGTCCTAGAGGAGCTGCTACCAGCCCCACATAGTCCTGACCAGTCCTGAGAACTTCACGGTAGTAAAGTTTTGACCTAGAGAGGTGACAAATCTGCTGTGGTCTCCACGGCCTGGTTTCATCACGAGTAGCAATTAAGCAACAAGCGTAACGGTGGCCAGGGGAGGTCAATGAGTTTTCAGAGACAAACTGATAAAACTGAAAAAAGGGCACAGAAGGAGGCATACAAACTTCACTGTGCCCGACAGGGAGTCTGTTGGGTTTTTTTCCAGTTGGAGCAGTAGATCGGAGATACTGCCCTTTACGATGATGGCTGTGTCAAGATTGTATCCACAGACCATCAAGCTACAGCCTCAGTGCTTGTACTACACGGCTGAGTGAAGCAGTTTGGACATGTTATTTGCATCTGTACTGGAAATGTGCAGGCTTGTGTAGGAAGATCACTGCTTTAGAATTCTCCCTGGCACCTGGTCACCACCTTCTTTCTGTCTTTCCAGAAAGCTTTTTTCCCCTTCTCTTTTCAACAGCATTCTGGTCAAACCCAAGGGCGTGCTCATTCTGTTCATCGTTTATCTTACTAGACAGAAAATAGTTGCAAAACCCATTAGTAGCTGAACACATCTGTGTGTAGTGCACCCTTTTGGCAATAATGACTTTATTGGGTTTTGTGAGGCCTGAGGGGGAAGGATTATGGCCTAGTTAATAAGGCTTGCCAGGGGTTTGAAAGGTTGTGCTGTCTTAAGGTAGAGCAGGTAAACAAGCCATCTTCTGGGGGATGTGTCCTTTCCTATCTGGGCTAAGGACCCCTGAAAAGCTTTTGGCTTCTGCTACCAACAATCGGTTCTTACTCTTTGATTTCTATGATGCGCGAACCCTCACCTCCCCACTCATTTTTGTTGTGTCTTACTAGACCTGTGGGGCGTCTTGATAATTTGCAAAGAAGGTGGATTCCACTGTTTTGCTCTTCTGAGAGATGAGAAAGCAAAAGGAGATTCCCCACCGGCTGGGCTCAGCGGCTGACTGGAGCAGTGCTGCTGCTCTGGCTGTCCCCACCTCCCCAGTCACGTCTTCCTGCCTGGTTTCTTGCCTGATGCCATTCTGCTCAGCCACGGGCCTCTGCACCCATGTTGAGACTGCCTTGATTTCAGTGTACCCCCCTCCTTCTGCAGTGCATGAGGGTGCCAAAGCACTTTCCCCTTTTAGGAGTAGGGAGTCATTTTAGTTCCCGCATTTGCCTTTGCTCAGTCCTGGTTTTACCTTCCTCAAGGACAGATCTGGATTTAGCAAATGCAGCTTCCTCTGGGTCACAGTTGGCTTCACAGTTGGTTTCTCGGCTAGCTTGAGATGGATGGAAGTTCATCCCGATTCTACTGGCACTTCTTTAAAGATGTACTGAGTTTGAGACAAGTATTCTTTTTCTGAAATTTGGGTCAGTAACTTCTGGGAGCTTTGGCTCAGGGGGAGTAAGTCTTTCGCCACCCTCAGTGTGACCACTTGCTGTTCGAGGAGGATTGCTCTTGAGCTCTGCAGTTGCATCTCAAACCATTGTAGTAAGGTTTGTTAGAGCTCATCTGAGCTCGTCAGAGTTTTAACTGCAGTCTTGTTTGCAGTTTGTGGTAGTGATAACCTCTGTATGCCCCTAGCCATGAAATGTTATTTGTGTTACCCTCCCTCTAGTCATGGACAACATTCCCTGATGTGTGACACCATGCAAAAAAGGATGAAAGACAGTCGGTCTCTGCTGTAAAGAACTTGCAAGCTAAATGGCAAGAGACAAGGACACAGCAAGACAATGTCAGCAAATAAAGACCTGCTCCTCTTCTCTTTTCATGAACATGTTTAGGGAAGAGCCTATGTTACAGCTGTCACAATGTCTGGAAGAATCCACTCAACAATTCAGGAGCCACCCATCCTTTGAGGAATGCTGCCTGTGGGCCTTAATGCCCTCTTCACTGCAGGCAGCTCTCTTGCTTTGAGGAGGGAGTTAATCTCTCTTTCGCTTTCTTCCAGGGCAGCTCCTTTCCACCATGTTTTAATAAAGCTGTAAACCACGTGAGAGCTGCATTATTCCTTAGCCGATGGGTACATGTAAGTAGTGCCTACCAAGATAGCGCCCTAGTTGCCAACTGAGGTTTCTTGTTTCTACTGTGTGTGCTTGATGGTCTCTGAAACCTTTGTGGTGTGCGTTCTCCTGGGACAAGAGTGGCCGGGCTGTCGCAAGGACCCATGGAGGCTATCACAATACAAATAATAACTTCAGGAATTAAAGAAACACTGGGGGTGAATTCTTCTGAATTACTTCTGTCTCAGCGTTGACTGGGAAGCAGGGAGAAGGGCGGCTGTCGGGCTTCGTCTGCCACACAAAAATACATTTTCTTTTCCTGGCCAGAAGGCTCAGGCAATAGGGCAGTGTGACAAATTCCTGCCTATTGCTTTCAGTTGTCTTCACCGCCCAGGCTTTCTGTAGGTTCACCCTGACTGCAAGATGAAGGCTGCCTCCTGTTCAGCGAGGTTGGAGCTGGGTCACAGCACCTCACTGCCAGCATAACGAGGCATGCTCGTGTGAACAGCTACAATAGCTTTGCTGATGCGCAGGAACTTGCTCAGCGACTGCATCTTAGTGGAGCCCATTTGTTTTATTGGTCCGATGTTCCAATGCTGAGCCAGTGGTTTAGGCTGGCAGTGGAGGAAGACCTCGGCTGCCTTTAGGAGGAGATTCATCCTCAGCTTTTTATCCCCAAAGCTGCCTGCACAGAGCAGCTGCAGCAGCACAGCCTCTCGTAGCACTTATGTATCTCTGAGCCCCCTCAAAGCTGCCTCTTCCAGGGAGGTTGTTTGCTCCTGCATGAAGCCAAGGCGAGCAGCACCACAGCAAATCATGCCATGCAAACTCAGGCAAACAGCTTTACTTAAGTATAGTGGGAATTTGTATTCTGGCAGCTACACTGATGACTCGGGTCTTAGCAGAGAAATTAAGCAAATCTCCAGTGCTGACAAGGCACAGGAATTTCCTAAAGTTGCATTTTTTTATTTCTGTAACTAATAGAAAAGGAGCCTTTTAAATGTCTGTGGGGAGGTGGGGGAAGGGGAGAGACAGGCAAGGGAGGAAGGAAGAAGAGAGGCGATATTATGCCGGTGGCTTATGACTGAAACCACGCAGTCAGCTGCTAGGCCCCCTGTGTGGCGCTTGGGAGTCGCTGCTCTCCTATCCCTGGTTTACCAGACAAAGGCATTCTCTGCGTTGCAACACAGAGCCTTTGCAGACCATGTTGGTATCCTTGGAGGCAAGGATAGCTGAAACCCCCAGCCCTGGAGGACTCTGCAATCCAAGCTGGCAGCCAACGGGCTGCTCTGGGATTTGCCCCTGGGAGTGCCTTGCTCTTTGTGTTTTACTTTGAGCTGGGGCCACATTTCACTTTGATTACTCATGTTTCTTTTTTGGTTTTTCTTCTTTTTGATTTGTTCTTAATTGTCTTGCTGGGTTTTTGTGCTTTGCTTATTAGACTGGTGTGTTGCAGCGTGACCTGCAGTCCTGGAGGAGTGGGAAAGGAACACGGATGTCCAGTGTATGTGAGAAGTGCAGATGCTGTTAACTGTTTAGACACTAATGCTAATATCCGTAGCCTGACTCCTCTTTGCTCTGCCTCGGTCCTGCAGGAGCTCATCACATGAGTCTACAGGCAGGAGGAAGCCAGATGGTTTTGGTGTGCACATGCAAGCAGCTCTGACTGTGCTTACCTACCTTGATGCTTGTAACAATAAGACTCAAGCATGTCAGGCAAACTCCTGATTCTTTCCAGACTTAATTGCTAAGCAGTTTCCTATGTTTAGGAGGGCTTGTTTACCAAACAGCAACTTTAAAGCCAAAAGAAACCTCAATCCCTTTTTATTTTCTGATCAAATTCACCTGCCAAAGTTGTGTTTGTACCCAGGGATTTATGCCAGCTGATGGTACATCCAGTCATAGCTATGCTGGTATGGAAGGGTATTTTGAGCACATATCCACTTAGAACAACAACAAAAAAACCAAACCCAGAAATTGTATTTTACACGTCTAGTAGAAGGAAACCTTTAAAATTATCCATACGAGCAGTGCTTTGGCCTCAAAAGCTGTTCTGGTATAGACAGGTTCATTAGTCCATTTTTCAGGTTAAGGAAGTACAAGGATGACTTTTCAGCTCACCTCCTCCAAACCCGCATGGTCATTAGATGGGAGAAAACAGACCTTCCTGGATGAACGGACTGGCAAGGCAGAGAGAGGAAACAGCATCACAGTACACTTAGAACTCATTCTGTGTACAGTAACATAATGGGGCAGGGCGTACGGCTGGGGTAGCCACAACTTCACCTAGGTGCCGTTAATGATCAGCAGCATGCCCAGGAGAGTCTTTACATCTTGACAAAGCTCTAGGATCAGTCTTTCATTCGTCACGTCCCCTTTTCCCATAGCACAGCGTAGGGGGCTTTGGGAAATCCTGCCTCGGAAAGCCTGAGATTTCACAAGTTTCGTCTTCTGCTTTGGGGCAGAACCAAAGTCAAATGGAAAAGTTACCGAAATACACTCCCACCCACGCCTGCACGGGCACCAGGCCAAGATACTAACAGAAGAACTCTACAGTTACGCAATTAATTTATCAAAGCATGGGACACTTTGGTTCCAAGAGTTTGTTACAGGATCTTAGAACGCGTCCATTACAGTGACTCGTGCGACCAAACGTGCCAGAGCAGTGCAGCAGTGGCCCCGGTGCCCATCGGGGAGCGCACGCCGTGCCCGTTTACGGCCCACCTCCTAAAACCAACGGGCAAACGCCAGAACTGAGGCACAAGCTGTCCGAAGGCAGGGCCTTCGCTTGCTTCCTTGCTCCTGGCAAGACCGGCGGCGCCCGAGTTGCCACCACCCCGGGTTCCAGTAAGCGCCCCGGCGTAGCCGTGCTCCCCGCCTGCCGCAAGGACTGCCCTACCGCAGCCCGTGTGGCGGGGCGGGGG
>VZSC01000051.1:129990-144242 GCA_013398225.1 Steatornis caripensis | reverse complement strand
CCGCCTCAAGCATCCAGCGGGCCGGGCCGCGGGGAGCCCGCGCTGGAGCGCGGCGGTCTGGACTACAGCTCCCTCCTCACACCGCGCCGCCCAAGATGGCCGTCGCCCGCCGCGTCCCCTCTAGCCCGCGCCGCCCCTAACTCGGTGTCCCCCGGGAGCTCGTTTCCGCCGCGCGCCCGCCGCGCCCCCGCCCTCCGTGGCCCTCCGGGAGCGGCGCGATGGAGCCGCTGCTTGGCTGGCAGTTCGAGGACTCCCTCTTCGCCCCGAGCCGGGAGCGGGGCCCGGGCGGCGGGGCCGGGCCGGCCTGCGGCGCGAAGCACTGCGAGCCCCGTGTGAGGAGCCGGGGGTGGCGGAAGCGGCCGAAGGGGTGGGTCGGAGGCGGCTTCAGCCCCCCCCTGACGGGTTTGTGTTGTGCCCGCAGTGGTTTCGCAGCGAGGCGGACGGCGGGGAAGGCGCCAGCGGGCAAACGGCCAGCAAGTTCCGGGCGGACTGGGCCTACCGGCAGCAGGAGTTCGAGGTATTTCCAGGGCTCTCTTCCGGCCGGGGCCCTGGTCGGTGGAAGTCGTGGGGCTGTGAACTGGGGTGATCCCATAGGCCCCATGTGCTGAGGGAGCGTGTACGTATGGTTATGTAAAAACCTCCTGGCTTGGCTACGGCCTGGAGGTGCTAGAGACCGTGGTGCAGTTATGCCCAGCTCGATGGCTCCTGGTTTGTGCCGAAAGCACGACAGCCCCACGGGTGGTGACCCAGTGAAGAGCCGTCCTGCTGGCCGAGCTGCGGTCAGGCCACCATGGGTAACTGTGTTCTGGCAGGCTCCCCCAGATGGATGTCATCTTTCCAGGAGTCAGCATGAAGTCAATGTACTGTGTCCAGTTCTGGGCTCCCCAGTTCAAGAGAGACAGGGAACGACTGGAGACAGTCCAGCAGAGGGCTACGAAGACGGTGACGGGACCAGAGCATCTCTCTTGTGAGGAAAGGTTGAGAGACCTGGGTCTGTTCAGCCTGGAGAAGAGAAGACTGAGAGGAGATCTCATCAATGCTTATAAATATGTAAAGGGAGGGTGTCAAGAGGATAGGGCCAGACTCTTTTCAGTGGTGCCCAGCGACAGGACAAGGGGCAATGGGCACAAGCTGGAGCACAGGCAGTTCTATCTGAACATGAGGAAGAACTTCTTTACTGTGAGGGTGACAGAGCCCTGGAACAGGCTGCCCAGAGAGGCTGTGGGGTCTCCTTCTCTGGAGGTATTCAAACCCCACCTGGACATGTTCCTGTGCACCCTGCTCTAGGCTAACCTGCTTTAGCAGGGGGTTTGGACTGGATGATCTCCAGGGGTGCCTTCCAACCCCTACCATTCTGTGATTCTGAAATGTAAAATGGCCAGAAATGCCGCCCTGCAACCAGAGCTCATCCAGATCAGGCTTGCACACCCGAGCGGTTTGGTAGTGAGCAGAGCTGGTGCTTGTGGCCGTGGAAGTCATGGTCAGCCACAGTTAAGCAAGTGGATTTCTCTGCTCCTGGGGATAATACCGTGTCCCACAAAGGCTGTCAAATCGCTGGCAACCACGTGGCTGCTGCTCACCTTTCTCAGAGCTCCCTCTGCTCTCAGATAAAAGCTGACTGTAGTTGTCAGGCTCCTGACAGTTTGCTTATGAGCCTCATCGTTAATTGTCCCACCTCTCTGCTGCCTCCCCTCTCTCTGGATTGCTGGTTGTGCCTTTGGGGTGTATTTGTGTTCCTCATTTCTGTTCCTGCCTGCTGCAGTCCTAGACCTTGTACCTCACTGCCTGCCTCCTAAGCTGCATTTGTAGTCATCGATGCTCTTTTGCCTCTGTAGTCCTAATTGCAGGATCCAGTCCTTTATTACCTTGTTTCCTGGTTGAAATTAGCCACTTCTGCACTTGTTTCAACTGTAATAGCTTTTTGTTCCAGGCTATGGTTTGCATAATAGGCTTCCTGATTTCAAAACCCTCAGGCTGACTTCTGACTCCACTTCTTTCACCTTGCCCATTGGATTTGTGGATCTTTTTCTACCTCTGTTGGCACTGACTTCTGCTTTTTAATGTTATTCCAGTGTTACTTTTAATGTTATTCCAGTGTTACTGTTGCCTTGTCTATACCCGACAGATGCTTTCCAGTCTCAGCTAAGACACCCTGAAGGGGTTCTTGGAAGTGTGCTGAGAGGAGAGATGCCTCAGGCTGTGATCAGACATGGCTGCTGACCCTCAGGAAGAGCAGATAGGACCTTGCTGTGCGCTGTGGTGCCCTCTCAGGCCCCCTCAGATCTGCCAGTGGAACAGACCATTGCTTCCTAACCCTTATCTGTTGCAGTGATCCATGTTAAAAATGTCTCCAGTCTTATTGCTAACCTGGATCACTGTGACAGAACCAGAATATAAAATAACAGATCTGAAGCACCGACCTTAGACGGGGGGCTGAAAATAAGTAAATGGGGTTGGTAAACTCTTCGCTCATTGTGGATACTTTTTTACATCAACCTAGGCCACTTGATAGGAAATGCCAAGGAAAGCAGTGATGTTAGCTGTGCCTGTTTTTAGGATACAGATGACTGCAGAATCTGCTTGGGAGTTGTAACGCCTGATCCTTGCCAGGTTATATCTCTTTGTCACATAACAAGGTGAACAAGCATGTCCTTCAACTCTCCTCTGATCCTTTTTCACCAGTGGCTGCTGCACTCACTGGGCAGAGGGGAGCTCTCTCTTTTGCTTGAGAAGAAAGCAAACCTAACAGCAGGGAAGAAAAATATTTCAGCCATTTTGCTAGGAAGTATTTAGGGTGTGTCGCCTGGAAGCTCTTTCTGTTAGAAGCATTCAAGTTTGCAAGGAATAATTAAATACTCATTTTGAGAGATGGGGGAATGAGCACTGCTCTTCAGTCTTCTGGTCTGAGCACTCATACGGAGGGGGAGGAACTAAAATTCCAGTCTTAGCTTCACTGAATACTTAATTTAATGTATTTAAATGTTAATTGGAGTCCTGATGAGTGCTCTGAGCATTAAGATACAGAAGTATTGCTCGTTCTTGTCTTTTTCCTTAGCCCAATTAATATTTAATTATTTCATGTGAATTAGAAGCACCCTACAGGAACAGTAGAGATTCACCTTCCTTGCGGTATTCTCTGACTTGCTGATTATTCATGTGAGGTGAGGTACTTGCAGGTTCCTGTGGAGAATGTCACGGATTTCAAACAAGGTCCCCCAAATCTAGCATGGGTGCTCTCATCATTGAGTTGGGAGCTGGGGGAAAGATGCCTTGTGTCATGTATTGCCCAGTTTGATAGATGATCCCGTCTGGATCAGGTCTCATAGGGGAGAGGTGGACAGATGTGTGGTGAATCCTGCCAGGGCTTAAACATGAGTTAGGACTGAGGTTGCTGATCACTGTCTAGACTTGGCTGTGTAGTACCGGGGCCCTCATGTGTTGCTGGCGTAGGTGGTAGCTGAGTCTGGAGAAATGAAAATGTGCACTTCAGCTCCTGAATTCCCTTTGTGACCATAGTTATAAACAGAATGTACTGTCAGGCTTACCTTTTAATGACAATCTCTCACTGTTTTTGTTTGGCTTTTATTTTTGTCAACACTACTAGAAAGCCCTGTGTGAATACTCAAACTGCTTACTACTCTTACCTCCCAGTAATATTGCAATGAGACGAGATGTCCAAGAGGGCCAGGCTCGGTGTTTATCTCGCCTAGGAAGGCACAAGGAGGCTCTGGATATTGCAGAAAAAATGGTAAACAATGCAGTCTTTCTTTTAGGCTTTGCACATAAAAATATTGCCAGTAGTTCTTTTATATGGACCATTTTCTGGAAAAATATTCTTTGTATGTATAATCCTTCAGGATGTTCAGTGCTCAGAGTATTTGGTAAACAGAGGGTAACTGTCACTGCAGACATAATCACTCTTTAGAAATCAGAACACCCTGTACCACAATGAGCTCCCTGTGCAGGGAGGCTGGTAGTCCTGGAAGGGACTAAATATCATGCTCTGCCAGGCAGAATTAATGTAATGTAATAGGAATTATAAGAAAGGGGATAAATGAGTGCTTAAATCTTTCCACTATAAAAGTGATGGTACGGAACTCCCTTTTATTTCCGTATACTCACTGCCAAACTGCCACCAAGAAGAGTATCTGACCACAAATTGAGTTTTTCCCATAAAGGAAAAAGTCCAGAGGCTCTGAAGAATTTTGCTGCTGCTGTTTATTTTATATAAAAGGTGCTTACACTACAAAGAAGGGCAGCTGTATAAAACTGTGAAGGCAAATATATGACAGCATTTGGGACTTTTTGTCTTTCAGACTGGGACAAGACAGCTAGAGGGAATGCCGTCTGCTTGATCTTGCATGATCTGTATCGTGTTGTATCATGTAAAATTAAGAGCACAGTTTTGTACAACTTAAAAATTGGTGATATTTGTGTGTCATTATTCAGGAAGATATTTTCTTAGGCTCTGAAGGATGATTCTGTTCTAGTCCTGTTTGTAATCTGTTATCGTTTGTTTCTAGAGAAATGATGCTACTAACACCGATCACTTAACGATGGTTCTCAACCTGCAGTTTGCCATTTACCAGGGTCTGGAAAATGTGGAAAAAAAGATCATGTGTCTGCAGCAACTGATCTGCTTACATCCATTCAACCCTTGGTACTGGAAGTTACTTGCTGAAGCTTATACGAGCCTTTTACAGAGTTTGTCTCCATTAGTCCTTCCAGAAACAAATCTAAATCTGTCTGAAGAGGTTAGTGTCGGTGACAGTAGTTTCAAAACATCAGCTGGAAGAGAGGTTAATTTGCAGCCTCACAGATCAGATGGCGAGGAGGAAGGGCCTTGGCCCAGCCTTGGTCCAGAAACAAAGAGAGAGAATGCAGTGACTTGTAGGAGCAGCCAAGCTGTAAAAGAATACCTCTGCACTTTGGAAGAACCGGAAAAGATGAACGAGGGGAAACGCGCAGTCTCCGAGTCCTGGGAGCAGAACATGTCGAAGAAAGTTGAGATAAAGGCATGTGCTTCATTTATTAGAGCAAGGTAACTAAATGTATTCTTAGAATAATGTTAACTTCTCCCAGTTGAGGACAATTTAAAGCGTATTTTTTCCAGCCTTAATATTTTCAGTTTACATTTTCAATTTAAATGTTTGTTTCAGCTTTGGCAACACTAACTTAGAAGCACCCTGCTATTGCTTCAGATCTAAAAAGCAAAATCCACTAGCGTGGTAGCTGTGAACGAGCTAAATCTTAAGTGGAAAGAGTAAGCCACTGTCATGCACTGCTGAGAAGTAAAGCGTTTTTTAATGACCTTATTATATGAATTTTTCAAGTAATTGTATACAACAGCCTGTTAGAGAGCATGGCTGTTTCTGGTTTGGTGTTAAAGATGCAGCAGCAGAAGTGCCCCATAGGGAAGGCCAGCCAGTCTTCCTTCTGCGAGAGCCACCTGTCTTATTTGCTTGAAGCCTCATGCTTGAGCGAAAATGTATTTTATAATAATACCCCAATCTGCATAATGGATGAGGTTGAAAAATTAACTCTGTGACAGCTGACTGACAGGGCTGCATTAAAATGCTCTTTCCTTTTCTTCCCTCTCTTCCGAAAACTCTTGCACACAATAAAAATCCCCAAAACATAATCTTTCAAAGAGATAATTAGGAACTGTTTTTATTAAAATAGTCTTGGATTTTTTACCCCCCTCCTGCCTCTCAGTAATGTATTAGTCACCAAACGTATTTAAAGCCGTTTTATGAACTTTCAAATATGTTTACAGAGAACACTTTATAACTGTCCTGTTAGGGCAAGATTTAAGAAATGTAAAAAAAGATACAGTAGGTTTTATCTGTACTCAGACTAAGAGACGATGATTTTAGTTGCTACTTGGGAGAAGTTAATAGATTTAGTACTAATATGGAATATTAAAGCTACATTCATGTTAAAATAATTTGTGTTGCTTGTTTCGTTGTGTGTGGTTCAGCATTGAGACAGTTATAACTTGTGGGGTTTTCTTACTTGGCTGCACAGTTCATTAAGTGTTATTGTGGTTTATATTTGCCAATATGCTTGTCCAGGGCTTATGCATTCAATAGTTTGTCTAATATTTTCAGGTCTCTTGCATTTTAAGTGAGATGTGGATGTTGCATAAACATATGTGCAGGGTAAATTGCACCTGGAAAAGGGGTGTTGGTGTTGCTTTTTGTAGGAAATAAGGTTCTGTGTTAAAGCGTCATGAATAAATGACTGTTCTAGTTTTGTGAACAACAACAAAAAATTGGATAAATGGTTTTGTTTGATTTTCATTCTCTCTTACGTTATGTTGGTGTAGATTTTGAAACAAAAACGCTTTACAAATTAAAAATACTTTCCATTTTCATTTCCATTCAAATCTATTACTGACTTTACAAATGATTGGTTGGCTCACACTTGTAAATTTTCATGTTTATAATGCTCAAATGGAAACTTTCATCTAAGATACTGAGTCTTCTCTTCATAAAAATATACACCTTTATTATACCTGCTTCATTTAACTTTGGTAAATGTGATTTAGAAAATGTTGTTGTTCTTTATGCATAAAGCTTGAATTAAACATAGTTTCAGTAGTGATGCTACTAAGTGATATTTGTCTAAAACCCCCAAATGTCTTGCTTTTGCGGTTACAAAATTGCTGCCATGCAATGCGATCTTGTTGGGCCTTAGTAAGGATGTGGGACACCTCATGTACTGCAGTTAACGCTAGCTTCATTTTTGAGTTGTGTGACGAATACATGGGAGAAAAACGTTTGCTCAAAGCAACCAGAGATACTTGGCATGTTGTTTTTCAAAAGTACTTCTCAGTACTTCTGTCATAGCACAGATACACCATATCCGTAGCAGATTGATATGGATGTATGAATTTCTTTGCAGTTTTTGCGGTTGGTAGAAGTCAGGAAGAAGAGCTGTTTTTAAAGTATTAACATTTTGTTTGGTCTTAGGTTTCCTGACTTACTCTTTTGCCAGCTATACCTTTTTTTTAACTGTCTTTTTCATTTCAGGCTTTTACTTCAGCTTACCCAGTTCCAACAGTCGTCCTTTGTGCTGGAGAATAACATAAAAGGTCAAAAAGAAATTGATGACAAAGTGGCACAGCTTGGTGTCTGTGAAAACTCTTTGCTGTTGATGACCAAGGTAAGGGAATGCGTCATTGTGTGCAAGTTCTCAGCTATACGTAGGCCTGCTGAGGTATCCGAGCCAGTTCAGGCACGAAGTCCTGTAAGCATGACACTCCCCTGAGCTAATTAACTGTGCCAGGAAGCAAGGTAAATTAGCTGGGCCGGGTTGCCCCGGTAGTGTATTATCTGGAACTGACAGTGATAGCTTAATAGCACTGGCTTGTGTCATGCAGGTGTATCTCTGTTCTGCTGAGATTCTCCTTTTGGGAATGTTCAGGGTGGTTAAGTTTCTCATTGGACGTTTGCAGACGCATCATTGTTGTGCGTTTCCTGGGATGCAGATTTTTATCTCAGAAATTCCAGATGCAGCAAAGTGAATCACAAGTATGAAATGGAAGGGGAGATTACTTTGATGGCCACGGTAGTATTAAACACTTCCAGAAAAAGTATTAAACATTTTCAGAAAAAGCCAGAGACATTGTTTTACATGATTTCTTTGTTCTGTTTCATGTACTGGGTTCTAGTTTCAGACATACGAAGGAGGAGAGGAACATTGCATGACTTTATTCATGGAGATTAAACATTTTTAGTGCTATCTATCGAGATTCTGACATTTATCTTAAGGAACAAAAGAAAGCCAGCGACATTCTAACTTTGCTGTTAGTATTCCAGCTTTAAGTCCGTAAAATGCAAGCCGTTGCCGGGTTGGTGGGCAGTCTTGCGGGATTTCATCCATAAGAGGGCAGTAGCATGCAGACTATCTCCAGTTTTGAAAAGGTTGGGAAAATAAACTTCTCTCCTTGCTTCCCTTGGTCCAACATCCCTCAGGACGAGATCCGAGTGTTGGTGCTGTTGCAATGTGAGCACTGAATGCAGAGTTGGCGTTGGGATTTCACACTGCTACTTGGAGAATAAAAATCCCCCCTTACAAGCGTAGCCAGAAACCGGGCGGGGTTGTGCAGCCGTGAAGCTTGGGCTCTCAGTTTTCTGTGTTTATTGCAGAACGCATCAGGCAGGCAGCTTTGCTGTGAGTTCGAAGCTTCTGGATGGCGTGTGGTTCATGTGTCAAGGGCTTTTGTTGTAAAAATCTGTTGTTAATGTAATATTTGCTGTTTTCTCTGCACATTATTTTCTTGTTTCCCATCTTTCTTACTCTTTGCAGGTTATGGGGCAGGATCTTGTACCAGAAAAACTAAAAGAGGAATTTCAAGGTGAGGTAAAATGCATAGGCCCTTCAGCACTGTCATCGTTGGTAACTGCGTCAGCCACAGAATTTGAAATCAAATGGTTTGGTAATCTCCAAGATGATTTATGTCACTTTGACAGCCAATTCTATTCAGATATGTATCTCCCACCTTCTGTAACTTAAAGGTTTTATTGTCTTTATTTTTGTATCTCCAAATGATTATGGAATGGTATGTTCAATAAAGTTCAGATTACACTTTTTAAGAATTCTTCTTGTATGTCTTTTGAGAACACATAAATCTCCGCATTTAAACTCTTAACATCTTATAATTTTCTTTGCTCACCGATTTGTTTGTATTTAAAATAATAAGAAACCCAGTATAAAATTGAGCTTTCAGTTCAGCTTTCAGAGGTAACTTTCCATCATAAATCTCACTGTCTTGTGCTTGAAGTGCCTGTGATTTTTTTGGGTCTGTGATGCTGGTGGTATGGAAGGCTTCCTTTATGATTTCTGGCTTGAAAGTTTCTTGGTATTAAATTCTATGTTGTTGCATTTAGAGCCATGGAATTAGTAATTTTCTTAATTATTTTTTAATATTTCTTGATTAATTGACATTTTAGTAGTTTCCTGTTCAGAGCTGGATAGCTAGAAATTACATGTGTTTATGCTGAGAAATAGTCAACAAGAATAACTCCATATGTCTTAGAAAAAAAATCTAAATGGTAAATATTTAACTTAGAACTGGAAGGAGATTTTCTTTCTTCAAAGCTAAGTGTTTTTTGCAGGCGTAGAACTAGTTATAGTCTTGTCTTCAGTGTGCTTAGACGAGGGAGGAGAAAAACTGTCAAGGTTGTTTATATGAACTGAAGAGTGTTTAGTCAGATCATATCCTTTGTAAAACCCTGCAAGGAAGAAGATCTTTGCTGTGAAAACTGGCAGTGTTGTTTCTGCATCATACAGCAACTCATGTTATGCTTTCAGTTCATAATGACACCACTTTGTTTTACTTTCTGAAGCATCGATGCTTTGGGCTTCCACAGAAAAAGGCAGATATTATCCTGTAGTTTCTTTTGCTTGAAATAATTTACATTTGAGGCAAACAAAGTGTAGTCTTCCCCATCTTCTCTTAAACTGTGAGACTTAAATTCTTTTTGTGTTCTTTAATGGTTGTAGTTTAAAACCAGGAATCTCATCGACATAATTTGCTGTGACTTTTCTTCATGTTTTCCTGTGTTTTCCTTCTGAAGTACTAAGGAGTGCTGAAACTAAATAACTCACAATTGAATGGTAATTCACCATACGTGAACACACTTTGTATCTGCTACTTTTAGGTGCATTTTAAAGCTTTAAGCTACTGGGTAAGGGACCTGACGCTAACCCTTGGTATGGGTATAGTCTTCTGCTAAGTTGACTGTGAAACCTCTCCGGAAAAATGGAATATCACCTTCAGCCATGTCAAATTATCTTTGATAGTTTGGTGACTTAATGCGATTAAACCACATCCTGGTCAGCTGGTTATGAAAGATGATGGCTTGGCAAGTATACTTGGGTAAGCATTAATGCACTCATAATGTATTACAGAATATTTGATTTAGTCGTGCGTGTGCTTTGCTATGTGGAAATTTTTGTGTGTGTATGTGTGTGTGTGTAGAGCACTGTATTTGGATGGCAGTGAAGCCCGCCTGAAGGGCTCGGTATGCTTTTACAACTAACTGTTGTCGTAAGCGTTCAGTAGACACTGTCCATAATGTGCTGTAAATTAATTATGATGTTGGCATCAACAGTAGAATGTCTTACAGCAAAGACATTTCAAACATGGAAAGCTTGGTGCCAAATATGTCAGCAAAAAACCGGAACAGGGACTTCTCCTACTTTCTGTTTAAATTTATGGTCATGAGTAGCCACATACAAAGACTATAATTTGTTTTGCCACAGCTCTCTTAGGGTCGGTAGTTAGGACACCAGAACACAGCGTTTGTGAAACCAGGTCTGCATGGATGGTTCATGGGAACACGCCAAATGGTTTGGCTCCACAGTTTAGAAGGTGGAAATAGCTTTGGAGCTGTTTTAGCAGCAAATTAAATACTTGCCAAATGTTGTGATTTTGTGACTGAGATGTCCAAAATAGACAGTGGCTAGCCAAGGTGATTCGGAGACTTCTTGGTGCATGTCCACGTTGTTTGACTTGAGCTTGTCTCTTAGACTGGCAGCACAACAGTTAACTGCCCACTGCCTCTGGGAGTGGAAGGCAAGTGGCAGTTCTTAAGAACAGGCAGTATTTTCTCAAACATAACAATAAGGTAAAAATGTTGTTTTTAACTACCGCAAAGAAAACAACATGAATGTTGTTCTGAACGTGTCCCAGTTACTGTTCCAAACATCCAGTGTTCATTGTACTGGGGCTACGAAATATTCCTTTGTCCTGCTTGTGCCTGGCTCTCTCTCATTTCAGCTACCTCAGTTCCTCCTTTTTGGCCTGCTCCTTGCTTTTTTGGCGTGCTACTTCTAACACCAGTTTTCTGTTTCTGATCATATCTCACAAGGGGCTTTGCATTTCCATCTTGCATTTGGATGCCTCATTATTGCTTCTACATTCTGCATAATTCTACATCTGCCTGTAATAGATTTCTTCATGTTTTGGCTCTTACAATATTATTGGTATTAGTACACGCGCCAGTACTCCACTGAGTTAAATAGCTCATTTTAGTATTGCAAACTGCAAGTGAGAATCCATTAACCATTACTGAGGTTTGATTTTTGTTGTTTTAACACTTGCTCATGTTACAGATGCTTTGGGAAGGACACTCTGACCTTGATTCTCATGCTTCTGAAATGATTGCTGTGCACAAACACAATCTAATGTGTGTCTTGCTACTGAGTGTTTGAATGCTGCTGGCTTTGAGGTGAGGGAACATGTTAGTGCTGTAGCCAGTGACATTAACACGGTTCTCTCCAGCGCAGAATCATAGAATGATTTGGGTTGGAAGGGACCTTCAAAGATCACCTAGTCTAACCTCCCTGCTACGGGCAGGGACATTATGCACTAGGCCAGCTATCTCAAAGCCCCATCCAACCTGACCTTGAACACTGGCAATGATGGGGCATTGACAGCTTTTCTGGGCAACCTGTTCCAGTGTTGCACCACCCTCATCATAAAAAATTTCTTCCTTATGTCCCATCTAAATCTACTGTCTTTCAGTTTAAAACCATTGCCCTTTGTCCCATCACTGTGTCATGGGTTGACCTTGTCTGGCTGCTAAGTGCCCACCCAGCTGCTCTACCACTCCCCCTCCTCTGCACAACAGGGGAGAAGAAAAGAAAATAAGATTTAAAAAAAACCCAAACTTGTGGGTCGTGATAAAGGTAGTTTAATAAAGAAAAAGCAAAGGCTGCATGTAGAAGCAAAGGAAAACAAACAAACAAAAAATTATTCTCTACTTTCCACCAGCAGGCGATCTCATTGTAAAAATGAATATGTGAATAGTCTTAAGACTGCTTATAAGGAATGCTACTCGTGTTCCCCACGGAGAGCCACCTTTATTGCTGGCAATAAAAAAGGGGTTTTGGGTAATGCATACTTCTGCTGCCTTTTTTCCGGTACCTGCACACAAGCTAGAAGAAAAATGCAAGCAAATCCATTTTGGTAACGATTGGGTGACCCAGGTGGGACTCTGCGTGTTCCCAACCTGTTGAGCGTGGTGACGGCCACAGCTGGTACTGGGTGAACTCACACGACTGTCCTTGGGGGATCTGCATTCCATAGGAAGGTGCTAAAACCAGGGGCAGCACAAGTCCAGGGGGGTTCAGTGGGTAAGGTAAAACTGGGTTTGCCGCTGGCAGAAATTCTGAGAAACTGAAAGAAAATTGATGGTACTTCAGGACTCAGTAGAGCTTGAACTGCAGTTCTCTTGTTGGGATGAGCGGCCAGCTGGAACTCGGGAGGGAACACCCTCCGAGCACTGGCCCCTGGGAGGGTCATTTGATACGAGTAAGTTGACCATCCTGCCTCACATGTGATACGGTATAAGGCAGAATTGCCTCATATGGAAAATCCCTACTAACTCCCCTCCATCACCTTCTTGTCCCTCACAGGACAAGTTGTAAGTTGTTTCCAGGATCCGTTAACTCAATTCCAACCAGAACCCCTACAGCCCTCATGGTCTGTGCTGGCCCCGCTGCACACAAAGGAGAGGTGTGATGTTACAGAAGAAAAATCAGAAATATAAAGATATTTTGCTAAACATGCAAAATAGGACTTGACTGACAGTGACACTGCCTGTACAAGTGGGTTTGCTGCTAGAAGAAACCAGAGCACATGGTCTGAAACTGGCAGAGTTGCAATAAAATACCGTATGGCTTGGAGGTGAGGTGGCCATGGCTGGCTGCCAGATGCCCACCCAGTCCACCCTTCATTGAGCGCAGGGGACCACGACGTCCCATGTAAGGCCGTACTGCCCAACCCTGCCGTTGTGCGCTCAGGGCCAGGCCAGACCGATGAGGCCACGCTCACTCTCCCTAGCGGAGCGCGGATGCTGTCTTCTCATGCACAGTGAAGGGAGGCAGTGGCTGACAGGGCCAGGGCTTTGCCACCCCTTGCACACCCGGGCAACGCGACTGGTGCTGATTGTTGGCAGCAGTGCTTGGTGCCCGAGCCTTCAGCCTTGTGGGCTGGGGACCTGTGGCACGCTGCTGCCCATCGCCCCGCTGGGGCCCAGCGCAGGTGCCCGCCTGCCCTGCACAGAAGGAGCAGTCCCGGCAGGAGGTGGCCAGGCAGCTGATGGGGCCTCCTTCTTTCTGGAAAGCGCTACAGGAGAGACCTCCCAAGAGCCACAGGGCTGGGCAGCAGACAACACGCAAGGCTGTGGCGGGTGCTCCGCTCCAGGTGCCAGGGCCTGCGGGGGAAGGCTTGGTGCTTCCTGGCAGCACCTGCAGCTGGCTGCCGGAGCAGAAGGCCCGCCTGCAGCGGGCCCTGGAAGAGCTGGAGAGGCAATGTGGTGCCCTTGAGCGGGAGAACTGGCTCCTGAGAAAGAGAAGCTCTCCCGAAGCGTGCAAGGTGGCAGAAAGGCTCCAGGAGAAAACTGCTCAGCTAGCTGCCCTCACTGAGCAGCTGAGGGAAAGATGCAGGCACCTGCAGGAGAGCATCGGGCACCTGATGAACATTCCAAAGCCACTGCCATCCACAGCTCTGCTGAGGAACCGCCCATGGAATCGTTTCCTCAGCAGAGGGCTGGAGAAGGGAGAGAGCATGCCGGAGCTTTGCTGGCACAGGATGAGCAGAATGACGTCTCACAGAAGGCAGCTGAGGAGCTCCAGGCCCAAGTGGCTGCAGCTGACAAGGGCTTGTGCTGCATGAGCAGCCTCAGCCAAAGGTGTGAGGAGTTAGAGGTGCAGCTTCTGGAGATGACAGCCAAAACCACCAGACTGGCTGAAGAAAATTCTCACGTCCGTGGGCAGATGCGCTGGGCAAAAAGGGTTCAAGCTGAAAATGCTGACCTGAAGGGACAACTGACACAAGCGGCAGAGAAGCGCAATTCTGCCGTCCAAGCGATAAGCTGCCTTCAAGCCCAAATGGAAGTTACAGAGCGCAAACTGGAAGCTGTGAGAGACATGGCGGAAAGTGCCCACCGAGAAGTCAACAGGGACCACAGAGAAGCCAGGCAATTGCTGCGAGCCCAGGTGAGTGAACCAGAGAATGGGTTTCAGAGCCCCTCAGAGTCATCTTGGGCACAGGACAGTCCTGGTTCCTGCCTTCTTTCAGAGGACGAGCCCACAAGTGAGACAGGAGAACGGGTAGTAGACAAACAGTCTGTCATCCTGCCGGCTCTGGGACAACAACCGGCAAAGGTTTGAGTACCCATAGCTCTATGCAGCTACGATCCTTTTGATGGTCCCAGTGAGCAGCCTCAAGCAGAGCT
>VZSC01000051.1:49941-120871 GCA_013398225.1 Steatornis caripensis | reverse complement strand
AAAAAAAAAAAAAAAAGAAAAAAATAAGAGAAGGTACAACAGTTGCGTAGACACATAGTGCCTACCTGTTAATGAAGCACAAAACATAAGTCTCTGAAGTATTTCTGGTTTTCCTTTAATCATTAAACTTGTCATATGGAGAACAATAAGATAAGCTGTGACATATGCTACATTAAGGGATCTCCAGGGAGATGCAAATGTATCGTGTCTCATGATCACAAACAATGAGGAAAGCATAATATTAAGCTATATGTCTTTCTAGTTCTGCTCCAGAGCTGCGCCAGCAAAGTTGTTTACCTTTAGTTTCTGAACATTTAAATTAAATGCCACACTCCATAAAGAAGTAAAATCAGCTTTAAAGCAAGTTAAATGGATTATTGAAAAATGACACCTATTTGAAAACATGACTTTTTTTTGTTCAAAAAACTTCTCACCCACACAAGAATTTCCATGGCACTTTTTTGTGAAGTAATATTAAAAATTACAAAAGAACACCTAGACATGAACTGCAATGGCTTATCTCACCTGTAAGATCCAGAGAGCACGTATCTCCAGTCAGAGATAAGAAATTTTTCTTGTATTTGTCCTGAAAATTTCCTGCCTGATTTGGCACAGTAAACCTCTCCAGTAACACTGCGGACTGAAATATTCTGTCAAAAAAAAAAAAAAAAGGAATGGAGGGAATTCCTTTTTTT
Source organism: Steatornis caripensis (assembly GCA_013398225.1). Classification (NCBI taxonomy): domain Eukaryota; kingdom Metazoa; phylum Chordata; class Aves; order Caprimulgiformes; family Steatornithidae; genus Steatornis; species Steatornis caripensis. Next base: position 120,176 of record VZSC01000051.1, on the reverse strand, counting down.
AAAACTAAAAATCAGATGGAAAGACACCCCACACACACACTACCACCACCCCCGCCTTTAGCTCTTCACTTCTCCAATGTCTGTTATGATTTCTCTGTGGACTCTCCAATGTTGTATTTAAAGGTTTGGGGCTAAAGGAAACCGAGCCAAGCTCTCTCACCTGCCACAGGGTTACTTCTTTCAATGTGGATATAAACCTGCATGGAACTTCATGCAGATGGAGCTGTGCTGTGTAACGATAACTGATGCTACCCCTACCAAAATAAGTATGAGACATGTCTATAGCTGAGAGCAGATTGTTACTTCCGCTGACACCCCAGCAACAATTTGTTCTAGCTGTAAGCTCTCATGTTTTACATTAGCTATGGTGCGTTTAAGGCAGGCCAGGCACCCAGACCTGACTCTGCTGTCTGTACGCACACTTAGCTGAATCAAGGCCTTAGTAAATGAGTGGCACTAAGGATTTGGCTCACGTGTTGTTGAGGCCTGTGCATTGTAGCAGCATACTTACACTAAATAGCATAGGATTGTTTGTCCTAAGGAGTGGGGCTTTACAGGCATGCAAACACTGTTATGAGCATGTTTTATTAATTTCAGTTCCTTTATACGCTTGGGGTGGAATCTGGCTGTTGAAACACTGGTGTCTGGTGCACCTAAGATGTCCTCAGGTCTCCTGCCCGCCCTCCAGCTGTCGTTCCAGAAGGCCACTGCCTCTGCAGTATCAGCCATCCCCACGAAGATGCTACAAGTGGCCTACAGCATCTCAAGCAACAACTGAAATGGTCCCTAGGAGGTTACTTTTAAGGTCAGTTCCCTCTGGCAGAGATGAAGGTGGACTAATCTAACAGCCAGCTAAATTTGAGGCATTATCTTTAAAACAGAGCTTTAACAACATGTTTTATCAGAAACCACCTAGTGCAACCAAGGTATTGCCATGCAGAAGAGTTTTGTGTGCCTGCTACCCGTGTCTGACTGACCACAGCTGCTGCAGAGCTGTTAAACAGAAGCAGTTGTAATGCTTATGTTAGACAACTCTGCTAGGGGACTTAAGCTCTGTTTTAAGACTTCATGGTCCAGATTAGTTTCATCTAAGGACCTAGTGGAAATGCCTTAACTTCCTGTAACATCCATGGAAAAATGTAGGCGTCTTCAGAGGGGAATTAGGTGCACTAATGCTACCTCTGGAAATCTCTTGCTCCCTTTTACTTACAAGGTGGACTGACTCTAGCATAATTGTTCTTCTAGCTTAGAGTGCCTAAAGTCTGGCAGACGAATCTGAGCCTAAGAGCTTCACAGAGCCAGGGTACCTTGAAGAGATCCTCAGTAATTTGCAACTTGTCGCACATCTCCGAGAAGAGATTTATGTTGCCATGATCGAGCAACAAGTAGACAAACACCATGCGCTTGTTAGCTGCTTCCAGGAGGTCACAAAGAATCTCTGTGTCTGTGAACACATCCATCACGATAGCTAGCACCTAGGGAAGGAAAAAGCAGAGGCATTAGTAGAGTCAATTTACATAACTTAAGGTTGCCTGTGAGGCCACTGAAACGTAGTTTGTTTTCTTTTTTAAATTCCAACAAACGCAAATCTTCGGAGATGTATGTGGATATTTCTTCTGTTTCTTTCCCTAAGCGCCTAAATCAGTAAACCGATGAGACATGTTGCATCACTGTTTCATTGCTCATATAAAGCCAATATAAGCTGCAACATATGCACTTCAGTTAAGCTCTTTTAATCATAAAACACAAGATGATCCATGAATTTATAGGTGAGATTTCAGCACTAGGAAATATATTGAAGTGCTAATCAGAGAATAATAAGGATGTCGCTAAAGTAAGAGACCGCAGCCCTTGCCAAATGGCTGACTAGCTTTCGTAAGTGAGTCGCATGCATTTCAAAAAGGTCACTTGATGACTCTTTCTCTGTTACTACTTACACCCAGAATGTTCCTGGCTTTAAATCCTCACTCTGTTGTTGGTGGTGGTGCGACAGACTGCAACAGCTCCATTTCATCCATGCCTCCCAATTCACAACTGGCAGGACAGTGTGTAAAAGTCATGTCTGGGCATAAAAGCCCAAACAGCTACTTAAATACGCAGCCTTCAGCCAGCGTGGATCGAGGGAACAGTAAATGCGACATAAACCCGCTTCCATACTCTAGACCCTATGCTCAGCATTGGGCACGGCCTCATGAAGGTGCTGGTCTTCACTGACATCTGCTATTGTCCATGGCAAAGTTCATCTCCCTAAGGCAATTCAGCCCAGCTAATACTTGACATCTTCAGAAGGCACCTGTTTCTCCGTTGACTAGAAAGGGAACCCTGGATAACTACACTCACAGGTTATCATCTTCAATCAAAACAAACTTCACAGGATCTCTGCAGATCTGTCTTACTAATTGCTTCCAACTTGCGCTGAATCTTACTCCAACGCCTGTGCCCGCACCTGCCAGCAAGATTACTCCCTTCACCCCCACGAGGAAATCCTACGAGACCAAGCAGATCCTGTGCAGCCAGCATCCTGTTCAGGCAAGCCAAACTATTCATGGCGCAGTGAGGATCCCGCACCTCCCTTCTGCTGCCAAAGCACAGTGCTTCAGAAAAGGCCTTGCTAGTGCTAGGTAAGCAGCGCAATTATGTCCAGTGTCTCACATCCACACTTACTGTTAACTCACTTTGTCTTTTTAAACAGTGCAATACCGCATCCAGCCTCACCGTAGCTCCAGATCACTCTCTCTAGCACTGCTTTTTCACCACCTGTTCCCAATTTGTCTCTGCACCTTTCCTCTCTTACTTGCAGTACCTCTTGCGATTCGCACCTATTCCAAATATGTATTAAGATTATAGTACTACTCGCCAATCCTTTGCAGTTTGATGTCACCCACAAACACAGTCTTTATTCTGTTGTTTAAGTAGTTAATGGATATATCAAATACTAGGCTATCCAGGATAGATAATCAATAAATGCTGCCATTGAAAAACTGTACTCAAAAAGTAGCTGCCAAATTTATACTGTGAGTAAGTGTTGCTCCAGCACCCTCTTAGAATGTAAATTAGATGGTTAAGAAGATTATGTGAACCGTGGATTTAAATTACATTTCCCACCTTTTCCCCTACAATATTTCTCCTTTTGGGACAGAAAATTGGCCTGGCTTGATACTTTACCTGATGCTTATTTTATTATTGCAGAGACATTTCTTCTGTTACTCTATCATTCTGATGCCACCAACGTAAAACAACTGATCTATAATTCCCCTGATGTGCTGAGCACTAGTAGCCTTTGACAGGGCAGTTGCTGATGGGGATCCTTCTCCCCTGCCATTACACTCAGCATTATCAGACCCAGCACTTGCCCTTGCAGGAGAATAATAAAGCGAAAGTCTGTAACTCCAGCGGGCTCCGCAGCCTGTGCCGGACAGCAGGCACTACAGCCTGGTTCTGTTCCTGACCGTTCCCCTGTGAAAATGCTAGTGGCATCTCTAGTTTACAGAAGGGGAAAACTCCTGGGTGATGGTAAACACAGCCCTGAAATGTCAAGTATTTTTTTCCAGGAAAACAGGAGACTTGCCAGAACATACATGACAGAGACTTTTTGTGACCCTCCAGCAGCTCAGCTTCTGGTTTCCCAGTGCATGACAGCCTGGCTGGCGGCTGTCACCGCTGTGCACCCCCCTGTCACTTGTCTGTTGTCAGCGGCATCATCTGCACCTTTCCAATGCGCCAAGTTACACCGCAGAGTCTCTGTATGTAGCCCATGTAGCATTTTTAGTGATGCTGACAACGAATCAGGGTCTTTTTTCTAAGTATTTCCTTCCTCTGGGGAAGGCTGCTGGCACACCAGACACACATGCCCTTGCCCGGGCTCCCCTTCACTCACATCGCCCATTAATCCCCTAAAACAATCGCTAGGGGTTCAGAGCTCGCTTTAGCTTAATTCTCATTACCGGTGCAACGGTCTGAACAGAGCAAACCATCCTGCTGGTGATGCACGAGAAGGGATAGAGCTCAGCTGCTTTCTATGGCACATTTGCTCTGCCGGGTTAATGGGAGTTAGAAGAAGAGGGAACGCTTTTTTTTGTAAGTCACCAACATAAAAAGGTGAGTACAGAAAAAAAAAAAGCACTGCCTGTGATCAACAACGGGCTCTTTACAGCCACTTTCTAGAGCAAAGCTACGCTGCAAGGCACAAAGCTCACTTGGATCAAACACCGCGTTTACCTGATCTTTTCAAGAGCAGGAAGACAACCGAGTGCAGAGGTAACAGCAATTCTCTCCCCGTACCTGAGTGGTCTTGTTGATATACCGGCGTATGATGTCTCTGATGTTACTGTTTTTCTCTGTTTGGAAATACACAGTGGCAGTGGATTTTTCCTTTAAATACGGCTTCTCCGCTGTAATCCACGTGTGCAGCAGAGCTGGCTCACTGCTGTCAGAAATGGTGGGGAAGTAGGTTCCTGAAGGGAGCGACCCGGCGTCGTTTTGCTTTGGCGCAGCTGCCCCGTCCGTGGCCAGGGAATCCTGCGCATAATAGGACTCCCTGGCGTTATCCTTGATGTACTGAGCTTCCACTGAGGAGAGGAAATCCACCTCGCCCTCTTTGCTTAAAGTTTCGAGGTAAGAGTCTGTCCCACCGTCCAGGAAGGCATCTGTGGCCAACCTTATGCTTTCGTTGTGGCTGAAATCCGCTTTTGTCAACTTCGGGGACTGGTTCTTGATATCCTCGAGTCTTTTCCTTATCTTGCCCATGTGTCTGGAGTGGTTCATGGCTCTTTGTCGCAGCAGTCGATCTGCTGGGCAGGCACCTCCATGCATATGGGCGGCACAGGCAGCGCAATCGCCCTTCTTGTTTGGAGACTGCATTCTGGCGTGAAATCGCCTCGGCTGAACAAATTAACTATGAATAAAAATAAAGAGATCTTATTACCTCAAGCAAATTCACACTCCCTGATTTTGCTGGTACACTTATCTTCAAAAAAACCCTTGCTTCTCAGGTGATCATGTACTTCAGCAACAATCTGTCTCCAGATGAGACACAAGTGCAAAGCTGATTAGATTGCATATCTGAGAGGCACCCACCTCACCCCCAGGGCATACGAACAATTGGAGTCCAGTTACCAGGGAAGTCCGATTCGGTTGTATTTCCCTTCCCGTCGCATCCTGTGCAATGTGAGCAGGGAAAGCACTCAAGCAAAAGAAGGTAGGCTCCCAAGCATTGTTGCACAATCTTCAAAACAGCTTGAGGCTTCTCTGTCTTCCCATAGTATTCGTTAGGGAGCAAAAACAACTCTGGTGTTGAACTGGGACAGAGACATCAGCCATGTCCATAACTTCAGAACAGCAGAAAGGGTCACGGACTCTTGTCTGCACCTACATGCTGCCAGGCAGGCTTAAAAATAGACTTGAACTTCGTCACTGTGCCCCGTTCGTAGTATGTTGCTATTACCATAGACGATTCACTCACTTATTTCTTTAAAGCTCTGTGACTACGCCATCCTATTAAAAGAAAAATACCCCTTCCCAAACATCCTGAATATTATGTGGAGGGAGGGTTGTGAGCTGGCCTCAAAGCATCAGAAATACAAACACTCATCACTTGATTGTGCATATTTAGGGCTGTTTGGTTGGTTTCTTTTTTTTTTTTTTCCCAGGCTGCAGCTTCTGGAGTCACGTTGTCCCCGTGGCAGTTCAGCTGCCGTGTCATTAGCAGGACGGAGGTGCAGGTTTGCAGTGGGGTGAGAGGCACAGTGCCTCCAGGGAGCCAGACTGACTGGTATGACTGCACGGGGCAAGGAGAGGCAGGGTGGGAAGGCACCCTGCCTGAGGTACGCCATAAATACCTCTGTGCATGCTTTTACGCAGAGGCACGTGTGACACAGTTTTCTCACGCGGACGGAGTTTGCCCTCACTCTGTGTAGCTCTGCATCCATAAACTGGTGTGCCACGGCTCTGGAGGGGAGCAGAGGATCGAGGGGACACAGCAGTCTGGGCTCTTGCATGGGGGTATGGGCTGCTGAGGGCATGTCTGAGTGGGGAGAGGGTCCTGCTGCTCTGGCCAATGTGCTCAGGAGCACGGACATCTTCAGGGCCACTCAGAGTGACACAGGCCCAGTTTTTCCAGGGTAGCTTCCCAGATCCTGGGTCTCTGTCTATGTCAGATACCTTATGGGGGGAAAAAAAATTAATTATACGTGAGAATGACACAAACGTATGTATGAAAACAGAAAAGGGTATGAAATGGTCCAGATTTTAATCTTGGAGCCACAGAGGGCATGGAAACATCCACCTGGGGGATGGGGAGAGGTGGAGGCAGGGCCCGTCCCCGAGCTCCCAGTGCGATTTTAAAAACTATCCCATCCCTCCCCCCACCTCCAACATCCTCCTGCAGCTGCCAGACGCGGCCAAAAGTCACTAATTACTGACTTGTTCTGCGCAATTATGCAGAAAATGATGCCACCTAATTAACCTGACGTGCAAGATTGCACCCTGTCAATGCCAGTGGGGGCCTCCCTGTGCCCAGCAGGGCCGTCACCCCCTGCTCTGACCAGGGCCAGCACTGCCACCTTGGGTCCCACATGGTTTTCCAGTGTCCCACAGGGTCACCTCAGTGTCCCACAGAGTCACCCTGGTCCCCACATGGTCATAGCAGGGCCTCATGCACGCCACCCAAGGATGTCACCATGGGGCCTCACACTGCCACCCTAGGAACTCCTGTTGTCACCCCGGGGTCCCACATGGCCACGACAGGATCCCACATGGTCACCATCAGGACCCACACAGTTCCCCTGGAGCTCCACAGTCACCAGAAAGCCCCACACCATCTCCACAGGGCCCCACTCAGTCACCGTGGGGACCCACGCGGTCCCTCCGAGGCCCCACGCGGTCACCGCGGGGCCCTGCGGCAGGAGGCCCGCTGGAGCAGCCCGAGGAAGGGCCGCGTCGGGCCATGCCTCCCATGCTTTGTCCTCCTCCAGCGAGTGCCGAGGCTGACTCCGGCGGCCATGGCGGGAGGAGAGGCCGCCGGGGCGGGGCCGAGGGGCAGGGTCGAGAGCCGGCGCGGGAAGGGGTGTTGCAGCCGCCTCGTTAGCGCAGTAGGTAGCGCGTCAGTCTCATAATCTGAAGGTCGTGAGTTCGATCCTCACACGGGGCAAAGGCGGACAATTCTTTTCTTTCTCTCACCGGAACTCGCCGCCCCCGGTCGCTCAGGGACCCGCACAGCGCCCCCGCCGCGCTTTTACCTGCGACAAAATTCTACCAAAACGCTCCCTTACCGCTCAGCTTTGTTGCTGTCGTGATTTACGAAGCTGCGATTCCAGAGCGAGGCCCTGTGTCTCCTGGTTGTGAGCTCACAGAAATAATTTCCGCAACGTATATTGGTCAAAAATGCACTTCTGCAGAGCGTTTTCTGCACTCAAGCTGTCTGCAAGCCCATTTCAGCATTTGGGAATGGGGAACTGGGTCCCCCTGGGGGGTAGGCCCGGGATGCAGGCAGGGCCGAGGGGTCCCGCAGGACCCAGGGGCTGGTTCAGGCGCACGATGGGGCAGGGGCCCCTGCCTGCTGGAAATGCTCTGGTTCATGCACGTGTTCAGCTACATTTTTAGGAATTGTGTGTACACATACGGCCCGAGGTGCTAGCCAAAAGTTTTGTGTGTTTATTTTTTTCTCTTTAAATATAGAAACAATCACATGTAAGCTCCACGACAGTCATCAAACAAGGCACATACCTACTCCTTCTGCTTCCCAGAGATGATTTTTGCCTGTTGCGTTTTTCTCCCTTCGCAAAGGAACGATGTCTCTTTCCCACACTGTTGACGCCTGGCCTGCAAGGAGATTTCTGCAAATCCCAGTCGCCACTAATGTGACTGTTTCTGGTTCTAGACACAGAGGATGCCAATGTGATAGCCAGTGAAAATCAGCTCAGTTGCAAATTTCCCTGCTGCAACCTGTAGAATCCACTTACACATCACTGAAAACCAACATTTTAACAGTGATGTTTCTTAAAATCCTGGCATTCACCAGAACAAAGTGCAAGTGTAATAACTTCATGGTAAAAAGCGAGTTTAATTTAGCAGTAAAAATAGCATTATAGTTGCCAAGAAAATAACGAGACGCTTACAAATGATACATATTTTTCTAGCTAACGTTTTATTTTTATATAAAAATATTTCCAAAGACCTTTATAATAAACAATCTACGATCAGTCCTTAATCACACTATACATATTTAGCACTTCACTAATTAATAATTTGAAAGTACAGATGAGGTCCGGAGCAAACCATCTCAAGCTGTCCACTTTGTAGCTTGGAAATGAGTTGGAGGATGTCGAGTTCGAGCCTGGGAGGCAAGCTTTTGTCTGAGCCGTCTGACTTCTGCCATCAGTTCCCTCTCTTGGCACGCCAGTTCTTCTCGTCTTCTGCCTAAAGACACTTAGTGCGAGAAACTCAGACTCAATATTGCAACTAAGTTTTCCATAAATGCCATTAATGCTTATTGAAAAACTGATACCTCCTGCATAGAAACGTGTTTTTTTATTAGTACCACTGCATATGAGACAGCCCTAAGACCTGTAAAAGCAAGGAACAACTCCTCCTAAGTTCTTTGAAAGTGGTACCTGTGTTTTGTTACAAAAAGGTCAGGTGTCGATGGGCCGCTATGGCAGGACCACAGATACATGTTTCCCATTGTGTACAGTTTCATACATAAGATGCATGTGATTTGAAAATGTGCTTTCACTGGCCAGGACAGCTTAGAGGAAATGATTACAGACTAATTCCTGACTATAACTCTCAGTAAAAGTTTGATGAAAGTCAATTCTACATCTCAACATCCCCAAATCATACATAACTACAAAGACAGAAGAAGCATAGGGAAAATGATCAGGTCAGAATGAGATTAAACTAGGCTGAGATTTAATATGACTGTTCCAATAATGTGACACACTTCAGGCACTTCCTACCTATGCTGTTCCTGGTAGCAAAGACATTTTTTCAGGTGTGAAATAGACTAGAACAATAAACTGGTTTACTATCCACTGAACACCTACACAACTAATAATTCCTCAATAGCACAATGAGGTGTTACGGTCATGCTTCTGAAATTCAATGTGAAAGAAAGGAGGGTTCTAACTTAGCAACTTACTGTGTGATGATGACTCTGATGCAGACAAATCATTCAGACAGATGTTTCCAGACCTTGGCACGTGCTGCAGTTCTACCCCTCTCTCTGTATGTCCAGCCTTTAAATCATGCAGTCTCTCTGTGGGAAATGGAGAGAAGGATTCCTTGTAAATTAAAAGTGTTTAAATTTCTAGTGATTTTTTCTAGCTTGAGGTGAAACAGTTTTTCTCCAGGAAGCAAAACTAGAACAATCACTCACTCCAGCTAATGGCAAGTATAATTTGCTCAGAATTAGAAATGAATGTTTCTAGTCTATGGGTCAAAGCTATGCATCACTGCATTTCATTTTAAGAAATTATAGCTCCACGTGTGCTGTTTCTTCCTTTATAATTAATCCTTAGATTAATTATAATCTTCTGGCAAATGGGCAGATCATGTGGAATATGGCTACTCGTACTTGCAGTTTTAGGAGGAGACACCCATATTAACAATTTGCAGTTCCAAATTGCTCCGTATTTGCCATTAGGCAAATAAGGGCAAACTCTGAAAAAGTTTGCCCAAAGCAATATTAATCACCTGATCCTAATACTAATCAGTAATCTTGTATGAGCCTTGCAGAGATGGGGGAATAGGAGAAATATCTGCAAAAAAATGCAAATGCAGCATTTGAGAAGGATGCACTGGCCAGTTCTGGAAGCGTGTAAGCTTTTTTTCTCCTGTGAACAAACACTTGGCAAAGTCACTTGCTGGCAGTGAGTGTGCTGTTCTTTACGTTATTTGACAGAGGATTTCTAAGGGATGGGATTTTTTTATTGGCTTAAACTGATCTAAACCTGTGCTCCTACCAAAAATGCCATTTATATTGCTGCATCTGATGATAGATATCAAACTGAGATTCCTTTCCAAGTCTGGCCTGATACACTGGTTTCATTAAAGAATACTGCCAAAAAGTACTATGTACAGGAGTTAAGCTTAAGTGCATCCCTAATATTGGACACTTGGTTTGTATTCAGTTGCTGAGTGCTTCATGCCAACATCCACACAGGAGAACTGCAGCACCTGTATGCTCACCAAAATAGCCATCTTCTCTTTGCAGCTTTTCAGCCAATTCTAATGTGTCTTTCATTTTGTCTTCTAAAAACTGCTTCCTGTGCTCATCTGCAGCAGCAGCAGCCTTCTGACCTTCTTCCAGTTGAGCTTTTTTCTGTATAACTTCTTCCCACTGTGCAACAGAGATATTAAATGTGTCCTCAACAGGTGTGTTGCAAGGAAAAAACAAGTAAAACCATCTGCACTATTAGAGAGTAAACTTCACCCTTAAGTCAAAATATTTGTTGTTAAGATGAGTGAAAGTTTCTTCTTGAAAAAGGAGAAAGGTAAAAGTCTTGGGTCAGATAAAAAAATAATGAGAGGAATATGCTTTCCTAAGCCTAAAATATCCTCACAAATTTGCTTCCTCTACTGCTTCCGGAAACTTCCAATCAAAACAGGAAAGGAGATTCCTAACAAAATTTTTCTTCAATACCTTTCAGTTTTATGCTCTACCACGTTATGAGCAACACAGTTACATTTGTGCCAGTCCCACTTAGAAAAAGAAATAATACAAATACCTTTTTTTCTTCGGCTTCCCTCATGGCCTTCAGCAGTTCAGCTTCTTTCACCCTGTTGTCATGCAGGAGCTTGGCTATCTCTTCATAATGCTTCTCACGGTCCTGATCATCACGCCTTAGTTTATACAACGCTTTCAACCTCCAGTTGGTGTCAATGCGTTTCTGCTCTGCTTTAGCTAAATTTTCTTCAGCCACCTAAGAAAACATCTTTCTTACCAGAAATCCATTTACTCTATTTCAAGTGCACAGCCTTACATACAGATAAGGTAAGACGAACGGAAGCGTTGTCCAGTATCACTGTTAGGCATCCCTCCTGGAGACTGCACCTGCAGTGCCACTTCTCCATTCATTACAGCAGGCTGTCTCATCTATCAGCGCTTTCTTCTGCTTCTTCCTCATCTTTCTTACTCTTTCCCTTACTGAGGGTCTTGTTTTGTTTTGTTTTTTAATCTTTTGGAAAAAGGCATCAACCCTCTCCATAATTTTGGGGATTTTGCTTTCCTAGCGTGGATTTAATACGATTTACAGGTGCAATTAACATAAGATTGATACCTGGATGCCAATGCTTCCACCCACATCCATCTGCTTCCAAAAATCAAAGGCTGTTTACAAAAATTCAGACCCATATGTTTATTTCTAGACAAAATATAAATGCAGATGCCAAGCATATGGGCAGTGGGTTAGCTGTAACTATTTTTCCAACTGTGCAGTTACAAGTTCTGAGCTTGAAAATCTGAACAATTCCTAACGTCAAGCTACACACATCCATTACTGTGATCTAGAAGACAGCTTCTACAGCTGAATTTCCTGCCAAGTATTACCAACTGAATGTTCCTCTGAGGCTTACTTTTATTTTATTATGGTTACAAATAAAACATGTTCCTTAACAGGAGGATGACTTCTTCTGAAAAGCAGTTTTGAGTCTTTCATGCCTTCTAAGTTCTGAGAAGTAAAGAAAAGTTAATATTCATGGCAGGCCCAGAGAACTTTAGTATAATAGAGCTGTTTGGACATTTCAGTCAGATTTCTGAAAACTTAAAAAACTTGAAACATACTGTCATAATCTATTAATATAGGTATACAGAAATCAGATTTCTTTAGAAAATATTTTCATATTAATTTGAACTAGTTAATTGCAATTAAAATACTATTAACTAGTGCTACTTGTACTAGTTAGCATACTAACTCCCCAAAATTCATATTAAGAGCCAGTCATCTTACTATCTGAGCTTTCTGTTTTTCTTCTCTATCTGTTTCCATCAATCTCTGAAGAAGATCATCTTCCAGATCCACCTTTCTTCGACGGGCATCCAGCTCTTCTTTCATTTCTTTTGTAACTGCCTCTCGATCTTTGATTAGATGCTGCCAAAGAGACAAACATAAATTATTGTTGCTAAGCTACTAACCCACATTTGTAATTCTGTCTCTTTAACATTTATTAAAAATTAATTAAACTAGTATTTGAATATATCACATCTCATCCCACTACATATCATAACTGTCCAAGAAACTATAGTCCCTGCTGTTTTACACTAAGCCTGAGTCATCACAGTGGTCTTGCAGGTTCCCTGGATTACTCTGGAGCATAAAAGCTGAATTCCAACTTAAACGAATTAGATTCATCATGAAAATATTCTGCACTTTTATGGCACATTTTAGCCAAAACCTCAAAATGTTTCACAAATACAAATAGTGTTTCATAGTACAGGGACTTATAATAAACACATCTGCAGCTTGAATGCAGAGGTGATTTCCCAAAGTACAAAATCATAGAATCACAGAATGGTTTGGCTTCAAAAGGACCTTAAAGATCATCTGGTCCCACCCCCCTGCCATGGGCAGGAACATTTTCCACCAGGCCAGGTCGCTCAAAGCCCCATTCAACCTGGCCTTGAACACTTCAGGGAGGGGGCATCCACAACTTCTCTGGGCAACCTTTTCCACTGTCCACCACCCTCACAGTAAAGAATTTCTTCCTAATATCTAATCTAAATCTACCCTCTTTCAGTTTAAAACCGTTACCCCTCGTCATATCACTCCATGCCCTTGTACAAAGTCCCTCTCCAGCTCTCTTGTAGGCCCCTTCAGGTGCTGAAAGCCTTCTGTAAGGTCTGCCCAGAGCCTTCTCTTCTCCAGGCTGAACAACGCCAACAAGCAGTACAAATCAGCAGTAGATCTAGAGACAGAATTTTAACTCCCCTCACCTTCTCTCCACGTTCATCAAAGCACATCTACACAGTTTTCTGGAGAAGATGTAATCCCTTCCCAGGCTTGTGGGAATCTATTGAGCTGTGTCAGCAGGTTACTGGAGCAAAGTTAATGTACACGGCCTTCTAAGCTTGAATATGGCCCCTCACTGACAGCAGTAAAACAGTCAGTTCAGGGCATGGCAGGGAAAGCCTGCCTACACAGACTCTTGTGGGCAGACATATATCCTCAGTTAGTTAAATAATTGCTACCTTTCTAACCTAAAGAGGATGATCACTGTACAATTAGTTCCCTTAAACAGCTGACTTTACACGTACTGGAACACAAATGAGCTTAGCCTGGTCCATGTTATGTAGCCACAGTACAGCTGGCTGTATATTTAATAAATAAATGCTAAAAGAAATTTAGCCCAGTTATGCTCAGCATAAATTATAAAAAGGCTATGACCAAAAGCTTTAAAAAGCCAAATATAAGTAGACGCATGCTTCAAAATAAGGGTTAGCTATCTGGATGTCCACTTCTGCTTGCATTCCATTGAATCTGCAAGTACGCAAGATGGGCAAGTGTAGCTGTGATTCTAAACACTTAACTTACTATTTCTAACCAAAATGGACATTGCCAAAGCCTTACATTGGCAGCCTTGCTTTTTAGTCATTAATTACTTAACTGCTATTTAACTTTAAATGGTATTATTGATTAAAATCCTTTATTACTGAATAATGATCTTTCTGAATAATAAGTCAGTCACTTGAGCAAGGAACTGCACATTCCCCACAAACCATTTATTCCTTTTTGCTTAATGATGTTGTTGGCAATTAGACATTTTTTCATCAACTACATCAATCTGCTATACTGTTCTCTCCAGAAAATGTAGATATATCTCAATACCACAGATGAAAAGGTGGGAGTTTCTGGGATGAGGAACATATTTTTATAGACTTATTTCTTATTTACATGTTCCTTGCTTCTCTCAACCAGCTGAGCACACAGCTAAACCCTGCAGCAACCAAATGATACCTTTGCCTAGAAGAAAATGGGAAGGATATGGTTATTTCTTCCCAGAAAAACAGCTAACAGTGAGTTCTTCTAACGCTTTTATCAACACAGGGTTTATTCTAAAAAAGGTATCAGGAGGAAAAGGAAAAAAGAGCCTGGCTGAATGAACACAACCAAATCTGGCAACTGCAAAGGAAGAACCATGAAATATCAACGTCTGTATAGTTCCCTAATGATTACCTGTTCAAAAAGCTGTCTTTGTGATTCAAGTTCCATCCTTTGTACTTCTACATCTTGAACTGTAGTAGCTGTTTCCTGCTCTCTCATGGATGCCTTGAGAAGAAAGACACATGAAAATACAGTAAAAGAGAAATTCTTCTCTTCTCCCTTAAAAAACTAATATCAAGAAGAATGTCCAAAACCTCAAGCCACATCCTACTTCTAAACTCTAGTTAACTTTCTGTCATACCATGAATAACGGAAAATATTGTGCATCAAAAGTATAGGGCAAGGTGGGAAAGAGGCATAGGAATAGTTTTGCATCCAGCCAAGCACATTAGGGAAATGTTAAGTTTGATCTAGTGCTAATAATCTGCCAGACGCAACTCTAAATCGAGTAAGGAGTCTCTGAACCCCGAATGCTGCGGAGGACAGTACAGAGATAGGGAAGTGCCCACTTTGCACCCAGCACAACCTGTGCTGAGCTGAAGCTAATGAATCTTACAGTGCCCTGACTGTGGAAACAAACACACACCTGCACTGCGCTCTGCAAAGTGTGATGCTGAGACACAAGCAATGGCCCTGTAAAGACTCAATTCATGCCCACAAGGTTCAAAAGCTTCCATTCTCAGCCTCTGCATGCCATGGTGCTCAAGCTAGCAACACGGGAGCAGAGCCAGGCCTGGCCAGAGGCCGCTGTGGAGCCTCTCAATCAATGGCAGAGTTAATTTGCAATCTAGACATACAGCCTACAGACAGCTAAGAATTCACTAGTCCTTTAAGGAGTTCATTACATTTTTCCACACTGCTAATATACAGATGAATCTGGCTTTTCTCAGGAATTTTGCCAGTTAAAGCAAGCCAGTGGAACATAGTAAGTGCCAAATAAAACTGTTAAATTATGCATTTACCACTTAAAGCAGTCCATCTCATGCTAAATACACCTCACGGCTCACAAATCACAGTACATTAACTGAAATTTTTGTTATGCATTTTTTCCTTGTTTATTTTCACTAATAAACCTTCAAGAAAAGAATTGCTTGAGCAATACTCAGCCTTTCTTGCAATTTCATCATCGAGACGTTTCAGTTCCACTTGACGCTGATCTTGCTGGTATTTCAGAAAACGCCTTCTCGAAGCATCTAGAAATTGTAGTTCCTTTACCTTCAGCTCTCTTTTCAGAGCAGCTAGTCTTCAAAGCCAAAACAAACAGAAACAAGGAACGTGTAGGTGAGTACCAAAGAGCACAAACTTGCACTGCAGTTATCTGTTAGTTACTATGAGCTAATCTCTAACTTAGAAAGCTTAGAACAGTTGCTTTCATTCTTTTAAATTGCCCAGTTTTCATTTACATGACAAAATTAAATTCACAGACACAAAGACATCCTCTAATGGCAATGTCCCCAATTGTTGAAGTCCTGTTTCTGAAGTTCTGATTCTGTTCTACTTTAATAAGGACTACTTTGATACTGCAGTGATCCAGAACTGGAAACTGTTCCCTAGAATAATTGCCAGTGTTCTGGTACCTCTTTCTGCATAAAATTAGTCCTAAGTTTCAAGGAACAAAACCACAAACTCAAGAATTATTTTGCAAAGAAATGCTCACTGCCGTCTCTTTTTAAAAAAAACTTACTCTGTAGGTTACAGAGATTTCAGAGAAGCACCTGCAGGCGTGGCACTTATGGACATGGTTTAGCGGTGGACTTGGTAGCGTTAGGTTAATGGCTGGACTCGATGATCTTAAAGGTCTTTTTCAACCTAAATAATTCTATGATTACTTATAGATGATCTAAAAAACTATGGAGATGCTGAAATTCTCTTAGATCTTCACAACTGCAAAATGTACAAATTAACAGTTCAGCTTCAGTACTATCACAAGTCTTTGCTCAGCAACTGATATATAAAGCTGTCATTTTTCTAAATCCACCAGAAATACAAGAACGTGTACAGTCACTGATACTTCAAGTGACTCTCATATTTGCAGTGTGAGTCTGCCCACAGTGCAAGTCTGAAGTCTCAGTTTCCAAACACACAGCAACTGACTGCTTAAAAGAATACACAATCTGAAGAGACCAGACAGAAGGCTGGGAGCTGACACAAAAATATGAAGTGATTTGTCCTCTAATCTGTTGTAATCCCTCAGGCAAGGCAGTAATACAACCCAGATCACTTCATTCCCACACCAAAATCTGACCCACTAGACCACACTGCTTTCCCACATTACAATTTGTAGAAATTAGTGGTTATTTCTCCTTTACTCATGGTTAAAAATGTAATAGGAGGATACAGTAGCCAGGCCCCTAATGCTTCTTATAATACCTCTGCCTCTGTTCTGTCAGCTTCTCTTCTTCTTCCCATAGCATTTTTCGCCTCTGTTCTTCAGCTTCTTGAAGTAATTCCTGCTTTCGATACCAGGCTTCCTCTTCTGCTTTCCATTCCAGTGCTTTAGCTTCTAATTCATGCGCTAACTGTCTAAATGGAAGGAGATCACATGCTAATAATTCAAGCCAAGTATCAAGAAATTACTTGAATACTTAGAAATTACTGACTGTACTAGCAAAGGACTGCTGAAATGAGATGTCATGGAAGAGTATGGCATGCCCTTTATGTACTGATAAAGTACACGAGGAAGAGTTCCTATACTGACTGTTACAGACAACAGGGCGTTTCAGATGAGTGTGGATATTTTCTTCCTCACGTTCTTAGCAAAAAATAGTTTCTAAAGGTGCTGTGACATGATGGTACCCACTGATTTCAACAGCAAACTAAGAACTCCTGGCCCTTCACAAAGTCGGACACTACCAGGTCAAAGGAGGTTTAGGGTCTGACTTACAAGCTTTCAAGTTTGAAGACTTGCGGCCCAATATTTTCTGCAAATTAACAAACATTTTTTGTTTAAGGTAAGAGTACCAATTTAACTTCAAAATGTGTCAAACCAAGTAACTCTTAACCTTTAGCAGCTATTTAAGTCATCTTCCTGAATGTTCTTAACTGTCTCTCTTCTCAAGTATACAGATTACAACAGGAAAAAGCAATGGTGTCTACTTGTCCCTCCCAGTCTTGATACTGTCTTCAACTTTCCCATTAATACCTCTCTCGTAAGTATTCAATTTCATCCTGTCTGATCCTCTCCCGTTCCTGAGTTTGATAATCCACAATGAACTTGGGATATTTATTAAATACAGGGTACTGTCCTTTTGTAAGTGGTACGAAGTCATCAAGCATATGCTGTGGATGGATATCTAGTGGTGTAGCCTCCATAAGATGATAAGCTTCCTTAATCACAACATTAATGTCCAGGTTGTTACGATGATGAAAGAAATACTGTAAGAGACATGCTTCCATTTACATTCTACAAAAGATTAAGCAAGTTTTAATAAACCTACTTAAGAACAAATAGGTAAATTAGCAAGATCTGTATTCCAAAAGTTGATTTAAAATGGGATTATTAAGTTAGCCCTACCAATTAGTAAAAAAATATCACTAGCTCAAATGACTTGACCCAAACCTCTTCACGTTGTAAAAGTACGCTCTGGTTCTTTTACTTCACTTCAAATGGCAGTTGCGCGAGGGATCTTGAAAGCTAGGTGTGAATTTAAAGTGTCCAACTGCCCGCACAGAGACTTCTACCACTGGATAAACCTCCCTCAACTTCTGGTGTTCAAACATGCAGCTTGGAAGTTCCACTTCTTGAAGGACTCTTCTTCCTGTCACAGATCTTATTCACCAAGAAAATCTTTAAACTGGTTATTATTAAACGTAGCATTAATGTTGTCTGTCTGATGTCTGTCAAACTGACTGCTCATAAGCACATTTTCAAGGCAGAACCCTTTGTTTGCCTACAGAGATGTTTTCATACGAAAAAACCTCCTCCTCCAATGCAAGGCTAAACATAAGGAAACACTTTCATTTAGCTTCAGAGAACATCAAATAATACTGCCTAATTTTGCAAAGCTGAGAGCAGAATAATGAAACAACATGACAAAATGACTGTGTCTTGTCTCCACAGGCACAAGTCCATATTAGATCCCCCCAAAAGAGGCAGAATTATTTTGTGGTTGATGAACTACTGACATCTACCAAATGGTTTTTGGTGGCATTAGAAAGCCTATGAAAGCTTTTAAAGATCTCATCCATGAAACTGCAGGAAATTGCTCAATGTTTTACTCATTTATTACATATTTGTCAGGTACTAGATGATGTTGTTCAGAAGCATTTAATAATATATTAATGTGGAAATGAAACATCTCCTTCTAACCTCTGTAACAACACATACAATGTTTTGTATGTCTCTGTAGGTACACTTTCTGACTGACTAAAATATGAAGGTGTTTACCTCAAAATCCCCTGTTTGATTACAGTGAAGCAAGGGAACTCTGGAACATATTATATAGGCAACAACAACCATTAGAAAGTACGAAGGATGGTTGGAGAAGATATTGTCAAAGACTTTCAGCCATTCTTCTCTTGTCAGAATCTCAGAGAACAGTGTTTCTAGAAGAGGCCAAGCATAAACCTACATTATTTGGGAAAATCGACAAAATAATCCATTAGTACAATTTTACCATTCCTTTTAAAGAAATAATATGATTTTTTCTTGCCTTATATCAAGAATCTAATATTTTATGAAAGAAACAGGAACTAAATCAGAAAATATGAAGATAAGTTTTATCACCCACTGTAAACATTCAAAATGAATATGGGGTGATTATAAATAAATCTCTTATTTCACTGGATGTCTAAATCTTTTGTTTAGATTTCTGAAGCTAAAATCATCCCTAATGATAAATAAGGACTACAAAATTAATTAATCATCACACCTATGTCCACTTAAAAAAAAATAAAAGTACATTTATGATTTGATAAGTAGATTTTCAAGTAATGTGGCCTTGAAAACAAAGGACTTATTAGAACTACAGTAGCACATATCTGAGATTTATGATTGTGGAAAAGGAAAAGCTGCAGGAAAGCAATGATATATTCTTCACACACCCATATCATTCACTGTTACTTAATGAAAATTCCCTCTAAAAGAATTATTTCAAAATAAAAGACTAACGCACTATCATTCACCGCAGTAACATTTTATATACAAAAGTTGTATAGAATATTACCTGTGAGGTCACATTGTATTTTATTAAATGCTGAAGTAGTTCTTTGTCATGATGTGCCAAAACATTTTCCATCATACTAAGGACATTAACTGGAGGATTGGGAAAATACTCAAACCAGTGCTGACAAAAATTAACTGAAAGAGAAAAAAACCCCACACAAAATCCACTGTAATCCAGAGTAATAGACTCTTGACAACCTTAAGGTTTGGTTATAAAGGCTATGAATTTAAGAGGTAGTTTTAGGCAGCAAAACCTATTTAAGACACTCCCATCTCTCCTCTCTCATAGCATTTATTCCTAAACCATTCCCACAGTACGCTGCTCTTCCAGCTGCACTGGCATCAGTGTTTGTGTCAGCACACTGTGAACCAGACTGAGGAACTAATCTGGCTCAAAAATAAAATTAAAAAAGTCTGTGTGCTGTGGGACTAAGTGCTTGGAGGCAGATGGGAATACTTAAACTAGTATTTCTGTCTCATGAAACTACAGCCTGTATCAAGTAATTTTTAACATACTAAGAATAATTTCAGTAAACTTGGATACTTATTCACTAACAGCATGTGTTTGCAAAGTGGGTACGTATGCTTGGCAGCACATATCTTCTGTAGACTTAGCAGCAGCTGCAACAACTAATTTAAGTGTAAAACACTTTAATTTAGAATGTTTCTTCAGAAGACAGCCACAGCCAGCTTTCAGCCAAATGTCTAATTTTGAGTTACCACATGCTTAGGACAACTAAACACAGTAAAATCTTAAAAGAGATCATTCCCTTTTGACTGGGAGTGGGTGAGGGGGTGGGTGTGACTACTTTTCCCATGTCTCAAAGATTGTAGTTATTATGATATAATTATGTTAGAAACATTTGTATTTGCTGATTTGACTTCACAAACACTGTTAAACTGCTAACTTTTTGCTAGAAACACTGCAAAAGGAAGTCTTAATATCTTGTTTTATTTACAAACAGGTTTTTGTTTTAAGCATACAGTTGCTACATAATAATTCCTGGCAACACCTTTAGAAGAGAGCAGGATGACCTCTTAGGAAATAACCTCATTCATTTCATCCAGGAAAAGCTCTTTAGTGTGGGAAACATTAAACACGTTGCAGCACATTTGAGTTTGTAAAATCATTGCTTACCTAATACTGTAGCAACAACTTCAAAGCAGATCAGCTGGTTGTTCTGGAATAATTTTACAAATGGGAATGCTAGCAAAGGAATATAAGGTGTCTCAGCAAAGATAGCAGACCAGTGACCTAGAGCTGATAAGGTCCTATATGCAAAGGTAAACAAAGTTTTAGAAAACATCAATTCAATACCAAACAAAAATATAATATGTGTTTTAGAACCACAACATAGAAAGACTGTAAACTTCAAAATAGATGCAGGATTGTAAGAGTTATAAAAACAAAATTGCATGAGGGCACTACTATTTAATTTTACAATTTTCTTTACAGCTGATTCCAGCTATTGAATACACTTCAGATCACTACATGAAAATAAAAATCTATAATCTTTAAATTAATATAAATATATATTTTACCTCTGTAAAACTCTCAGCAGTTTCCTACTTTTGATGGGATACGCATTCTGAATATTCACAAATGCACTGTGGGTACCCTTATCTATTAGGCTACTGAATGCTAAGTGGTTTTCAGGAAGTTGTAATAAGGAACGCCAAACAAACATCCTGCAATTAAAATGCAGACTTAGTCAGGCAACTTCTCTTTCATGGGTCACTAAAAACAAGCCATTTTGTTTTGTGCAAGCGTGCACATGCACACAAACTTACCTGTACTTTGCTGGATATTCTCCAAATCCTTTCAATAAGGCCCACAGACGTTTCTTGTTTAATCCACCTGGCAATTCGTTCTACAAAACAGGAGATGAACAATCAATGTATGCATTTCTCTTTCATAATCTCTTTCATTGCACTCTAATTGATGAAGTTCCTAAAAAAAACCCCAAACATGTATTGCTATCTGTTACATAATCCTAGGTATTTCAACAACAAAAAAGATAATTCAAAAGATCATTCATCTACTTAACTCAAAGAACAGCTGCCATTGATTTCAGTCAGAAGCAAACCAGACCCTAATTGACTAAATGATATATAATTAAATGATGGATATAGCCAAACCATAAAGAATATTGACATAAGGAATAGATCATATTGTGATGATTGTTACAGGAGGATATATATAGAGATACAGATACGTGGGTATGTGTGTATGTATATATATATATGAGAATACATATACATATGAGATGCAAGATAAAGACAGAGAAGACGGCATAGTGATGACAGAAAGGAAATAAATGCAACAGTAGTGCATTTTCTAAATAATTAACAAAAAATGAAATCGCAGATATTTTAGAGGTGCCAGTTTGCTAGCAGGAAAGCAGATCAGATCTAGCAAATACCCGAATGTGTCACATGTTGCTTGAACAACTTGTTCAAAAGTACCCCAAGGTGACTGGAGGCAGCTCTGGCTGTGTCACATAATACTGGAGTACGGGCTAAACAGAGAGAGGAAATGGTACTACAACTCCCTCAATCCCCTCTCTCCTCAAACATCCAAGTGAATCAGTGCCTGAACTGATTCTTTAAAGTAAGCTGCCAAATACTTTTTTGCAATGAAATTTAAATTCTGCAGACTGGAGAACAAAATATTTGCAATTTTTCCCTACCTCTTTATTTTCAACTGATGCGTTCACTTGCAGTTTTAGCAATCTGGTTTGAATTTTGTTTCCTTTGGATTTCTGAGGCTTCTCTGACCTTCCTGAAGACACTCTCATTGTCAGTTTGTTGGCCTCTAACGTGCGCTTGGACCAATCTTCTACTACTTTGAACATGGGTGGTGGAGGCTAATATTAAGTGAAAATACCTCAGTTAACATCTTCTAAGCTAGACTAAATAACACTATAATTTGATGTTTATTTTATATGCCGTATTTTTGAGTTAGATGGCCATAGCAAGAAGAATAGGACACATTTATAATATAAATAAATACATATGGACCGTACACTCCTGAGTAAGTATGCCAGTGAAAAAAACTGCTGTAATAAACTAGAAAGACTGTGAGAAGGTTTATGTAGCTTCCAAACCAAATCAAACATCATGTTATTTCTTTGTTTAGCAAACACTAAAATATAATTGGGATACTGTAAGCGTGCATCATGTGCTGTTTGGGTTATTTACTTTCGTGTGTTTCTCAATGTCACTAAAATATTTTGCATTTCTATAGCACCAGTTAAAAAGAATACAAAAGACCTTTACAAACTTTAATTAGTCTTCAGTGTCAGGGAGGTATTAATTCGGTGTTGGAGATTGGGAAAGCAAGTAACAAAGTGGATATCCCAGCTGATGTCAAACCGGCAGCAAAAGTAAATGGAATGCACGTGTGACATCTTCACACATCCTCCCTCAGCTCCAACTCCATCATTATCCAAAGCTGGTTACTGTTTACTTCAAAGACATGGTGATTAAAGATATATGGAATTCTGGATTTAGAAACCTGACTCTCATTAATAAATTATTTTAATAAAATAAGAACTGGTAATTAGAATGTTTGTTATTTAGGAAGGATTAGGAGTATGATTGTGCCATAATGATGGATGCTGCTATCCAATAACACAGTAAGAAGAACAAAATCACAGTAACAAAAAAACATTCATGCCCGCAGTTTAAGACAGCATCAGTTGCAAAACATTTCCTATAGGAAACGGAACAGTAGCAGCACAATTACGCTGTTTCCATCTCCCCCAAAATGTCATTACAAAGAGAAACTGGTCCACACAAATTGCTGTATAAAGAAATACCATCTTCCCCTCCTCCCAACACCTGAAACATAGTGATACATATACTTTAAAAGTATATTACCTGACAGGCTGGAGTAACTATGAAAGGAAGTCTACAAGCCACTTTTTCTTTATTTGTAGTGTTAAATATGGCACTCCAACACATGTCTGCAAACTACTGCTAATACAAAAGTTATGAGGCAAGTATGAACTTTAATGGGACTTACTGCTGTTTTAAGAAATGTAAAACACTACCTTATTTCCTTCTGGAGTCAAAGCTTGGACACTGTATAAATTAAGGCTACCATTTTCCATTACTGATGCAATATACCGTCCATTGGGGCTAACTGCTGCTGTACTAATTCCCTCTTCATGACTCCCAATGTCAAAAAGAAGTTCGCATGTTTCTATATTGATAAATCTCATAATATTATCTTGACTCAACACTCCAAGGACCTAGAAGTTAAAAGGATTCATCAATTAATATTGTCAATGTAAAACAGAGAGGAATACCCATTAAGCTAAAAGAGCTACTGAGCAAACATTTAGCACAGTAACTTTCCTTTTGTAAGGTAGGGGCTCATACCCCGTTGTCCCCCAAAAGCCCTCAAAGTATATGTGTTGGATCAACTAACCAAATACTCCAGTCTTAAACTTTGTAAAAGAACTGACCTGATTGGAGCCCCCATCAAAACTGTCAGGCAGGAATTCCAGGTGACGGACAGCTCGTACTTTTGCAGGCATCTGGATTATTCGTATCAACTGTTTTGATGCTAAACACCATAAGTGAAGATGATTTGATTTTCCACCAGCTACAAAAATCCGGCCATCTCTGGATCACAGATGAGGCAAAGAATCAGAATACTATAATTTAAGTTAGTGTTTGCTAAAAGGAGAGAGATCGTACGTTTCATTCTATGCCCTCAAATCAGTTTTGAATCTGTCTATTCCTGTCATACTCTCCTGAAATAACAAAATAGATCCTAAATAATAAAATTTGCTTTTGTAAAGAATAATTTAAACCTTATTTTAGTGGTCATTAAAAATCAACTTGCTTTATTTCAACTGCTATGGGACTGTAATCGATCCTTGCTGAAAGTATCAGTCACAGCAGAGTGCAAAAGCTTATCTTGGTCTATAGCTCAAGACGTCCATAAAACAATACAAATAAGGAAAGAAAACCTGTTTTAAAACTACAATTTTTGTAGTCCGCCTTTAGAATGTTTAAAATAGCAATTTACCTGGTAACTGCAAAGACCTTATAAAGTAATACAGAACCTTCTACAGGAGTTGGCAACCGGTATTTACAGTGAAGAGTATCAAATTCCCATGCAAAAACAGAATTATCTTTGAAACAGCTGAGAATGGTGTTACTCAATGGGAGGAAAAAAACCTGGAAGAATATGGAAAAGAAAAAAAAAGGAATAGGTTGTCAAGGAAGTACCCTTTAAACTGGACCAAAGTGCATGGCAGAATAAAACACAGCAAGAAACCATGACAGTAGAGCTATTCCTGGAACTGCGTAATGTGGCTGCAATGCAAAGCCTAGATGCCACGGGCAGCAGGTCCACTTCCCCTGTTACAGCCTAGGCAGCCCTGCTCTCCCTTGCACTGGTTCAGAACTTGTACCCTTTGCTAAGCCAGTTTAACTCACCGAAATGATACAAATCTTTATCTGTGTTATTTTTATGACTATTAAACTGTCTTGTGGACATAATATAAACAGTGGAAACATGAACCCAGGAGCAAGAGAGGGTGAGAGACATGAGCCAGAACTGCTCACTGAGCAATTGCTTGTTGCATCTTCTACAAACTAGCTTCAGCATTCACATAGTACCAAGAGCCTGCAAACGCACTCTATGAAGCCTTAATCTATGAATCTTTAAACTCCTTAGTTTTGTGTACAACTATTAAAAGTAAAAAATATTGTAGAAAGTTTAGCAGCGTATTCTCTAACTAGCAGATTTTACTGTGAGATCAATGAAGATATAACTAAAAAGTTTTTTCAATTATTCTGAACATGTTTATTGTCTATGTGTAATCTCTTTCAGTAAGGAAAAAAATAGATTATTTCATTTTTGGATATCATCAGATACATTCATAGAAACATAGCATAATTTGAGTTGGAAGGGACCTTAAAGATTACATCAGAGGTTCTATTTAAGCAGCAGCACATGCAGCTTCAGCAAATTCCCTGTACCTATAATTTATAAGGTTAAATTGAAAACGTCTTCTGGTATCTGAACATTTGAGGGACTACCTGAAGGACTCATTGGCTGAGATTTACAGTGAGTGCTACAAAGTTCAGAGTTTTGGTCTGAATGGTCTCTTGAAAATCTGTAAATATGGATATGTGGGATGGGATTAATCTTGCTGAATGTTAGTGATTGAAAGTTGGATGTTCAGGCCAAATTAATCACTTGACAGTGAGCAAAAGTTACCTTTGGGGAAAGAGTCACCTCGCCTACCAGAGTCATTCATCTTCAGACTGAGCTGCCTGTCCTCCTTCAAGGACCCTAAGGAAGTCTGGACAATGAATTGAGAGCAGATGCCTATCATGCAGATGAATGAAGTTTACCTTTTGGTAAACTGCAGTACTGAACAGTTCCACATTTTCTACTTTGCCCTACAAAAATACCACAAGCTGGTCACAAGGAGCTGCTGAATAAGCAATGATGCTTTGAAAATGGTCATTACAGATGTCTTCTCTTAGTTTTTCTTCTTCATTTTTTTTCACCCACTATTCTTATAGTGTGCAGGTCAGTCTCTGTCTTTTTAAATTAGCTTTGTTCCATACCAACTTGACAGAAGGTGTATGTTGGAATGCAAACTGGGCTCAAGTAAAGAGGCACCAAAAAGTACACCCCAGAGATTGGTGTGACACTACTACGATGGCTCAGACAGCAAGCAAGAATCCAGCTTTGGACAATGAGTGTCAGGGCTGCGGTCTAATAATAAATCTGACCTTTAATAAAGCACTTATCTTTATGTCCTAAATCGTGCATGGGAGTACGTATCATTATCTCCATTCTAAAGACAGAAGAACATTATTTGCGTAATGTTCTATCAGAAATGGTAGCACCAAACCAAAAGTGCAGGCTCTTGATTCCCAAAGAGTGATGTATTCGCTCAACCACAGTCGCTATTGTTTGGATTTAAAGGTTGTTTCCATACTGTAACAACCCAATCCTACCAAATTCCAAGAGCCATTTATCAATAAGAAGCCCCTACACATAGCCTACACAAAGAAAGATACTGAGCAGTAGAAAAACTCTTGTCCACTAACAAAATGCAGCCATCTTTGGAGGGAAGACATGATAATTATTTTAGCAACATGCACTACACACCAGTTTTAATAAAACAAACAAACAAAAAGTTATGCATGATCTTCCACAGTAATTGCTAGGTGACGACTTCAGGCTGACAAAATTTCTGCCTGACCTAGAACACGGTGAAGACACTCAAATGAATACCCTTGTTCTCTGCAAAATCAGCATGGCTTTTTAGTCACCAGTCTGATGAGAACTTTGGTTTGAAGTGGTGTTTGTAAGACTATTCACTGCAGGGCAGCACGTGTGTAAGCACTGCTCAGGCACTGCGTCAGTACTTTCTGTAGTACTTATGCCAAAGTCTGACATTTGGTGGCGCAGGCAGACCTGTTTAAAGCAGCATAACGCTAAGGAAGACCTATTTAAACCACTCCCTGACACAAACATGTCATCCTTCTCATCCCCTGTGTTGTCCCAGTATAAGTGTCTGTGCAGCAAATCGAAGCAAAGAAACCACTAGACTGAAAAGTAGTAATTTCTTTTTGCTGAGTTACTTTTCAGTTTGCTTTGTTCCTATATTCAGTGCTTAGCATGCATAGAAAGAAGGGCAGCGTTGGAATAAGCAGCTGAATGGGGAAGGTGGTGGTGACTGTCTGAAGTTACCATTATGACATCAAAACTGGTTTTTTTAACAACACCCTTAAATGCCAGTATCATTTAGGTTGGAATGCGTCCTTTGAGCCCACCCCCAGTCCCAGTAGGGTCAATCTGGAAGATGGCTTTAACTTACAGGTTAAATTGGGTTAGTCAAGGTCACATTCAACCAAGTTTTGAGTAGCTCTAAAGAAGGAGGTTCCTTAAAAGTTCCCAGCAGATTTCTGCAACTATTGAGTCATGATTCCAGCGGTCTGGGTGACGTGACAGGATGACAGTTAAGGAGATACACCCAAAGAACATAGAAAAGATTCAGCTGTATTTTTAATAAATATTTTCAAGTATTTTAAGATGTGGTGTTACTCCTACTGAGGTATGCTTGTTCACCCTTTAGCAACTGCTCTTTACTTACCTTCTGTATACCCACAGACTGATGAACATTCAGCTTTCTTTTTCTTTGAAAGGTGTCCAAGTCCCACAGTTGTGCTGTATCAGTGGATGTAGTGATGGCATACCTGCCCGAGCCGTGGACAGAGATAGAAGACACCGAAGAATCATGTCCCCTCATCCAACTAACTAGCTCTTTGGTTTCTGCAGGAGTTGATGGAGAAAAATGAAAAGGACATGAAAGTCATTCGAAGTGAAACAACTACTACTTTACTCTCTATGGCCAACACTATGCTGTGAAAGAGACTTTTAAGCATCCGAGTGTATGACCATTTACCATCACAGCCCAACAAACAAGAAACAAAGGTATCAGTCTTCATGTAGCTATTATACTCTAGAGAAACATAACCATGTCCTCATCTCCAAGCAACAGATTTCCTAAGTTATTCTCAGTTCTATACAGAAAGCCAACTTGCACAGACTTGTTTAATTTAGCCTAAGAATCAATCTTAAAAAGTCATGAACACTGTGATCAGATAAGTTCAGCACGCCTCATAGGCAGATTATCCAATGTGAACACCTGCAGTAATCTTTAGAAGTTGAGACTGAATGTTCTAGTCAGAATTCTCCACTTGTTTTGACTTGTGAACAGTATGTATGAATGATTACGCAGCTATTTACAGGTGCAAGGAAAAGTTTAATGACAACGGCCTATGACTATAGAAAGGCACAGTCAGAAAGCAACACCCCATTAATTCTTCTAGACTCCAAAACATTTTTATGCTGTGTATTGCATACTAAGGAAATGGCTCCTCTGACTACACTGTCTCCCACTTGTGACTGCATGACCACTAATCTTCCCTCAGCAACCAAACTGTATTTGTGGCAATTACACTATTTATGTTGGGTAGTTTGCCTGACAGCCTGGTTGGGTGGTTTGCCTGACAGGTGGTTCCAGCTGACCTACTGCTGTGGCATCCAAGATGGGAAATGGCTATAAAGCAGCTCATAAAGCCTAACAGTCAAACTTTCTGCTGTGCTTACAAACAACTGAGTGCTTATAGCTACTGTCACACGTAAGGATAACATCAGATTACAGAGTACGGCTTCTAAAGCACGGGATGGAGCCCACCAATTAAGTATTATCTAATACACCTCGAAGGATAGTCCACCCAATACTGACTTATGGGAAGAGCATTCATATTTTAAAACATTCTCCAGTATGACTTGGTATCTGGAAACAGCACCATATAAACATGCAGGACTCTGTGGAACAAATAAGAAGGTTTCTCTAAGTGCATCCAAAATCTAAGTTTGCTCTTACTGTGGTTGAAAGGAGGAGAAAAAGCACAGAGGCTTTCAGACCTTAACTCTTACTCTTCCTGTATTTTGGGAAACAGTATGTTACATTAAAATCTTCAGTTATTAATATCAGACCCAAATCCTCAAATTGCAGATGAGTGATTCCTACGGCTTTTAAACAGATTTAAATCCAGATGATATGAGAGACTACAACTGCACTTTTTGATAGGTTAAGACTAACTTATGAAGAATGAATTGCCAACGCCTTTCACTATTTAAACTTCTAATCAAGACAGAGACACACAGCTGGCCTGACAAGTTAACTTTAGATACTGCTTTTGAACAAGGGTTCAGGTCAATTTGCATACTCAAACGTAGTGTCAGTTCTTCTACTGTATATTGTCACTTGTTCGAATAATTTACTGTCAATACAGTTAATAACTCTTTCGGTTGCAAACTAACATACTGCCAACTGAATTTTGTTTGATTTTACATATAGCACCTCACTCTAAGCAAACATACACAGAATTGCTTTAAAAAAGGCGACATACATAATTGTGATCCTGCGCTACAGTTCAGTTAAAGAGACGCCTGCGTGACACAGTGGGAGCAAGAAACTTTGACAAAACAAAGGGTTTGTTTACCCACATGGGCCCAAACTTTTTTTGGGTGGGGGAAGAACAGATGGCATGAAATACAGAATAAGATTGCCATCAAAAACCTAAGAAAAATTTGAGATTGAAACTAAAATAATATAGGATTTCATAACAATCCAGATAATAAGCCTTTAAATTTCTTCTTACCTGTATCAAAGCACTTAATGGAATAATCTGCCAAAGCCACAAGGAATTCTGTCTTTCTGCGAAGATTAAATGCCAAAGCGGTGCAAGCTTGCATTGTTCGCTGAACAAGGTTGAACCTATTTTAAAATATATGTTCTCATTGTGTTAGGAAACTTTGGTTTCATAACCTCAAGGGAGGTAATAACTCAATCAGCTTCAATATATTTCACCGAGAGAAAAAAATCACTCAGAGAGCAAATAAATCATATCTAATTATGATAAACACAAAAATATTAAAACTGAGTAGTGTAAAACTGAAAAGTCTGGTTAATGTATTTCTGCAAATGACAATACTAGGTCTAATTTATTGTAATTCATAGCTAGCATTATTAATTGATTGGTACCATTCAAAGAATAACTTGTATTAGTATTTAATCACTTACGTTCTATGAAATTTCTGTTTGTTCAGTTTAGAGTTACAAACTACTGATCTTTCGGAGCAGCTAAACTAATAAAATAATATTTAGGGAGCCTACAGGGGCTTGCAGTTTCAGCTCTGAGAAAAGCACTCTCTATTACCACCTTCATGGAAAAGTGAGAGTTAAAACCAGACCTGTGGGGTGCTGTCCAGGCACGTTCTACCCATACACCTGAATGTCACAGATGTCAAGACAGTTAAAAAGTCGTGATAGAAATACTCTTACCTGTTTCCATTCAAGTCTAAAACATATATATTCCCCTGGTGGTCTCCGGCGAGCAGAGAATCTCCGGAACTGTCAAAGGCCACATTCAGAAAACGTATTGTCTTTGAATGGTATCCTTTGACACTATGAATTATGTTTACTATAATTCTGTGAAGCAAGCAAGCAGAACAGCCATGCTTAGAACTGTTTTATTATCACATATTTCTCCAAGACCTAGGGTTAAAATGTTCCTAGCTTATGGCTTTACAATTCTAGTATTTCATAGTGTTCTATGAAAAATCTTCTTCCATGAAAAATATGTATTTCTAATATAAAAAATACACTAAACAAAGGAATTAATTCACTATGTTGGAAGGTAGTCAGGAGACATGTAAAGCAGATGGGGGAAATCCACCATTCATGATCCTTTTATGTGGCTCCTAGTTACCTGATTTTCAATTATATTATTAATGAGGAACACTAACGTTTATGCTGACGTATCATCTACCAACGTATCTGAAAGCCCAACTCAGCACTCAGCAAGGAACCTGGCTCTTCACTATCACTGTAAAGAAACACACCAGAAAACTGAGAAGCTATGAATTACTGTAAGACTCTAGTCAGATTAGATTGGGGTGAGGGGAAAAACAGTTTTAATACCACTTCTTTCCAGAATCTTCAAAAGCATGAGGCAAGCCTTTTTTGTTATTATTCATCTGAGATATTATGGAACAAAAGTTTGTTTTTTTCATATTCTATCCTTGTACTGCACTGCTAGTATAAAATGGAGCCGGATGCAGAACCAAAGCCGGTGTGCGGAATAAGCCATAAGAGAAGGTTTTTACAGAAAGCAGGACATCAAGATTTGGGAGATCTGCTACATCTGAATTTCTCAGGTAACACTGGTCCAACCAATTACTTTCTATCATCAGTGGGATGTAAATTTAGAGTGTAAAACTATATGGGATATTGGCAGGCTGATTAAAGACTGCTCTTGCAGAAGACCGTGACCACAGCTATATAAGATGCTGATAGCTATCTGAGCCACCAATTGCCAAGAGAGTAGAATTAGCAACCCAGCACCTGCATGCAACTGTTGGCATACACGCAAAGCGTGATGAGTATCAGAAGAAGGGCCGTGCAGCCATGGTACAGACTAGAGACAAAACTAGTTTCATTTCATCCTGCTAAGCCTATTTTTTTCTGCAATAAAAGGGAAGGGCCATAATAATGAAATTAGAAAGATGTTAAGCTAATTTGTTTAACTTAGAAAGATGTTAAGCTAGTTTGTTTAAATTATAATTAAAACGTAGCGTTGTTAGGGTTGTAAGAAAAGACACAAGGTACAACTTCTGATTTTAAAAACATCCTGAAATGTGAGTACTGACTAGCGTGGTTACAGCATCTCCCTGGGCTTCCGCAGCTCTGTGCTCTGCCTTTCAAAAGTTCCTTTCGCACTACACTAACCCAGGAGAATAAAGTTGGAGTTCACGGAGCTGCAGCCGGATTCTTTGTGCCAAACACTGCACACGTACCCCAAAGCAGCATTTGTACTGCTGCTCTTCAGCTTGGGCCAGGCAATATTTTCCTAGTATTTAACACTTTAATTAAACTCTCGTGGGAATTCGCCTATGGTATTTTGCTCGATACAATTAAAACAAAAAAGGCAAATTGGGGAGAGCTGTCCCGGCCTTTGCCCAGCCAAGCTGTGAGCAACTCTGAGGAGGGAGGTTTCACAGCTTCCTTGGGGACCTGCTCCCACCTCGAACGGGGGTGTTTTTCCCCGTTATCCAACCGGGCATCCCCGGGCTGCACCTCCCGCAGGAGCTCAGGCGGGATCCGGCTGCCCCAGCCCCGCGCGATGCCCTCGGCCCACCCGCTCCCTGCCCGCCCCCTCGGCCTCTCCTCCGCGGAGCAGCGCTGCGGCAGGCCCTGCCCCCGCCCCGCAGCGGCCGTTACCCGCGCCGCGCCGCCGGGCCGGGCTTGCGGTGCCAGATGGGGCCGTGCCGGCGGCCGCCCAGGTCGCAGGTCTCCATGCTCGGCCCGCCGCCGCCACTCCCGCGCTGGCCGCCTCCCCTCGGGCCTCCTCCAACGGCCGCAGGGGCGGGGGGCGCTGCACGCGTGGTACAGCCCGCTCCCGCTTCGCTCAATGGAGGGCGGCGGGAAAGACGTGCGCACTGCCCACCCCCCGCCAACTGTCGGCCTGGTGGGGAATGGAACCGCCTGGGGCCGGCGGCCCCAGGGCCTGCCGGGAGTTGTAGTTTCCCTGGCGGGCAGAGGAGCGGAGCGCGGTCAGCGTGGGATAATAAATAAAGTGGAGGCCAAGTCTTACAAAAAATATTTATTTTTACAGTATAATGTCGCGTCCTGTCGGGCAAGTATTTTTGTAATATAATGCGATGGGACATTGAACACGTTTATAGGGGCGTCCGCAAGCGCAGGACTCACTGCCGGCTCACTCGTGTTACCAGCGCCCTCGCGTCACGAAGCACAGCTTCGGGGAAAGGGGCCGCTTCACGCCCAGCCCGCGGGGCGGCGGCTCCGCCACCGGGCAGCGGCGGGTCCCGCCCCCCACCCCCCAGGGCGGGACTTCCGGCGCTGCCGGCGCCACGGCAGCCCAGGGGGCGGGGGCGGAGCCGGAAGTCGCGGCGTTTCGGGAGAAGTCAGCGGCGCCACGTCTGGCTCGGGGCTCCCCTCCCTGCCCGAGGCGGCGGCGGCAGTGGGCGAAGCGCGGCTGGACCCTCGCCTCGCCTCGCCTCGCCTCGCCTCGCCTCGCCTCGCCTCGCCTCGCCTCTCCTTGCCTCTCCTTTCGACGGCCGGCTCGTAGCGAGGCCTCGGCGGCAGCGACATGTCGGACCTGGGGGACTGGTTCCGGAGCATCCCGCTGATCACCCGTTACTGGTTCGCCGGCTCCATCGCGGTGCCGCTCATCGGCAAGCTGGGCCTCGTCAGCCCCGTCTACCTCTTCCTCTGGCCCGACGCCTTCATCAACCGCTTCCAGGTACGGGCCGCACTACCGGTCCCGGTGTGCCCTGCGGCGCCCGCGCCGCGGGAGAGTCTGGTCTGGGGCGCGCTCGGCGTTCTGGGAGTTGTAGTGAACGGCCTGCCGGGCTGCGGGCCCGGGGGCTGCGGGCGCCTTGGCAGGGAGTCGCGCACCGAGGCAGCCCTTAGGAGCGACCCGGATCCACCTCCGGCGGGAGCCGGGCCTGCCTTCCTGCTTAACCTGGATAAGGCCTGCAGGCTTAGGCCCGGGGTTTAGCTGGGGCTCTGCCTCCGCGGGCCCCCGGCTGCCCGCCGAGGCAGCACAGGCTGCGGTGCCTGGCCCTGCCAGCGCCCCTGGCTGAGGCGAGAAGGGCTGCGGCTCTTGACAGGCCCTGTACTTCGTCTTGTATCTCGCTCTGGTGCCTTTTTTCCGTAAGTTTTTTGAAGTGGAGGTTGTTCTGGCTGGTGCCGGTTGTTATACTGAGGCGCTCTAATGATAAAACCTGGGCTGTGACTTGAGGCGAGTCACCCATCCGCCATTGTGCGATCATGTGGGTGTGACTTTGGGAACAGGGGTTACATCCACATGTGCAACTATCCTAAAATGCTGGTGGCTCTGGAGATACGAAAGCAGAGCTAAAGAAGTGAGTCTTTTGCATCTTGCTTGTGTTCGGGATTGTCAGCTTTAGCACCTAGGTATGGTCGACGTAGACGAACACATGAAGTCCTGAGAGGTACGGTGTTTCTGGATGCTTTAGCGATATCAAAAGTGGTCCCACACCAGACATAGTCTGTTTCCTTGCATTGGGAGGTTACAGGTCCAGTGTTTTGGTATTTGGATGTGTAGGGGGAGAGCGCACCTCAGATGAATTGGAAATAAAGTGAAGGGAAAGATCTTCACCTTAAATGTCTATTGTGTGTGCTCATTATATCTTCAATGAAGAAGACTTGAGTGCAAAAAACCAGGAAAAGACAGCTCTATCTGTAGTTTGTTTCATGTATTGTCCCCAGAATTTAGTAGCTTAAATTGCTGTCTTTTCCTGTAGTTCTGTTACTCCTTCTGAAACCGTGATGTTCAGGATCCCAATACTCCATTTGGAAATGTTGCTGGTTAAAGAGCTCATTCATAAATGGCCAGACATTTTCTGTCCTTGCTACATGCTGCCGTGCAGTTGGCTGTGCTTGGTACTGGCAGTTGGGAGACCTTCTAAAGCAGGTGCAGAATGCTCAGAGCAGCGCATACTGTCTGGAACAGTATGTTAAAGGTTGTTGTGTGAATTCCTTGGTCTCTGTACAACAGGTAAGAATGGATTCTGTATGGATACTTTTAAAACAGGGTAGCGTTCTTGTAAGCATATCCCTTTTGCAGCGCAATAAAGGCTTGCTGCTGCGAAGATGTAACGTAAGCAGTCTGGGAAGTTGTGTGTGACTTCTGTTATAATCTTACTAGATTTGCTAATCAGATTAAAAGAAAAGTAAGAACTGCTGATGCAGCAGTAATTGATACTTGGGCTATTTTTACTTTCCTCCTTGATCTTCCAAGTAATTGATAATGAATGAAAAGGAAAAACCTATGCATATGAATTCATTCTACAGTATATAAATTCTCTTTTGATCTGGACAGATCTGGCGGCCAATAACTGCAACTTTCTTCTTCCCGGTGGGACCTGGAACAGGATTTCTCTACTTGGTGAATTTGTACTTCTTGTATCAATATTCATCACGATTAGAAACAGGTATGTTATCCACTAAATTGCATGTACACGGTCAACTCTGCCTGAAGTTGATAGAGACAAAGCATTGTCAGATAGAGCTTCTGTTTGGGATGTTTGTGGTGATGGGGTTGTGGCTGATTCAGACAGAATTGTGAGAAACATGGCTCATCTCTGTGCCCGCTTATGTTTGTCAATGGGAAACTGCTCCAAAACCTGATTTTCTGTGACTGGCTCCTTCACTTTGGCCAGCAGCCTGTTCATTTAGGATCTGAACTTGATGCTTCTTTCAGTAAGAGGGCCTGGTGCTTTTAGTTGTTGGATTTGAGGAAACGAGAGAGAGACTAATAGGTGATGTTTCCTCTGTTTTCATGTGTCTGATGTCCTTTAACACAGAAGTATGATAGAGCACATGTAATAATAGGTATAATCATCTTGAGAAAATAACAATGTCAGTTTTCCCTCTTTTTTTAAAAGGCAGTGATGCTTACCTGTGTTATTCTATTGGTTATGTTGAGCTGAGAGATACCTTGTGCAAATGAAGTCTGTCAAATAGAAGTGTGAAAAAGTTAAGGAACTAGTTGGATTTTCAGCTGGGGCAAAATTTAAGAATGGAAGAAAGGAGACCAGGTAATGGATCATCTCTGCCCGAAAAGAGATTGTTGTTACAAGGTAGCTTCAAACTGGTTTCATTTTGCATTGCGGAGTTCATGAAGGCTAAACAAAAAGTGTTTCAATTGAAGTAAGTAAGTAAACTAACGTATTTGCAAAGCCAGGCTGCTCCTGAAAGCCTTTAGAAACAAGAATTTCAGTGTAGCTCTAATGGAGTCTTAGAACTGATAGTGGAAGTGGGAATGCATTGCAAGGTGATGTTTGGGTAGTCCCACGATAGAGAGGAGATCCCCAGTAAACCTGTCATCCAGACAGTATCGTGGAATCCCAGTTGCAAGAATAGCAGGGAAAGGGAGGAGTGGTGCCAGATGGTAGTTGGTTGTTTTCATAGTGAAAGTAAGTGGTAGTTTAATGGCTAGAAATAGTTCCTTCTTCTCTTTGAGCCTTTCTGCAGTAGGCTATGAACACACGAGAGTACTGGCGGTTACAACATTCTGTTGTGCAAAGCTATGTGTAGTAAGAGTTTCTGATTAATGTATGCAAATTGTGAGACATGACTGCTTGTACATATAGTTACAAAATGCTGTGGTAGAAGTCTCATGGAAGGAAGTAAATTCTTTCAGCAGGAAGTTTACGTTCCTGCAGTACAACACATCTGGATTTTGAAACTGGGAAGTCAGCTATGTTGTTGTTTGAATCAATGTATTTCTTTTATGTTACAGTCATTTTTCTGGGTATAAATGAAGTTCTTGGTTAGATTGGTCTTCCTCTCTACGAAAAGGGCTTGAATCCTGAAAGTAGGAGATGTGTATGTTGCTGATAATGTTTACGGATGGAAATCAACATAATTCTATACCTCGTTTTATCTGTGAAACTGAGGAAGTGAAACTTCTATTTGCAGGGTTGTAGGTGGTTTTTGAGCATACACTGGGTTTGCATGCTAGCTTCAAATTTATCTGTCAAAAATATCCATATGGTTTTGTACTGTGCTTGTGCTTTCCGAGCAAGCTGACCTCTAGCTTCTTGAGAAAAAGGAGATGGATGTGTTTTTGTTTCTGTTGGGGAAGAACATAACAAATACCAACACAGAAAACAGAACATGCAGAGTTTCCTCCCCAGCAGGACGAATGATGAGATTATGAATCTGCAGCTCTTCCCTGATGACTGGATTCTACTCTGGGCCCTAATGAAGGAGCCAGTGGGCTAGAGCTCACCTCGCCCCTGTGCTGAGCTTTTTGTCAGTCTGTAGCTCAGTTTTCTTAGATATTCATTGGAAAGTCAACTTAAATAGTTTGTCTAATATTCTTGTTAGTAATCTCCTAGATAACGAGAAATCAAAAACTTTGAGACTAATATTTGCTTTGTAATCTTCCTATTCTGGAGGAACTCCTGTGCTCTAGTTTCTACAGGGTTAGTCAGCTTCCTCTACTTCTATTTGTTGTACGCCAACAGTAAGGAGAAAACTCCAGTTTCTGTACTTCTCCAACTTTGAAAAATCTTTTGGAAAGTTTTAAAGGTTTTTTTCCTGTCATGTAACTTGCATGGCTGAACTTAAATAATAAACTTAAAATGGCTAAAATATCAATTTTGTTTTACATAGGCTGAGTTACTCTAGTTATTCTAAAAAGCTAATGCTTAAAAATTAATTTTCTTTCTTTAAATTTTTGGGGACATGTGAAATAGTTGTAGGAAGCCAAATAGTGCTGACATTAAGCAGTAGCCTTTCTGGGCATTGTGATATTCAATTATTAGCATATTGTTCAGCTTGTTCGTGGTGTACTTTGTTGCTGTGTGGTTTGGGTCTGTTTTAGCAGTATTCTTGGGTTTTCCTTGCATATGTGAGGCTATATGAAAGTTGATAGGAGTCTTGCTCAAATGCTGAGTTCGTGCCAGCCTTTCACCACAGTTTGCAGGAGTGAGAGCTTAACGATTTTCATGTTTGCAAGGAGTTGTTAGGGGTCTTGGTTTTTAACCTTTCACTCTGCCCGATCCCAAACTCAACTGGGCAAGTAAAGATAATGTCACTTAGTATGACCTACAGGGAATGTTACTCACTTTTTTTGTTTCCAGTGTCCTGAAAAAAATTGACACGTTTGAAATGGGAAAATTAGGTAAGCAGTTGAGCTTAGGAGGAGGAACAGAACGTGTTGCACATGTGTACCCTCTTTGTCATGTATGTTAATTTTTCTGCAGTGTAAAAACTATGGTGTCTATTGTGTCTGGCTAGGTGATGTAAAGAGGATGCAACTTGCCTAACTAAGGACTGGTTTTCATGTGACTCTATGATTAAACTTGGTGTTCCTGCTTTTGCTGTTTATTTCCTTATTGTGTGCTGCTGACTGACAGCTTCTTATGCAGGTTGGGGTCCAACTCCATTTTGAAGTCTTGTGAAGTTAAAACCACTTATCTTTAGAGGTAAAGTGTGTTCTTTAAGTAGAGCTGCTGTGTGTGCCCTTAATGCAATAGGCTGAATGTCTTATTTTTTGGTCCTGTAGGTTGTTGTATTATAAGGCCTTTTAAAATTTAAAAAATAAAAATCATGAACCACAGACTGCATCTGAGGCAACTGTTACTAACTCAGCTTTTTGTAAAAGTAAAAAAGGTCTTAATTTCTTACCAAGATTTCAGTACCTTTCCTAACAATTCTTTTTATTTGCAGGGGCTTTTGATGGAAGGCCAGCAGATTACATGTTCATGCTGCTGTTTAACTGGATCTGCATTGTTGTATCCTTCTGCTCATCATCAAACTTTTAGAATATTTTGGTTCTTCTATTTCTACCTAAAATAGGTTCAAAGAGCAGGTTTTAGCAGCTAACAGTTTTAAAATGTAGCAAATGTTCACAGGTGAGGTGAGTTTCTAATCTTCCTGGAGAGGTAGCGAGTAGCTTTCAAGGGACAATACTAATAAATGTGCTAATACACAGCTATGTAATCTGGGGACTGGAGTTCTGCTTATATAAAGCTGAGCTCATGCTGCGTGAGCATCTATGGTGTTCGCTGTATTGCTTCACTTAGCCACTTTCGTGGATTGCCGCATGGGCTAAGAGTGAATTTAGTGTGTTTAAACTGCCATGGGGATGTTGGGAAACAGTTTTTCCATGAGCTCTGCTGTTCCACCTGCATTTTCTTCAGGTCTTGGATACAAAACTGGGAGGAGTTGTTGATACACCAGATGGTTGTGCTACCATTCAGAGGGATCTTGAGAGGCTGGAGAAATGTGCTGGTCAGGAATCTCACAAAGCTCTGCAAAGGGAAGTGCAGTCTTGCCCCTGGGGAGGAGCAGCCTGAGGCACCAGGACAGGCTGGGGACTGACAGTCTGCAAAGCATCTTGGCAGAAAACATCCTGGGGGTCCTGCTGGACACCCAATTGACCATGAGCCACCAATGTGCCAAAGGTGGCCACCAGTCTCCTGGGCTGCATTAGTGTTGCCAGCAGGTTGAGGGAGGCAGTTACTCCTCTCTGCTCATCTGTTGTGAGACATACTGGGGGCTGCATCCAGCTCCAGGTTCCCAAGTACAAGAGAGACACGGACATACTGGAGTGAGTCCAGTGAAGGGTCATGAAGATGATTAAAGGGTTGGAGCATCTGTCATATAAAGAGAAGCTGAGAGCGTGGAGATTGTGCAGCCTGGAGAACAGGAGGCTCAGGGGTTTCTTATCCATGTGGATAAATACCTGATGGGGGAGGGTGTAACGGAAACGGAGCCAGAGTTCTCTCAGTGGTGGGACAAGAGAGAACGGGCACAAAACGAAGCACAGAAAATTCCATTTAAATGTAAGAAAGACACTTTTTTACTGTAAGGGCAGTCAAATACTGGCACAGGTTGCCAAGAGGGGTTTTCCACAACCTCTGGAGGTTGTGGAACCTCCATCCTGAGAGGTGTTCCCATTCTGTTTGTGCTGTTGTTGCCTCCTTGTAACAACTTGCGGTGGCACAGCATGTGGAAAAAAAGGAGTGCTGACATCAGCTGAACCACATACAGCCAGAAGAGCTAGTGTGTGGAAGTGCTGTCGTCTTTATCAATAGATCAAGTATCTCTAGTCACATTCCACTGTATGGAGGGATTTGCTGTTCTGCTAGTCCTGTTGAGCCAGAGCAATAACTAGGAAAACAATGTGGGTTTCATTACATTAAGAAAACTGTCAGCTTCATTGTGGTTGCAGGCTTTTGACTGATTGTGACTTGACTTTCAAAACTGGTCATTTAAAAGCTTCCAGTTGCTTGTTCTGTGATTGCTGTAAGGAGCAACCTAGGTGCATGATCTGGGAAAATGCTTGGTGCCATTTTATACATATTCATGAACTGCTAAAACATTCTGATCATAGCAAAATTCTTTAGAAATTGTTTCTACGCAGCCGTTACTACAGCAAGTAGATCCTTTGGGTTCCAAGGTAGGAGAGTGGCATTAAAAGCCTGTATTGATGCACTTCAAGAAATTATTTATTTTCTATGGTTCGGTGGCAGTATGTGGATTTTTTTTTTTATGATCTGGTATTTCTTTAGTTAGAACCCCAACATCTTAGTCTTAACAAAAAACTAATGAAAGACTCCAGCTGTTAAACCTGAAACTTGTTGTTATGCAAGGACTGGTTGAGTTTGTAGATAGCCAGTTTCATCATGGAGGGAAGGACAGTGCACCCGTCAGCCCTCAGGTTAATGACTTGAGATTCTGTCTTGAAAGGCTACTGAAAAGCAATTATTGAAACTAAGCATGTAAGTCCCTAGATCATTGGAGGTTTTTCTTTTTTTTTCGGTCATTAACTACGCAGGAACCCTGTTTTAATTTTAAACATTAAAGACCTTTGCAGTGTGTGTGCAGGTTCCTTTTGTCATTCTAGCCTATCAGGTTTTGCTGTGTTTTCCTTAACGGTGCAATGACAGATAACTGGCTTGGCAATGGACATGCAGGTAAGCGCGGTGGAGCTTCTTAAGTAACAATCTTTTGGAACTTTCTGCCTACTTAATGACTTTATAGAGAATATTGTCGACATAACTGCAGAACATGGTTAAGCTGGGCTGGTTCAGTTTATGTCAAAATGTACTGCTGTGTATATATTGTCAGGAGCCTGCATCTGACTCTGCTGCTCTTAACCTAGTTAGGGAGTTAAGGAGTGAAAATTGGCTCTTTGTGCAGCCAGGAACTGTCCAGCCTTTTACTAAGATGGACACAAGATGTCACCTCTGCACTGTTTTCCTCTAATGAATGCGGATCTGCATTTTTACTTTTTTATCCAAAAATGATTCTTGGTTTCATTAGTCTTTTCAAATTCAGCATGCTTTTTACTTGCCAACAGAAGATCTTTTTCTGAAAAATGCAGCTTCTGATTCAGATCAGAACTGTGAAGTGGAAAATCCTCACAAGAATGATTAAAATAGTGGTCTGAAGAACCAATTTCAATGAGGTAGTTCTTAGCTCACCAAATATTAAGGGGGGAAATGGGGGCGTTTTTCTTGGATGCAACAGAGTATCAGGTAACTGGGTGTCTTCAGCTTGCTTCTGCTGTTCTTTTCTCTTCTTACTCTGTCCCTATCACCTAAAGCTTGCAACAATATCTCGTGATATTCTGTACAATGTTATCTTAGCATTTATTAGATCACTTATCAGGCTCCCTGGTAGACAAAAATAGTGATAATGTATCTGCAGTCAGGACTGAATACCGCTAAGGGCCGTCCCTAACTTCGCACTTAAACTTTTTTTGCTGTGGGGAAGACACCACAAAATTCTTCGAAAGTACGCTGAAGTCACCCATACATTGTATGAATTTTAGACAGATTGTGTTGATTTGTATCTTTTTAAAAAGGTACTTAAAATGGTTTT
This sequence comes from Steatornis caripensis, assembly GCA_013398225.1. Classification (NCBI taxonomy): domain Eukaryota; kingdom Metazoa; phylum Chordata; class Aves; order Caprimulgiformes; family Steatornithidae; genus Steatornis; species Steatornis caripensis. The sequence continues at coordinate 78,912 of VZSC01000051.1, read as the reverse complement.
ATATCTGCATACAAAGTATTGCTTAAAAGATAATCAGTTGTTTGATGTACAAATGTGTTTTTCTTAGAAATAAGGGTTTTTTGCTTGTGTTGAGTGACTTAGTTGAATGTGAGAAAACAGACTAAGATAGCTGGGCCTCTATTCCCGTGTCACATACTTTCAGAAATTAGGTATTACTTTGTTTTTTCAGTAAAATAAAAATGGTTTTAATAAAGACCCTAAGGGGCTGGTGTGACGAGTCAGACTGCTGGTGCACCATAGGGCTGGGGGAAGGCTGGACTGATGATGGTGAGCCAGCTTCAGTATGGAACCTATTAAATAGCGGCACCCCCGAAGGGATGAGTTTCAACCTCTCTTCCAAACACATGAGCAGGTCTGTGGCGTTAAACCATGGAAATGTTGCTGATGCGGTCTGTCTTCAGTTTAGAAATCAGCAGATAGTTAAAATAATGCTTTATATTTGTTTTGCTAGAAATAGTCCAATCAGCTAATATACAGTCGCAGTGCGGAGGTAGTTGAAACAGTCTCGTCTCCTGGCATGGAGCATGGGTTAACTCTGAGCTCTACCAAGGTGGCTTTGCCAGGCTGGCTGTGGTACTCTGAAATGGTGATTTACTGGTGCACCTTCCCTCTCTGGTGCTTTGAGGGGGCTGTAGCTGGCAATTTGATGGAGTAACACTTCATTTGGCGTTTTAGCTTAGTCCCAGATGATTGTCTTTAGGTTAGTGCCCTGGGTTGTGAACGACAATGATAGTGGCACAGATACGTTGCTGACTCTGCTGTAGGTGTGCTGCCAAGCAGCTGGGAGCAGAGGAGTTGCCACAGCTGCTCTCTCACTTGTTGCAAGTTGGAGCCCTTTGCTTTGGCGTTTGTCTTGCAAAATGCATGACAGAGTAGGTTCTCCTGCTTAGCTTTCTCAATAGCTTTTGAACAGATCCATGACACACGGTGGTATCATGCTTACAAACCATTTTTGAAGCATATAACTTATGTTCACTGCTGTCTGTTTAAGTTTCTTGGGCTTGTCTGAAAGTGATGGTAACTTTTTGCCCTTTTCTTAAAATGTTTTTTTAACATTGCAGTTGCTGATGATTCCACTCATCATGTCTGTACTTTATGTGTGGGCCCAGCTGAACAGAGACATGATTGTATCGTTTTGGTTTGGAACAAGATTTAAGGTACGTCAGACAGGCTATTGGGAAGGTTTATGCCCAGAAGATGCACATGAAGGGGGTGAGTGGCGAAATATAAATAGTTTCTCTTATTAAAGATGTCCCATGCTTTCACAAAGCTATATGCTCCTTGAGATGCAGCAAAGACAAATTTGTTCATGGTCTTCTATTCAGTGTCACTCAGTATGGCTTTACTGAAAAGATGTCCTGACAACTGAAATTCATCGGTCTGAAAAGAGAAGAAAATTCCTGATAAATACTAACGTGGGTAAAAGCTGGATATAGTGGCACCTTAGTGACAAAATGTTGGCATTTTACATTTTTCTTTCCTCTGCAACCTCATCTGTTTCTGCCAGATCTTGTAGTGAAAACTCTTTTGATTGTTGTTTCCAGACCTTTTGAAAATCAGAAACATTAGGACTTTGTTTCAGATGCAAGCTTGTTGTTTCCACATAGAGTGCAAAAGACGCATCTGCTTACAATGTTTAAATGAGTATGATTTGTCTAAAGGTGTTAGTGGTTGCTCAGTTTGAAGTATCCTGTCTTGTTAGGTAGAATCTGCTTAAGTTAATGTATCAGGATTTGTGTAATGCCTAAAACACTGAGATTATAATAATGCTTATTAGTGCAGTGGGAAGTTGAGCAGGTTTATGCCCTAAACTTGTACTTACTTTTCTGTCTCCATTGCGTTCTTTTTCAGGCCTGTTACCTTCCATGGGTTATTCTGGGATTCAACTACATCATTGGTGGATCGTATGTATTTATTTATATGGGCAATTTGAAGTTAAAAATGCTTTTAAAGCTATTGAACTTATTGCTGAATTTAAAACAATATTAAAATAAGAGGCTTAAAGCTGGATAATCTGACTGATGATGCTCAGTGTCACGTGGTGGTCATTTAAGATAAAAGCAAATGGGAGATGTGCAAGTTAGAACTAGAGAATGTAGGTGAGGGGAAAGTAATAAGAATTTGGTTTATTTTCTGTTAAATTTATGCATTAGGCCTTACTAAAAGAGTAATGCACAGTAATGAAAGATGTCATCCCATATGACCAGCCATCATTACTGGTTTTAGAAACAAATTTAGCTTGACTCTGATCGTGCTGTTACTTCTTTTCCTCACAGTCTTGCCCAGTGTGATGTTTTTTTCAGCTTGTGAAACAAGGGAGAATGGCAGTAACAAGCCCCTGCTTTATTATTACTATTAGCACCTGCTGAATTCATTGGTCTGTCTTGGGTTTCTTTGACCAGAGTCTGTGATGCAGAAATCCCCTCTGTGCACTGTCTTTCCCATTTGTGCCCTGCATTGGTTGGGGCCTCTTGGTGCCGCTGCAGCATAATTAGTGACAGTAACAACTTACGTGGGTGGTTTATAAAAGTTGGAGATAGTACAGCAAAACCAAATTCCCTTTTCTGGCTGTGCCTCCTACTGACTCATCCATCACTTGAGAAAACTGCTTGCTGTTAGATGCCTGCTGTTTCTATGCATGATGGAAGATACTCAAGGGCCTCCATTCAACGGTGTTTTTACAAAGTTGGGAACAAAACAGTTCAGTACAGCGGGAGGCAGGTTGTCCAGTGAAAACAGCGGTAACTTCTCAAACTCCACAGACTATTATTTTAGACACTAATAGCTGTACGGTCCAATTCCCTGATGTAAACAAGTATTTAATTGCATTTTCAGTACAGATTGTAGAGAAGGCTTGGAAGGGAGGGTGGAAGAGCCTGTTGATCTGTTGGCACTGAAAGTTGGCCCTTCTAAGGAAGTGGCTGCAAAATGCTGAGGGAAGGGATATTTTCTGTGGCTCACGGCGCCGGCATTGCCTGTGTCAGGTGAACATTAGGAGCTGCCAGAAGATGGTCACTCATTTATTTTCAGAGAAGACAGCATGTGAAAAAATTCATTTTCTTTTGCCTTGCAGAGTCATCAATGAGCTGATAGGAAATCTGGTTGGACACCTGTATTTCTTCTTAATGTTTAAATATCCGATGGATTTGGGAGGAAGGAATTTTCTGTCCACACCTCAGTTCCTGTAAGCTGGTTTTATTCTTTAGCTCACTGTTTGTTTGGTCCAATTTTCTCTGTTGTTCATCAGACATATATTTGCTGGGAGTGTAAGGTGTAAAATACTTTGCTGAATCAACCTGCTTCAGGCTATTGTATTGACTGTGCTGCTGAGTAATCAAAAATGTTGAGTTTCTTGTAAATAGTCCATGTGAGAGTTCTTTGTTGCCCCTATGGATGGCTTGTGTCCTTTACCCATGCTTAAGAGTGAGAACAAAAGTCATAGTTCTGCTAGCGAATTGAGCTGTAGTAAAGAGGACTCCTACTAAAAAAAAATTGTTTTCTTCTGTAAATGATGTTTTATCTGTATTTCCCTGTATCATTACAGAAGGTACCAGTTCAGCAACCTGTAACAGTAATAGGAGTCCATTGCAGGCTTGTTCAGGACTGTAATATGTATTCTGCTTTGCAGTTGGTACCAGTCACCTTGACTGAGACTGCAGGTCTTGGTTTCTGAAGTGTTTTTTCTTGCGATCTGTTCATTGTTTTGGCATTTAAATGGTACGATCAGAAGCCAAAGTTTGTAGCTTCAGTTGCCCTTGTCCTCATCTTTTGGGTTGTAAATATTCTTTCTCTACCAAACTTCAGTTAGCATCTCAGTTAACCCTTTTCATAGCAAAAACTGTTAATTGTAAGATGCAAAGTTGAATTACACTTATACTTTCTGTACCAGTTTTAATGAGTAGGGAAGCTTTATATTCTGCTTTTGTGTTTGCAAGCTGTCCTGGTAAACCAAATTTTCCATAAAGATTAGAAGACAAAATTTTGTTAATTTTGTTTAAAAATATCTTTCAAGGCAGTAACAGCTCTGAAACTGCCATCAATCTGCTTGGTTATGTGCAGTTCTCTTGATTCCTCATATGTGTATTTAATTTTTCTCTGTATTTGAGAACATCTCTAAAGAGGGATAAATTCTGCTTTTGCCATTTAATGTTTTTTTAAAAAAAAGATGCCGTGATGAGTTAGATACCTTTAATATAATAATAAAGACATTTTTCTATACGGGATCATTTTTCTTATAGAAAGGAATCTAGGTTTTATGTCTTGGCCTCAGATTGTGGTGGTCAGATTCAGCAAGGGATTTGCAGGAGCTCTGTGTAAATATTGCAGAGCTGAAATGACTCTGCATTGGTGGAATCCCTTGCAAAATGCAGAAGCTGTATTTTAGATCGCTGTTTTGATGGTAGCCTAAGTTGGATAATAAAATCTTACAGCTCTGATTTGCTCTGGCCAGGTCACTTGAGCTTTGATTTCAGACAAGCTAGTTGCTTGAGCCTGTTTGCCTTGGTCTCTTTGGTCCTCAGTTCCTCAAGAATGTTTACTTGGAGAGCAGTGGGATGGTTAGATGCTGTGATAACAGGAGCTTTGTAACTATTGGAGAGAGATGCTCAGAATTTATTTGGATTTTTATTATTTCCCCTGAAAAGGGAGAGAAGTTAGAGAAATTAAGTTTGTTTCACAGTATTTATTCTCAACAATGAGACTCCCTTATGGGTTTTTTTTAGCCTGTGTTTGGAGTGTTGTATCTAACTGTATCCCAGCGCTGGAAGTTCCCCAGAAGTCCCATCTCTCAGCGTGCTGAGGGCTTAGATTTGGAAAAAATTCTGTGAAGTACTGCTGTGAAAAGACAGTCTTATTGCAAAATCTAGCAGCTAGAAGGAAGTAGTCTGACATTTACCCCCAAGGCACAGCTGTTTCTCAGACTCTCTCCTCTTCTGGCTTGTCCTAGGTACCGCTGGCTGCCAAATAGGAGAGGAGGAGTGTCGGGGTTTGGTATCCCACCTGCTAGCATGAGAAGAGCTGCAGAAGATCAGCAGGGTGGTGGAAGACACAACTGGGGCCAAGGTTTCCGGCTAGGTGACCAGTGAAGAACTCCTGCCCTTGGAAAACATCGGCTCCTTGGTTTTAATTGGACGTAGAACCGACACTTCCTGGTACAGAGTGTGCTTAAGAACTGAGCTCTCTGTAGTACTGTTGGATTTAACTGATTAGAAGGAATGTTTCTGGTTCAAGAGAAAATTAAAAACTCCAAAAGGGAAAAATGTAGATCTTGCTCCAGGTTAGCCAGTAGTGTCCAATTTGATTCTGCCATTTGAAAAAGCCTTCTTGGTACAGTATTGTCTCTGTCACAACAGGCATCTGTTATCCTGTCTTGTTCCATGATGTGATGGAACAAGTTAATGGTGTTCTGTCTTGCCTGGTACGTTAAAAGCTTTGTTGACCGTGGTAAGGTAAGAATCCAGTATGAGGCAGATGGATCAGAATAACCCCAGAGTTTAGGAGGCTGACTTTTTCCGTAGCTGTGCTTAAGTCCCAGGGTCTTTGGAGGCATTATTTAAGTGATATCTTTCTGCTGCATTCATAAAGCAAAGTGTGAATGTTTCATTTGGAATCATTCATTGGAATGTTCCATTTCCAAGCTGTGTTTTGAGGGGAGGGGGTTTTTGCCATGTAGCACTTGTCCTACCTGCTACAGCACAGGATGGGCAAGACCAAGGATAAGATGGCTTTTGTGTGAAATGGCAATAACATATAATCACATAATTGAAATCTCTGAACTCTTCATGGCATGTTAGAAGGCTTGCTCTGTTTAAACTGAAGTTGTCTTGTTTTTTTGTTTTTTTTTTTTTTTCTGAGATCTGTGAATTCTGGGCTTCAAGGTTTCTGTTTTGATTGCAAAATTGGGTAGCACAAATACCACTTAAGCTGGAAATTGTAACGTATCATTGTGGTTAATGTGACGGATACTGACTGCAGCATTATATTGTTACGTTTAATTGAATCTTCATCTTTCTCTGAAAAGCTTTAAGACATCAAAGAATCAAAGCTGGAAATAAACTTTTCCAGCTTCAAGATACAAAAGAACAGATTGCTTTATTACAGGACTCTGTCAAATAAGAAATTATGTACACTGTTTATTAGTATCTGTACTTTTTTGGTAAAACTTTTGGACATGGAAAAGGGAATGATTCTGTACAGCAGTTTTCCTCATACTAGGTTTCCGTGGGTAGAGCACAGGGCTAAGATCCAGGAAGCTGTAATGCTAGCTTGTTGCTCACCACATGGACTTGAGCAAACTTCTTATCTCAGTTTTCCCAGCTGTAAGGAGGACTCGTGCATGTCTCGCAGCATTCTTAAAAGGTATCTGTCCCTAGGTGGGAGCTGCTAGTGAGAAAGGTAAGGTGTCAGTTCACATAAATAACAACACGTAAGCTAGGAATGCAATTACTCTAAGCTTAACCAAGACTTCTAAGTTGGAATATAGTTGCTTTCTTTTTGTTTTATAGTTGGAGGAAGAAGAGCACTGTTGCTTGGGTGAGATTCAAGTCTTTGACTGAATTTCCCTTTAGCATTTGTCTGTCTTTTTACTGGGTAGTTAGGGCACAGAGGGCTGTTCTGCCCCAATGTAGGTATCTCAGAAATCTCTTAAGTAGCTGAAGTGATTCTGGGCCAAAACATTTTTATTACTACTTTGGTTCTTCACTAAATCTGGGTTCTGAAAGTTTAAAAACTTGTAAATACTACTTGATGTGGAAACTGGGTGGAAAATAAGCAGTTGAATTGGAATTTTTCAGCTGGCTTGCTTGAAAAAAAATGCATGCTCCATTTCTTCACTGCAGCTCAGTTTTGTTGATCTGACTTATGGAAAGATGTAGAAGTCTGGTAATGATCATATTGCGTGCTTAGGTTTTACAGGTACTTGGAGTTCAGAAATCACCTGCCATTTTTGTCCATTCAGTGATAAGTTTTAAAGATGCTCTTGTCTCTTTCTTCGTATGAAATGGTAGGTAGAAAAGAGTACTGCAGTGTTGTAAATACTAATCTATTGTTGACCAACAGCTTTTATTTGATGCTAGCTTGAAAAGTCTGAGAACCACCATTTTTATAGGAGTCGTGATGCAGCTGGTGGTTTTAGTCATAGTAGTGCCACTGTTTCAAAGCATTTGTCTTCATTTTGAGTCAGGACCTAACTGTTAAGTGAAGATGCAATAGTCTGTGACTCAGCTAAAACCCCGGCACACTCAAATTGCAGAACATCTTTGTATAAAACGCCAGAAGGAAGGCTCAAGTGGGATGAAGGATGGCAAAAGTAATTGTCCTGGCCCAGTGCACTGTGCTGGATCTTGCTTTCTAGTGCATCCTCCTCCTATAGATTTAAAAGGTTTGCAAGGAAAATAGACTTCTGATAAGTCTTGACTAGCTTTTGAGCTACTTCAAGTCAATTTACGTAGGTTTATGGAAAATTCACTTCAGAATTCCATGTTAGGAGCTCAGTTTGTTTTTTCTCTCACTTGCCACTTGACCTGAAGCACTCTTTGTCCTCCAGCGAACACTGATGGCAGTCTCTTGTTAAATGAGTACCTCCTTTCTTATTTTGTACAGATAATTTCCCTTTTTGTAATCAATTTTTGTTGGCAAAGTTTTAAATTAAAGTTTTAATCTCTGTTACTGTCTCTGTTTCGCTAAATCAAATTTCAGCTTAAGACAAGCCGCGTGATCTGCACGTCTCCGGGAAGTGTCTCACAGCTACACTGTGACACCACCTCCTGCTGTTTATAAAAGTACTCAAGAGAATGACCTGATTTTGGGTGGGAGTGTTGTCTTCTCTGATCAGTTGCAAAATCGTAAAGGCATTTTCTTTTCTTTTTTTATCACCATGAATTTTGACAGTCTGTGTCCTTCCTGGGCTAGTATCATTTTGCAGCTTTTTTTTGTATACACAGTGATGCATTCTTTATTGTCCTCTGGGAGGAAGTATCCTACTCACCCTCAAACTTTGTGGGATTGATGGAGGTCGCTTACTTTTCCGTGGGTAAGCTTGGTGTTCTGCAATACCCTCTCTCTGTCCAGCCAGATGTGCATAGCTGTCAGAATTCCTTTTGAGACTCAACTGATTTGGAGACACATTGAGCATCCTCTGAATGGCTCTTCTGGTCCTCGTCTTTCATCTGACTGCACTTTTCCTCTTTGTTACCATAGAGGCACTGAAGAAGATCATGGACTTGGTGCATCAGGAACTGTGTGAATTTGTTGTGCTCCTTGAACTCGGAAGTCTTGGTCCGTACTAAATACACCAGATAGAGCAGCGTGGCAAGTGTGTGCCTTTTGGTCTTGCTCCAGCTGTGTGAACAGTCAGCAGAACAGCCAGGGATATGAAATCAAATGCTTCTAAAACGCTTTGTCTTTCATTCCTATTGCTTTGTCTTGGAACCAGCTCCTCTCTCAACATGACTCGGTAATGTGGTGTTGCCAATGACTTAATGAGAAACTGGACCTGTTGCTTCATTCTGTCATCTAATTGTCACATTAGGAAAACTGAGAGGTTTTAATTTTCAGAATTGCATACTGTTTGCGATACAACATGAGATTCTTTCTGTGTTTGTATATCACTGTGCACCTTATTGGGGAGGAAGACTGCTTTGCCTTCATGGTTAAGGTAGTGAGCTGCTGAGATATACTGTAATTTACAGTCTGAAGCTTCTGATACAACAGGTTACCTAATGGTGTTGTATTCCTGTTCTGCATCCATGAAATGAAGATGATTCATACTCTCCCTTGTTCTGTGCTAGGCTTAGGATGATGGATCAACTTGTACTTGCCATAGTTTGGCAGAGCAATAATTTTGGTGAAAATGTTCTTAGCATTCCCATTGCCTGCAGTAGTAAATGGCTTTTCTTGGTTTTGTGTGTACCTACAGTCTTACTTTGCCAGAGATGATAGCAACAGTGTGCCTTGAAATTCAGAATTGAGTCTATTGTCATTATTTTTTTAATTAAGTTAAATATGTAATATGTGCATATTAAGCAGAAGTACTTCAGTCTAAAAGGTGATGATGTGCTGTTTTCTAGGATTGAAAAGATGAAAACGCTTCAGCTGCTTGTATTTTTCAAGCACAGTTTTTTGGTGATGAAAGGAGTTCTGTTCACAGCAGTAGCTCACCCTTTTTATCATCTGGAACATGATCTAGGAGGAGTGATTACACCACTTGTGAGCAAAAGTTGCATAAAAGGATCTGTAACTGTGGGATGCTGGCAAAGCCTCTGCAGAATCTTGTTGATGTTGGAGGGGAAAAAAAGCAATGATAAAACCTTAATTCTGGTGCCTGGAAGTGGTTTGGTTTTTTGTTTTGTTCCCTAACACCCACACTCCCCCTTCCACGCCCCCCCACAAAGGACAAAGCCCTTGTAAAATGCCACTAGAGATCAAATCAGCTCTTAAGGCCAAGTTTCTTTGGACTACTAACTGGTTACAAGTCTCCTGTGATGAAGATTGTGGCAACTGAAGGAAGTGTTTAAAATCAAAACCACCACAAGCAGTCTTCTTGCATCTGAATGTTTACGTTTATTTCTTACAAGGGGTGTGTGTATTTATTTGTTTCCTGGACTAGCCATGGATTAAAGTGCAGCAAGTGCATCCCTGTCTTAATGGTTTCATTGACTTGTCATTGTAAACCGAGGTCTGAGGATGCTGCCTGTGCCAGCCCTTGGGCTTGCCAAGCTGCTTGGTCAATCTCTTCACACTACAGAGTTCAGGTCACCTTGCGGTAACTAGTGAAATGTAGAAAGTTTCTTTGCAGTAATGTTTCCTTTTGCTGTCAAGTTAGTGTATCGGTTAGCCATAGTTAACCCTAACAGACCCCTCAGCCTGTTTTAAAATCAAAACACCCTCACCTACTCCAACTGGAAAGGCTTTTTGTAGCACTTGTCTTCATTAAGACTTACTTGACTGGCACTGCTCAGTGTTAGTGCCATAAAAACCCTAGCAGGCAGTCAGGTACAAGGTTCATTTGCAATCGTAAGAGAGGAGAGGACTCAGGGGTCTTCCTGTCACCAGTCCCTCCTAGTGCAGTGGGGCGGTGTGCTTCTCCTCTTGTATTGGGCTGGAGGGGCTGCTGCCCTCTTCTGCAGTCGGTATAGTGCCCCTTGTGCTGTTCCTACACATCGGAGAGTGTAGGTTGCCTCATGCTTGGGCAGCAGGGTGTGCTCACGGCCCAGAGCTGTGGGGAGCAAATGCTGAGACAGAGGAATGCCACTCAGGTTATGTCATTGCTTCTTTTTTTATTTATGAAGATACAGTTTATATATGGTGTTGCTGGATGTATGAGAAGCCTAAGGTACCAATTTTTGGATTAAAAAATGTTTTATATCTGTCAGGAAGGGATCTAAAGATGCCGAGAAGTTGGTTTTTAACTGGCCTTGAGAATGGGAAGAAAAATTTATCAAGGATTGGATTCATTGTCTGATCAAAAAATGTTTTTCAAAGTGCTTTTTTCCCCAACATGGACTCGGAAGGTGGCAGAATTCAGGCTGCAAAGAAAAGCAATGGCTATCTGAGTCCTCATCTACTCAATCCTTAACTCCACAGCGGGTGGAGAGCAAGATGAGACACTGTTTAACATTTGCACCTGCAACTGGAGTCAGCTGATGAGCCCTTTGCTAGAAGGAAGCCTTGAGCACATGCCTGTAACACTGCTTTACCTGTCTTTTTAACCAGCTGGTTGTTGATTCTGAACTGCCTGTGCTTATTGGTGTCAGAAATTTAAACAATTGCAAGAAGAAAATGGCAGTGTGTGTGCCTTTGGTGTTGGCCTTGTTTGTTTTAGGGGCTCAAGCCAGAAAGTTAACTGTAACTGATGTTAATGTTTCAGTATTTTCACTTAGGAGCTTTCACATACAGGTTAATCTTCTTAAAAGCTGATTCAAAGCCCGGGTGCGGGAGGGTTGGGGTTTTTTATGTCCTGTTCTCTGTTCTGTCTCGCCCTTCTTCCTCAAGGTATGCAAATTAAGATTAAAATAAAATTAAAATCAATTGAAAAAGTACAGCAAAGATTTTGGGGCAGCTTCAAGAAGCTTGAACACTCTGAAACTTTATGCAACAGATGGCATAAAAAGCTTTTATTGCAGGGACTAATACTCTTAGCAGATCCTGGTCGGGAGCTGTGAGCAGGAGAGCAAAATTTTTCAAGAGTTCAAACTTTTGCTGAAGTTAGAAGTGCTCTGGATCATGCAGTAATTACAGAAATATTTACTTTTTTCCTGCTCTACAGCTCTGTCTTGGCAATATTCAAACCTAAGGGCAGTCTGTGCTTGTTGACACAGCTAGAGAAGAGCACATCCATCCCTGTGAAGATCTGGTTTGGCTTTAGTAGTCCAAGGTGCATGTAGGCAGGGGTTCCCCAGGGAGAACAGCACACTTAAACACAAAAAAAAAATCTGTAGGAACTGAGTTAAGGGGAAGAAGAGTGTCAGGCATGGCCTGACAGTCAAGTTTTTTTATTTGACTTTCCTTGATTCGGTGTTGAGCTGGTGGGGCTGCACAACCCAGAAGGGTGTAGAACAAGCAAGGAAGAAAACACGGCTGGATCATTTTGAGTAGGCCCTGTTTTGGAACCTCTTGGGTACAGCCTTTCCCAAGGAGCTTCAGGGAAGCCTCTTGGGATGTAAAGTGCTGTTCCTGATGGCTGTGAAGGTGAAGGTAGCTCCTAACCTGAAAATAAAGGGGCAAAACCTTGGTGTGTGCAAGAGGGAAGGTTCCTAGCTGGAGAGCAGACTTGGGTGTGCTGGCGTAATGTGCAGGTTTCATTGGAATAGTATCGGAAAGAAATTGGGGGGGAGGGGTGTGGAACTTTTGCCACATGAGACTATTTCATTGTCGTGAAGCTCGTGAGGATGAAATGCTTCAGGTTTTTACTTGTAAAATGACTTTTAAGTTAGGTTAGAAAATATGATAGGTTTTCTGTTTGCTTTTAGAGTTCAGATCTACCTCGAAAGCTGAAATCAGAGCCTGCTGTTTTGATTGAGGCCAAACACTTCTGCAGCCTTTGTTTCCAGAAGTGTTGTGGTGGCTTTTCACCACAATAACTAAAAAAATTGATATTTGTGACTCTTACCTGAGATGAGACTTGCGTGCTGGAAAAAGGCCTAACTTGGATCATTGTCAACAGGTTTCTCTCTCCTTTGCTCTGTGATCAGGGAGTATCTGGAGAGGTTTAAGAACCCGTAGCTTCTGAGCAAAGGGTTTCTGCATTCCAGGTGAAAGCTTCCTGGCATATCTGCTGCTCTCATTGAGGTAGTTAGAATGCAATTTTAGTTTGCCCGTATACTTTAGTCAGAGCAGTATTATTTCATTTAAATCTCCCTTCCTTCTTTTTGATCTGGTACTGCACTTAAAGGATTAGGGCCAAATTTACTGTTTCGCAGTAGCACAGGAGGAAGAAGAGGGATATTCTCAGCTCTACTGCATTGTACCTGCACCCGCTGCCTGTGTTCGGCATAGGCAGGGAAGACTTACAGGCATCATCAGATGCACCTGGAAAATGTAAATCCTCATCAATTTAGAAAGCTTGAGCAGGCTGTAACAGGGGCTCTTCATCCATTGCCTGCTGTGACAGCCATCTTATATAAAGAGAAGCTCCAAACCATTTTCAGAAGTTGAGCCTTGATAGTTAAAATCATGTGCCCAGTAGCAATGTTGGTTTCATAGCAATTTATAATACTTTCTTGCCACCTCTGTTGGCTGTCATGCAGACAGTAAATTAACAATATATCATTTATTTTTTTTCTCCCTCATAGGCGATAACCAGTTTAATACCTCTTCCCTTGCTTACATCCATCTCTGTTTTCCAGATACCAGGTACTTGTTGTCTCAGATGGTCTGGTGAATGTAACTAGCTAAACTCAGAGTAATTGTCCTTGAATGCCACACGTGCGTGCTTTTGCAGTCTGCGGCTGCTATTTCAGAAGAAGAGCTTTTGTGCTTTCAGTCTTACTCATTTTTTTTTTCTAGCTCTGTTAACTGAGTGTCCAATGAATCCTCCAAACCTTCCCCTGGTTCCTGTTCCTCAGAGCCGCCCCGCGAAGATGTGCATGAGCTGTTCTGGGAGCAGAGGGGAGCATGAAGGGCCTCGGCAGTGGCAGGTAATTGCAGACACACCACTCTTCCCAAGGAGAGCGGAAGCTATCATTAACCAAATGGTGAGCTCTGCTTGCTTCTCACCTGGACTGTCTGGCACTGGGAGGTCTTGAAAGGCTGTGAAGTCCTTGGATGGATTTTCAGAGTTCACAGAGCTACCTGTTAAGAAACAGCTTTTTAAATCTCTAACAATGCACTTTCCCCCTCCCTCTCCTGCACCCATCACTCTGTCCTTTTCAAATAATGAATTCTGTGTAATGTATTTCTTAAGAAAAGAAGAAAAAGCAAGAGCAATTGATACAAATTTATGCCATTTAACTTTCCTGGGCAAGGTGATAGTAGCACTGAAGGAGAAAAATCCTCTATCAGAGGTGTACATGGTGTGGTGATATTGCACTTGAAGGTCTAATAAATCTCTTAAGAACTGTATCAGTCTAATCTCTTGAAAGCAGACAGGTAACAATAGGCCCTACAGCTGTATTATTTGCTTGAGTAACTAAGTGGATGGGGGGGACGTTTCAGCTGGATGCAGTCCCTGTGCTGAAGGATCTCAGATAGCTCTGTAGCTGCTATTAGCGCACAGCTCACCGGGACCAAATAATTACTGTATAATTTAACACCAATACAAACAACAGAAGCCAATGCGTTCACTCCCCTATAGAAATGCTTTGTCCTCTAAATCTGCTCCTGCCAGTTCCTCAAAGTCATCCTACAGCTTTCCGTGTCCCCTCATGCATCTTAAATGAGATCAGTAACCTCCCAGGCTGGCTCTGGTGGAGTGGCTCACTCCACAGAGCTGCTCTCTGAAGCTGAAAGCAGTGCAATCCTAAGGAAATCCTGCTGAGTACGGAGAGTTTCTGTTAATGTGTAATCGAGTCATGATAAGACAAGCTAATAGAGATAAGGTTCTCAACAAGTGGCATGGGCCAGTGAGCAGGGAAATGGAGTATGGAAAACTGTGTGTGATTAATTGTGACCCCCTGGCTGCGTTGTTCAAAGAAAAAAACACCTTGAAGGGGATGCGTGGGCTTGTTGCTGAAGGGAGGGAGAGCAGGAGGAATCTAGGGAAAGCGATTGTACCTCTGTGACCACAAAGGCAGCACCCTGACCCCAGGGAAAGCTATCTAAGAATAGCTTAGTCTTGATGCCTCTGTAGCTGAAAGGCCAGAGGGAATTCAGTCCCACTCATACGGGTTGGTTTGTTTTTTAATGTATGGAGATGGGCTTGTTCCTGCTCACTCTCTGTGGGGACTTTGGTGGAATGCGAGGGGCTGGACAGCAGAGGAACTTGGGAGAAGCACCCTGTCCTGGAAGAGCCTGTCGGCAGGGGCTGGGGCAGCAGGACAGGACTGTGCGTCTCATAGAATTGTTTTGGTTACAAAACACCTTTAAGATTACTGAGTCCAACTGTTAACCTAGCACTGCCAGGTCCACCACTAAACCATGTCCCAGAGCACCACATCTACACACCTTTTAAATACCTGCAGGGATGGTGACTCCACCACTTCCCTGGGCAGCCTGTTCCAGTGCTTGACGACCCTCGCAGTGGAGAAACTGTTCCTAATGCCTCCCTCCAGCCAGAGCAAGGGGCAGGACAGCACACGGCATCTCCTTTATAGCTGGTGATCTTTAACTCAGCGCTGTTGCCACTGCCAAGATCACTCACACTGGATACGTACCTCACTGTATCGCTGCTATTTTTTTGACCCAAGGTGTAAATTAATCTGTGATCCCAATCACTTGCTATCTATCTGGTCTATAACACTTTAATCTTTTCCCCTTTCAGAGGAGTATCTTAAAATTGCAAGCTGTATTAAAATAAATGCTAAAAAGTAAGCTTACTTACTCTTAGATGCTCCATACGTAAACTGTATGTTGCCCAAATGAGGACAATTCTGTGGACTTGCATTTATTTCTGAGTGTGCCACTGTGTGTCAGGCTTCAGCTTTGTGCTATGTGTTTGCCAGAAAACAGCCGCTGACTGGTACTGCAAGCCCAGTAAAGAGCTGGTGAGCAAGGGTGGGAAGGGAGAAACTTGCAAGAGAAAAGTTTATATGTGCCCTGGATCTGCAAGCCCTCTTTCTGAGCAGCAGCTGCAACAGATAGGATGTGGGCATAATTTATTTTTTTTTCCCCACCCCTGTACAGATGTCTTGCAACCTGAATGGTGATGGTTTTTAGAAGCTGGTAGTCTGGGTCATATTTGAAGCATTGATCTGGTGTTGACCGATCATAAGTGTCAATGAAGAAATTGCTATCTGCACATGATAATTCAGGAAGAACATAATTCCAAAGAAGTGCTGGTTTTTCTTGTCTGTGAGTTTGTTTCTTGGCTTGCTTGGGTACTGGTGGCTGTGGTTCAGGAGCAGCAAATTAAAATCAGTTATGCAAGGCATGGGAAGTAGGGCAGCTGTAGCTCGCATCAAGAAATGGATGGTAAAAGCTTGATAAGCTCGCAGTAGCTCTTAATCTTACGCTTGTTACATTAAAAAAAATTAATGCTGTGATGATGAATTAAGAACTTCATTGTGCAGGATGCTGATTTTGGCTCTACCATCAGAGAACTGGGATGAGGCTCGCCGGGTATTGCTGGAAGAGTCTGTTAGCAACAGGCCAGCAGGAGCTGCTCATGTAAAAACTGCCCATGCCTGCCTCCTTCAGTCCTTCTGAAACTGTTTAGGTAAATCAGCAGCTTTTGCCAAAAAAGTCAGCGTTAGGAGGAGAGCTAGGAGTTACGACTCTGGCAGGCTGAGGCTGCAGATGGCAACAAACAGGGGCTCTGGGAGAGGTGGGAATTGCCTTTTTTCACAAGGGGTGTCAACACTACGGTGAAAATTTAAACACGATGTGATTTTGCTTGTTGAAGGTCAGTGCGGCAACATCTGTAGCTATCCTGAGTTGGTGGGTGGTGCTTTTACTGAGCGAAACCATTTCTCCTGCCAAGGGCCACCTGGAAGTTATTTGCGAGCAGAGGAGGAAAGCTTCAGCAACCTGTATGACTTCAGTTCCCAAGTCACTTGTTTTAAAAGAAAAAAAAAAAATCTTCTAAACAAATAAGGGAAGGATAAGAGACTCAGGAAAACAATTCAACCCCCTGAAAGGCCAAACACATCATCAGGAAGCCTCTTCTGTGGCATGACTTGCTGCTGCCCAGCTGGGGACAAAGCGCCGAAGACATCCTTCAGTGCCACCAACCCACCGCCTGCTCGCTCGGGGAGAGGCATCCTTCATCTTTGTGTAGATGCTGAGATGCCCTTGAAAGCAAAATCCCCAGAGAAGAGATGGCTTAGAGAGAAATTTGCGTTTGGCAAAAGCCCGTCTGTGCCGTGGGGCTGTAATGTGTCGTTGTGACGGTAGGCAGCACTCTGGGACGGTGCTTAATGCAATTACACCGTGGCGCTCCGTGGCCGACACTGATGTTTGGGCCAGTGTCCTTCCCTCAGATGGCATAAAATTGGTGTCTGGAAAGAACTGGTGTCCGAAAAGAGAGCAGTGCTGCCCGGGTTCAAGCGTAGGCCAAGTATGAAGAAAACAAAAACTCCGCGGCCTCCTGTGATTTAGACAGGCAAAACCCACGCCAGAGGACAAAACTGCGCTCTTTGGATAAGTGCTTATCGTTCTTGAAGCTGGCACAGCAAAGCAGAGCAGCCCATGCTTCAAAAAGCACAGTAATTAATTCTCCTTGCTCCCAGCCGCAGCAGTCTCCGTTGTGCAATGCTGCACCGCAACCGGGCATGGAGAAACTTTATTTCCAATCAAAAGAAGTATTCATTTTTTTGCTCTGACACAGCAGGGTTGGTCTTCCTTTTAATATTACTGAAGACAATGTCTGCCTTGCCTTTCCATGACCTTCAGCGTGGGGCTTCGTGTTAAAATTTCCATCCCCCCACATTCAAGCACTGGCATTAAAAAGAAAGAAAGGAAAAAAAAAAGATTAAAATTCCTTTTGTTTAAATCCCTAATAGGGAGCCTTAGAGTGTGCTGCACTTCAGATGTGGGCATAGGGCTTGGCTTGTGCTCCTGGCTCTGGGCTGTTCACCTGGGCTGTTGGCATCGTGGCTAGCAGGTCAAACCCGTGGACCCCCGACCCAGGTGCTCTCTGCCCGCTGTTTGCCCAGCTGTGGTTGGAACTTGGTGGTAGTTGGATTTGGGCTGGAGAACAGGTCTGGAGCTGTGCTTCCCAGTCCGGGGTACTTCTGCTCTCCCGCTGTAGAATGGAGATAACAAGGCCAAAACGGCTGGCATCTTATTTCTGTCACAGCTGCTCCAGATGTGTCCCTCATTCTTGGCACAAGCAGTGCCTACCTCTATCTCCAAATGTGTCACAAGTAATAATTAATAACAACGTCAGTCGATCAAATTTAGTGCTGATTTAAACTCCTGGTTGCAGGGAGCCTCCCTGGCTTTTCAGGGCCAGCTCCCCTGCTCAGCATCCTCCCCTCACCTGGAGGCAATTTTGTTGGGGAGAGCATGGGGGCAACATGGCCCTTGAGGTGAGGCTGCAGCCGATGGGGCTCAGTGATTGAAGCTACGGCCAACCCAAGTGAAGGTAAATGTTCAAAAGTGCCTTGGGAGAACCTGGAGGAGAGTTGTAGGCAACAGACCATCAGAGAGCAGCCAAATAAGCCTGAATTTGTGTGAGACCCCAACTACAATGAATAGGTGCTGGGGAGGATCCCTTTATGAAGAGGTTTAACAGTCGGGCGGTAAGGCATGATGCTGCTGTTCAGTGTATGTCTTGGGAGAGCATTGAGGCAGGAGGCAAAGTCGGGCATTTCCACCTCGCTGGAGAAGAGCATCATCATTCCCCAGCATTAGCTGATGGCCCCAGCGCTGAGAGGAGAGGGACCGTCGGGGTTAGAGGATGACAAAAAAGCAAAATATGTCAGATTTGAACATTTATGTACAGATGTATACTAAATGCTACCGCGTGGCAAAACACCTTTTGGTATTGGTGACTTCATGTGAGCAGTTTGGAGAGGCCAAAGAGGCTGAATGGCCCCGTGGCTCTCAAGCTGAGGAGATAGCGATGCTGTTCATACCGAGAGGGAGTTAATCACACATGCATGCTAATGTGTTATAAAGCACCCTGGGGCACGCCATGAGCTCCTGCTTTAAAGGAAGGAGAAATTCCCCCTCCGTGGGAATAAAAGAGCAGCTGCAGCAGTGGCCAGAAATGCCAGTCTGCCTGGGGGGAACAGCCGGCACCTTCCCCGGGGCCCCCCAAAGCAAGGGGCGCTGGAAATGGGAGACGGGAAAGATGTTGAGGGAGAGACTTAAAGGTGGAGGGAATTAAGGCAGGAAGGTGGAAGCTTCACCCAGAGAGCTGTGCTGGGGAAGAGGGATGTCCCGGTGGGATCATGTGGGATGTGGGTCCCTGAGGAGCCGCAGTCCTGGCTCACTCATTTCTGCCCTTGAGTCTTTGTGTTTTGGAAAGGGAAGGGCTTTGAGTGAAAGAATAAGACACACAGACGAAACGGCAATGATTTGATGCAAATATGAAATGAAGCTTCTTTGCTGGAAGTCAAGACAAGGCCAGGCTGAACTCCAGGTCTTGCCTTGAGCACATTTATTGTGCAGTCTTGTGAATAACTACGTACATGTCTCAGTTTCTCTGTCCATGAACTTGGGTTAATGGTATTATTCCTTTACCTATCTCATAGGTGTGTTGCAAAAACAATGATTTCTTTTAGATTAAGATTGCTGCACGCTAAATTTTACATGACATGTTGCACTTGGATGATCTAGACTTTTAAGAAAGAAAAAAAAAAAGAGTAAGGAGAGGATGAGTTTGGTTACTGAAGAAGCTTCATAGATGTCCTGCTTACTGTTCTTGAGCCAATTTGCTGGCTGTGTGGTTCTCAGAGTACCCTTAAATTGTGAGCGTTGTAATATAATTAGAACTACCATTTTGGAGCATTGGGTCTGATTGAAATAAGAAAACAATGGAAAAACCCTGCTTTTGCTTACTTGCACTCTAGATATGTGCTGTGTGATTAGGTCTGACAATTACCGGGTCACTCAGCTCTNTAGGGGTTGGAAGGGCCCTCTGGAGATGACCCAGTCCAACCCCCCTGCTAAAGCAGGTGCCCCCAGAGCAGGGTGCACAGGAACGCGTCCAGGTGAGTTTTGAATATCTCCCGAGAAGTAAAGAAGTTCCTCCTCATGTTCAGGTGGAACTGCCTGTGCTCCAGTTTGTGCCCATTGCCCCTTGTCCTGTCGCTGGGCACCACCGAAGAGCGTGGCCCCATCCTCTTGACATCTGCCCTTTAGATATTGGTAAGTGTTGATCAGATCCTCTCTCAGTCTTCTCTTCTCCAGGCTGAACAGACCCAGGTCTCTCAGCCTTTCCTCATCAGAGAGGAATCCATTTCCATCACTGGCATGCTCTTCCCTTGCTATCAGGATGCCAAATGGACTTCCTACGATGTTGCCTTGTGTGCCTTTGCAATTAATTCTTTTTCCCCCTTCTGTAAGCTAGTAAGCTAGTTTCAGGACATGTCTTTTTGCTACCTAACAGTATCTAAGGGCTACAAAAAGATGATAGGGAAAGTTTCAATGATTAGATTTCTGCTAAGGGTGAATAAAATGCATAAGTATTACTTAGCTTTGTTGCTGTTTTACCTCTGTATTTATCTAGATTTTACGTTATCACCATGTAATTAACATTATGGTCATAATCACAAAGATTTCTTGCATAACCCAGTGCTTATCCTCAGCCTGTGATGGTCCACGTGGTGCTGGGACACCCGTTCTGAGAGTGCTCCCTGCAAATGCTGGGCTTCGCTCTGCACTGCTCCCTGGCTGGCTTTCAAGTAAGTGATGCATTAAATGAAATTCCCAAAGGCCAACATAGGAGATTTGAGGTTAGAAATGGTGCCACTGCAGCAACGTGGCTGAAAAGTGAAGAGCTTTGTTTTTGTAAAAAAAAAAAATTTCTGACAAATGAATCTGCTGCAGAGGAGAGGTTTGTACATGCTGAACTATCTGCCGCCCAAACTTCCCAAGGTCAGTTTGAATGGGCCTTTGAGCAACCTAACCTAGTGAAAGATGCCCCTGGCCATGGCAGTGGGGTTGGATGAGACGATCTCTGAAGGCTCCTTCTGACCCAAACCGTTCTGTGATGCTGTTATTCTGTCCTGGCTGAGTGGTCTCTCACCACGATCACATTTAACGAGGCTTCTGTCTGACCTGTCCTAAATTGTACCTATGTTATTACGCGCTTGGGAGTCCCCAGGTCTCTGACAGCAGTACGCAGCTAATGGCAGCACATTTACTGAGCAGCACCCTTCCCAGCATCTTATGGACCAGGCAGGAGAAGTAATGTGTGCATATAATGAAAACCCATCCTCTTGTCATACAAACAGACTAGATTAAGAAAGTTAAGGCCACCTAGTGCAAATCGTTCCTGATTTTTGAGTGATGTATTTTTCTAGCAGCCACATTAAAAAAAAGATTTGCACAAGTGCAAAAATCTGATCTTTTAATTTTTGTGTGTGTTTGTGTTGATTAGATTTCTTCTGATTAGAACATTTCAAGAGGCTTAGGTTAAAACACATTGTGAAAGATGTCAACGAAAACCTGAGCACCAGGGACTGCTGGTCCTGGGGGACCCTGCCCAGGAAAGGCTGTCCCAAGCCAGCCCCTCGCTGCGGGGCTGTGGTGCAACACCAGGCTCCTGCACCGGGGAGGCAAGGCTGTGCGGGAGGAGACTCGGTGTCAGCAGCCTATTTTCATCCGTTTGCAACACAACCCCACGGCCAAGGCTGTCCCTAATGGCCGCCGTGTACAAACAATGTCCCGATTGTGCCTCACTGCTTGGACTCTCCTAGAAACGCAGTCACTGCGTCCGTATTAATTAAAAACAAAGCCTGCTTGCAATGCCCAGTTTGTGAACCCGTTCTGGCAGACACACTGAAGCAAGCTTTGTGGGGACTTCGGTTCCTTCAAGCTAAAAAAAAAGGGGCCAGCGGATCGGCTTTCCCTGATGAAACCTGGCATCTGAAGGTTTGGTATCAGACCACAATCTCCGTGCACAAACCTACTCAGCACTGCCGGTCTGCCAACGCTGGCAAAGGCCGTGCCAGCCTTTTGCAAGCCTGTTTGTTTGCTGTGGGAGAGCTTCAGCTTTATTATCTGTGTGATGACAGACTTGAGGGCCGCTGCTATTGTTCCGTTTCAATTGCAGAGATCTTAAAGAGCCCCAGTCCTGGGCCCTGATCCCACCATGTCTGGGGCTGTGCAAGCACAGAAAAACCCAGGTGGGTCTTGTTCTTCCTAAACCTCCTGCTGAGCTCCCTGGGAGCGCTGCTAGTTAAGCAAAGTAGGTCAACACTCCAGACACACAGACGTACACGCACATCAGACAGGAGAGGCGCAAATGGGAATATTAAGCCACCAAGTGGCTGTTAAGAACTGTGCGCAAGGGCAATTAAAATATTAGCATCCTTTCATGTGAGCAAAGCAGACAGAAGTGGCAATTAGTTTCAGTTACAATTTGGGAGTCCTGGAGGAGCGTCCTCGGAGCTGTTTTCTTTTTGGCCACCTGATGCTGGCATCCATTGATTTGACAACCCACTCTGTGGGTATGAACATGAACACACGGGCATCTGCCTCCATGCATGGCGGAGTACAATGCACAGCACCGAGTCTGACGGGACATGTGCATACTCGCTGTCCAGCTGCCTTTGTCCATGGGGGAGCTGAGGTTGCATCCCTTCCTCTTGCCTTTGGCCCATGATCTGCAAATGCAGCAAGCGCAAGCGCCGCCCGGTTCTGTCACTCCTCTTCAGCAACAAACTAGACAACTTTATGGTAAGGAAAGTCACCGAGTGCTCACTGCCGGCCCACTGCAAACCTCCCTTGACGCTTAGAAGTTGTGCTGATGATTAATAAAAATAATGCCATATGGGTGAGTCATGGGGATGGTTTCATTCATTCATTCGTGCATTCACGTTGTGATTGCAACCAAAATGAACGCATCTCCAACTCACATAATCGCAGAATCCCAGAATGGTAGGGGTTGGAAGGGACCTCTGGAGATCATCCAGTCCAACCGCCCTGCTAAAGCAGGTGTCCCCAGAGCAGGGTGCAAAGGAACACATACAGGCAGGGTTTGAATATCTCCAGAGAAGGAGACTCCACAACCTCCCTGGGCAGCCTGTGCCAGGGCTGTCACCCTTACGGTAAAAAGGTTCTTCCTCATGTTCAGGTGGAACTTCCTGTGCTCCAGTCTGCGCCCGTTGCCCCTTGTCCTGTCGCTGGGCACCACTGAAAAGAGTCTGACCCCGTCCTCTTGACACCCACCCTTGAGATATTGATAGGCATTGATGAGATCCCCTCTCAGCCTTCTCTTCTCCAGGCTGAACAGACCCAGCTCTCTCAGCCTCTCCTCATACGAGAGATGCTCCACTCCCCTAATCAACTTCGTGGCCCTCCGCTGGACTCTCTCCAGTAGTTCCCTGTCTCTCTTGTACTGGGGAGCCCAGAACTGCACACAGTACTCCAGATGCGGCCTCACCAGGGCAGAGTACAGGGGGAGGATCACCTCCCTCGACCTGCTGGCCACACTCTTCTTAATGCACCCCAGGATGCCATTGGCCTTCCTGGGTGCAAGGGCACACTGCTGGCTCATGGTGAGCCTGTTGTCCACCTGCACTCCCAGGTCCTTCTCCGCAGCCCCCTGACACGGGGAACAGCCATCTAACACCAGGGAAATAAACTTCAGTACTTCACCAAGTTCATTATAAGCTGACTAGTGTTTGCAAAGCCGATTACTGCAAAACCAGTTAAAACCCTAATCACGGCTCTAAAGACACCAAGCTCTTGTGCACCAAGGACAGCTGGTAGGGGCCGAGTTTGAGTTTCAAGGGGAAGAAAAGAAAAAAAGCGAGAGACGAGAAAAAGGTTACCAAAATGTTTAGCCTTTGTTTTATTGAGTTACAACAAATGAGCAACAAGTTAGAAAAGTTGGATTTATTCAAACTCCCTAGCATTGTATTTGTGCGGCATACTGAAAGGTGGGTAAGTTCTCCGAACCTAGCTCGTCAGAGGAACACACCGGACGGCTCTCACACCCGCTCGCCTATGCACCCACACTCCCGTTCTCCCTGTTCCTCCTCCTCACCCGTGCACGGACAGACACCCCCACACAAATCCAAATTAGCAGTATTTGAAAAAAACTGCACTCGGAAACCTAGGACTGATCTAAAAATTTAGTGGCAAGGGTTAATCAGAAACTTCTGTTGTGCACTACAACATCTAAAGCTGGAGGGCAGCCTGTTGGTTACGGAGTCCATCGCTGTGCCAGCCAAAGAAACACAAACAAGTTCAGATTATGAAGCACCTTAATTTCCTCGCTCAAACTCCTCTGGGGGTTGTACTGCACGTTTAAATAAGAAGTGTTACCCTCCCTTCCACTTAAAAAAAAAAAAAAAGGCATTCTAGCCAAATCTTCAGAGACCCACAGGTGGGGCTGGCTTATAAAAACTGAAGTACTGCTGAAGGAGCTGCAGAAGACTCGCCTTGTAGGAGCATAGAAAAACAGAGATTTAAATACTTCAACCAGTAGTAGGAGGCCATAAAATGAAACAAAAAAGTCAAAACAACAAGGAAAAAACCAAACCCCAACCACTCCAGACGGACCATCCCAACCCCGCAGCATGTTGAAGTGGGCTGAAATGTAAACCGGGGTGGGGATCTGGGCTCAGATGTTGATCTGCACCAAGGAGACGTCAAAAGACTGCAAATCTGTCTTAAAACACTTCAGAAAAAAAAATCTCCCTCCCCCACAAAAGTCACTTCCCTCCCAAAAAACAACCCCTAAATTTTGCAATGGCATTATGTGCAAGAATAACCTGCACCTATTAAAAAGTTAACAAAATTTCCACGTTGTACAAATCTGTTCCAGTAGAGGAAGAGGCTGGGCAGGAAACTGGGTGGGAGAGAAGCTAAGGAGAAACCTATGTACAAAGACCCTTTTCTCTCTTTCTTTTCTTTTTTAATGCAGTAGTAGGACTTTGGCACTATAAATGATCCCGTGATGATGCTCCATGAGAGTGTTTCTCGCTGTGCCTCTGCAAGTGCGGCTTGAGACTTGGAGTCGCAACACGCTATCTCACCCCAGGCAGGAAAATAGAGTTTTCTTCTATTTTCAGACAGCATTTCCCCTTCAACGTCAGGACAGTGCAGCTGAGGAGTACCCCTGCAAAAATTGTAAAAGCAGCATATTATTTTTGAAGGCACTATGAACAACTCGTTGAGCTGTCAACCAACACGGCGTCCAGTTCACATCCCTGCATGTGCAGTAGCACCGTACTTTGTATTAACCATACCCTGAAGCCTACCCCAATCACAGCCTGATACTGCGCTAAGGTGCTGGATTTTTGTTGTATGTAACACGCAGCTAATGACCCCACAGATTTCTAACAGGGACTTACAGCCCAGCCTTGACTCTGCTGATGCCTCACTACTATACACCTCGGGCAGATCCTCGCACTGGCTCAAAGATGATGTGCACATGGGCTGAGGGCTGCTACTTCTTGACCACAGGGTGTATGGTGTTAAAGACAAGATGACTTCAAGTCTTTCTTCCCCTATTAAGTACCCTATTTTTTGGGAGCATGATTTTAGAAAGTAATTACACAAACTGAAAGACAATGGAAAAAACTGCGTGTCCTGTGCTTTGCAGAGCAGCTCCCTGGCTCTGCTATGACTCTCCACCTACATAAAGGCTGCACCACGGACCAGAGATTAAAAAACAACCTCAAAACCCCCAACCTTCAAATACTCTCCCGCCTACACATATCCCCAGTTCCCAGCACAGAGCAACGGCTCTACGACAGGGAATATGCTCAGCTTGTTTTTCCCCGTAGAGGTGTAAATGTGCAAGAAGTGCAAGCACCCACTCAGGCTGGACCTGCATGCAGCAGCATGAGGCAGCTTCTGTGCACCACCCTCCTTACCCATCCTGCAGCAGTGCTTACCAAACCCCATTATTTCACACCTTTTACGAATGTTACTACCAGGTCTCTTATTTCCCAAAAAACGCACGGAGCTCTGTCTGGCGTCTGCAACACAGAAAGCAACGCTGTCAAGCCCAGTAAAAGGGCTCTGTACTTCAGCCTCGCTCCCTGAAAGGCTTTAGGGTGACCCGAGTTCTGACTTCAGGATGGTACCTTGGAGCCCAAGACCAGTAACAGGCACTATAGCTAGCTTTATGGATGAAATTCTAAAGCACAAAGAAATGAGAACTTGGACAGAAAGGGAGGGACAACCCAGTGCTGTTCACTTTTAGCAGTTTTGGACACCAAGGAATGCATGGGGCTACCAGGAATCGAGTGATCTCAGCTCTCGCAGCAGTGCAAAAGGGGTTAGAGACACCAGGACCCAGACCATGGCTGATGCCCAGGACGACACACACAGCAGAAGCCAGGGGTGACACCCTTTGGACTCTTCTTTTTAATAGCATGCAACTCCCAGACGTGGTTTTCCTTTGGCGCACCTCCACAGAGCAGTCGTCACAGCCATCAAGTGCCAGGGCACAGATCTTCTGGGGAGTCCACCTACCCCACTCCCACCCCATCGTGAGCCGTGGACTTTGGTGCCTACACCTCACAGGGTTTGGGCTTAAAATGGAGGTAATGAGACAATTCTAAAAAAGAAATTTTATGGCAGAGGTGGTGGAGAAAAAAAAGTATGCTTCTGAGCAAAAAACCAAAAGCTCTGGGCTGAGGAAATGCTGATCTCGGGAAAACCCCACGGGGAGACATTGCTCGGAAGAAAGCCAGCGGTAGCTGCCAACCACTCTGGCATGCTCTGGTCCCACTCTCATGTCTGAGCTGCAATTTGCTGTATTTAATTTAGGACCAGTTTCTGTTTGCCAGGCTTGCACAAACAGGGATAACAGAACTGATTTTGAACCATGCTTTTGGAAGGCAGGAGTATCTCTATTGATGGAAAGGGAGCTAAGGCACTTTCGATAGAGCAATTGGGCCTCGTTACATGAGGCTTCATTACACAGCATCTGCAGCATTTTCAGTGATGGCTTTAGTGCACCCCACAGCAGCCCCTCAACACCTTGAAGGCCCTAGTACCCCCTGGGGACAGGTCTCCCTGCTTCACTGCTCAGGAAACCTGACCTGCTCCATGGAATAAATCCAATTTTGGCAAAAGCTTCACATACGGACTTAGTAACACAGCCTTTTCTTAGTCCAGGGATGGTATTTCAGAGCCTGGCACGAATCCTGCTCTCGCCGAGGCCAGGCACTCGTGAAACTCGCACCGGCTGCAGCATCATCTGCCGAACATGGATCAGTTTTGAAAAACTCCATCTTCTAAGGCATAAGGTCTGTCTAGGCTGTTAAAACAAATATTCCCTAATAGTTTCCAAAACTCCTAAAGCTACACACTGGAGCAGAGAGCGACCTGGATGGTCTGGAAGACCTCAAGTTTCACAGAATCCGCACACAAATTCAGCCAACAACAGGAGTATGGAGATTGATAATTGAAAAACGTTCACTTTAAACTCTGTACGTCAAGCTGAGAAAACAGCAACACCACGAATATCTAAGGAGCGTGTTTCTGCCTGATGTAGGGTTCAGCAGTGAAAGTTTCACATAATGACTGTGGCTGTGTGAGAGCCAAGAGGAGAAGTCCCTTGTCAGCTCTTCAGTCCACCTCTTAGATGCGTCCAGGACAGTGACATGACCACTCTAACGTACCTAGGAGTAGTATGTTAGGAAAAATCAGACTTTTCTATGACAACAGACAGAAACAAGCTCTCCATCAAGTCTTATGCAGTCCTTGCTTTTGAGTCATACCCTGGATATCACCTAAGATAATGTCTTGTTAATTTAACACCAAAGTTTTAGTTAAAAATTATGTAAGATAGGCCTCACAAAAATAAGAGTAAAAGCTTATCCTGAAGGAAAAAGGAGCCAGCAGCTGTGATTTTTCCACGGGTCCCATGAGTGTGGAGTACAGAGCTTCCAGCTTTTGTGTCATACCACCTGTGACAATGCCTCCATGCGGGCACCAGAGAGCAGGCGCTTGCGTTTCTGGGCTGAGACTTACAGGAAGAATAAAGGAAAATGAAAGAGAAAAAGACTTTGGGCTTTTGTGAAGTCCCCAGGCCAGCAAGCTGAGAAATGGGGAAAGAGCAGAGGACAAAACGGTGCTCTGATCTCACTGCATGTTCTTCACAGCAGAAGTGTGGCTCCAGTGCATCTCTTCTCAGTAGGTGTTATTTACAACCAGCCACCAGAAAGCACCTCATCAAAAGGATAACCCAGCAGAAGTTTAACTCAGGTCAAAGTTCTTATTAAAATTCGTCTCTGATAACACTCGAGTACCTCCACAGCCCTGGAGCTTTATGGTCAGCATCCGTGCCAATGAACAAAGGCAGGAGGTTCACCCCAACACCTCCTACGCTGCCTGCAAACACAGAAATGCAGGCATCAAACTTACACTGCTGGAAGATGGTTGTTGCAGAGCTTGGTTTCATGGTACAAGAGCTTTGTAAGAAATAGTGGTTTCAGGCAACCCTTCCCTTCTGCCCTCCTCATCCCCATTCCATGTCCTAGCCCCTGGTCTGCTCCCTCTCCTCAGTACAAACGCTTACAGCTGGAAGGGGGAAATGATCTGGAATAACAACCCTGAAAAAAAAAATATATCCCACAATGGATTTATTCATTGCACGTTTGATTTTAAAAGGCAGATCAGATCCTGACTCTCCTTTCTTATATGGCGGCACAACAGTGGCACCCCAGCGTGTCTCTGGCTGACGTTCCCATGTCCTTCCTTTCATCTCTACCTTTGCCACACAGCTAACACAACCTGCTCCTCACATCCCTAATTACTAACTTCTGCAAGCATAACACAGGACAGTGCCTTGCACTGCAGTCTGGAGCTTTAAGATACTTTGTGATAGAGATGTTGTGATAACCTTTCTCAAAATTAGCCGACACAATTCATAGTTCAAAATAAAACCAATACAGGGTTTCCCTTTCCAACTCAGAGAAAGTGGCCAGGACGATGTCTCCTGAACATTGTCCAATACTTTGGACCTTGTGCAGTACTTTAGATATGTATTGCACAAGGAGAAAGTGGAGGGCTCTAGGCTAGCCAGCAGGGTTTGCTAAGAAAACTGCACCTCTGCAACAGATAGTAGTTCAATTCAAGTACTGCCAGCTGCAACAGTACAAGTCTTCAGTACAAGCATGGAGGGACTTCTATCAGTCGTGGCTTTTATATTTACTTTTATTTTTAAAATTTTTTTCTTTAAGAAATGCTGATGTATATTATACTTATCAGACACCAGAAAACTACTAACTGTCTAAAATAGGTGATCTCTCACTGTGGTGGTTAATGCAGGGTGCTGAGCTTTCTGTGGGATAAGTTCTAGCTTAAGGAGACTCCAGTTTGGGAGAGACAGACTCGGTTACACTGAGCACAACATGTCACAGGCTCCAGTGAACTCAAGTCAACACGCAAGTCAAGAAATGCTGATGGTGCTAACTCCAGATTTATACCTGTGCAACTGTGATCAGAAACAGGCTTCAGGTCTCCAAATGTCCTTTGACCTTGTGAAAGACCATATAAAACCCCCTTAAAGAAAGCACCTGCAGCTTGCTTTTAAATTCAAGATCCTGTGAAGAAGAGCTGCTAAAACACCCACACAGCTTAGTCTGGGGCATTTCCTAAGCCTCTAGAGTGAGCAAGCAGAACAAAGCAAGGCTGGAGACAGTTCTCACCTGCAACAGGAAGAGAGCACATTTGCATGAGCCACTTCAGTCCCCACAATTTTTTTTTTTTTTTTTTTTT
>VZSC01000051.1:0-49846 GCA_013398225.1 Steatornis caripensis | reverse complement strand
CAGTCCCCACATTTTTTTTTTTTTTTTTTTTTTGCTTGCTGTTGCATAAAGCAGCTTCTCTGTCCTGGGCCCATCCCCCAGTGACCTTTTATTCTGAGCAGGGCAGGATGCTGAAAAGGAAGGACCTGAGGTGCAAAACCAGGCACAGCCTCTGTTCACGGGAGATCAATGATCTATTAGCAAGGGGGATATTAACAACTAGTGTTCCCTACTATTTCTTTGTGTGGCTCAACTGGTATTTTTACATCAAGCTCTGCAGAGGTTACACAGGTTACTTAAAGGCAGAAAGTTTTTAAGGTTTCATCACTTATCGCCCTTAAAAAAAAAAACAAACATTCTCCCTTATCCAGGACTTGACCCACAAGGAGACAAGAAACAAGGCAAACGGCACTAACTCCTCCCCTACCACGCAGTTGCTTTAATTTACAACCAGGATGTGTGTATTCTTGTGTTCAGGCATCCAGCAGGCACAAAGATCCAGCAGGGATGAGCTCTGGGGTTTTATACTGAAGAGGGGCTACAGGATGCTGGGAGCACACTCAGACAGAGGCAGGCTCAGAGAAAGAGGGCACCATCAGCATTACCTGTCTATACGTGGGAATTGTCTCCAGATATACTTTCAGAGTCAAAGTCCGCCAGCTGTGCCTGGCCTTCAGGTGCTGTTTGACTCCAGCTGTCCGTACAGTCCGATGCAGCATCATCCTCGCCCACCGTCACCTCCACCCAGTTGACCTCTGCCGGTTCCTCATTCTCCTCGCTGCCGTGGCCGTCGTGGCTGTTGCACTCCAACCTGTCCGTACCCTCTGCCTGATTCCCCAACAAAGAGTCTTTCAGTGGTTCACAGTCTCTTTTTGCTCTCACCACTAGCTTTCCCCCATTCTCTTCATTCAGTTTTTTATGCTCCTGGTAATGCTGCCGAGACACCTCGTTACCATTCTTTGGACTCTCAATGTGTTTTGATCCCTTTTTCTGGCTTTGCTCATTATGACCATCAACAACGTACTGCTGCTGGTAATGGTCAATCCACTTAAGTGACCCTGTTCTTAGTGAAGACCGGTTTTCCTTGAACCAGCGAACTATTTCAGTTCTTGTGAGCCCAGTCTGAGATGCTAACTGGTCATACTCCTGGGGGGATGGCCACTGGGTCCTTGCAAATGTGCTTTTCAGTAGATGAATCTGCTCTTGGGTTTTCTTAAATGTAGTGGAGGACCCAGATAAAGCACCAGGGAGCTGGGAGCTACTCAGCAGTTCTGTCTGGCTTATTGCACCGTTGGGAGTAACTTGTTCTTTAGTTTTTCTGTATGATCCCATTGAATCCAAGACGGCTTGCTCCATGCTGTCCCTTATCTTTCTCCGCTCAGAGAACCATGAATCTATCTCCCTCCTACTCAGCTTAGTCTCCACTCGAAGCCTGTCCAATTCTCCTTGTGTA
Source organism: Steatornis caripensis (assembly GCA_013398225.1). Taxonomy (NCBI): domain Eukaryota; kingdom Metazoa; phylum Chordata; class Aves; order Caprimulgiformes; family Steatornithidae; genus Steatornis; species Steatornis caripensis. The sequence continues at coordinate 48,414 of VZSC01000051.1, read as the reverse complement.
GGAAAAGAGCATCTTAGGAAACTCTCCTCAAGGGCCCTAAGCTGCTCTTGGGTTTTCTCTTTGAATCTCTGGGGAGTAAAATCTGCGTATGGGTGAAACGAACGTCCGTGTCGACCAGCAGAAGGTGCTATTTGGTCTTTCCCTAAAGCATCACCAGGGATGTGCACAATGCCCCTTTGGCTTCTGTACCTGTGATCGCTGAACCACTTCTTGATCTCACTCCTGGAGAGACCTGTTGCCTCTATCAGCCGGTAGACTTCTGCATCATCAGGAAACTGGCTTGCCATGAAACTGGCCTTCAGCTCTGCTATCTGCTCCTTCGTCTTTTTTCGCTCACTGGCTGGCGTCAGTGGGACAGCAGTCAACTTGGCAGGAATTTCAGGCACCTGAACTACGTGAGGACGCTTGGCCTCTGGGGCACTTGATAAGGTCTGTATCGTCCTCTTTTGCCCCTGGTTCGGGGCAACAGCAAGCGTAATTGGTGAACAGGAAACAGTTGAACCATTTGACACAGGAGTCAAAACCAGACCGGTCTGGCCCAGTATCTGACAAGGTAAAGCTGTCTGGATGATAGGCTGGGGCATTTTTGCAGTTGTCAAAGGAGCTGGCAGGACGGTGATGGTTTGGGGAACTGCCTGGATAGTACCATTGAACATCTTCTTTCTTGCCTCCTCCACTTCTTCAGGAGACCAACTTATACCATGCTTCAAACGCTGCGTAGCAAACCAGATTCGGATTTGTTCTTCCGGATGTTTTGATGCTGCTGTCAACCACGACAACTCTGCTTGCGTTGGGTAAGGAAATTTATTAAAGGAGTTGATCATGGTTGCATTAGTGTCCAGTGCAGAGTTGTATTTGGTACTGTTCAGAGGTACCGGGACCTTGGGGACGAGGTTAATATTTGGTGGCAGCTGTACAGAGGGCATGACATGGGCTAACACATCATGGAGAAGGTCTCCATTTATACAAGCGATAGCTTCAGTGGCTTCAGTTATGATGCGGGGGAGAGTGCCATCCACGTGGTTTTCCGTAACTCCCTCTTCTGGCCTTTTGGGACCCTTCTTGGTTTCCGCTTTAGGCTTTCCCAGTTTCACCACTGGCGTTTTACTTGCACTAATTCCCCCATGAAGTGAATCATCACACTCTGCATTTTCTAGCCCACCACTTGTGACAGTGACATCGTTAGCAGTGGTCTCAATGGACTGCTCTAAAACAGTCTGATTATTGCGCTTAATTAATTTCAGTTTAAAGTTAGTCTCTCCCGGGTGGTATTTTGTGTTGTGGTCAGATAGAGAATCGTATTTTTTTGTTGTGAAGTTGCATTCAGCACAGACGTACAGGGGGTTGAGAATGACATTTGGATGCTGAGTGTCAACATGCTCTGTAAATTCATTTAAGTTTTGTGTTGAGTAAGGGCAGTATTTACACTCATAACCACCCTGGGGTTTCTTAGACTGATTTTCAGCTGGGGGCTTTGCCTCAACCACTTCGCAGTCTTTGACTGAGCTTTCTGAAGGCCAATTTTTCTTAGAGTCCTGCTGTGGTGCACCAGCCCCCTTCTCTTCAGGAGCCTCTACACCCTCGGCACCTTCCTGCTCCATGACTTCAGAAGTTCGCACCATACAGGGAGTCGTTGACTTTCTTTTGCTAGCCATGGCAGCCCCTGGCAGCGGGCTGTCGTCCCAAATGGTAACTTTTTTTGACAGGGTGAGCAATCAACTCAACAGATCTTGCAAACAGCTCCAATTTTCCTTGATTATTTTACTTTGTATTTTTTAATGAAGGATTTGTGCCCCGGCTGTGATGATCAGCTCTGCCAGCAGACCTCTCAGCTGCATGACACCTGTGAAACAAAGCACATGTTGTTAGACACAGACCTATAAACCACAGATCTAGCAGAAAGCCACAGCTCAAGATATGTGCGTTTACGAGGCCATTTTGGACAATGCCAAACTCTTCCTCCCCAGAATCATCAAATTAAGAGTCAAAAATCTCCCCACAAAGAATAAAAGCAGTGGGTAATTCGAACGAAGGGCGCCACAGGTAGAAAATGGCTTTGAAACAAGCAAGATGAACAGACAGATTTTATCTCCGCTAGACTCAACGTGTTTAGCTGGAAAAGAAAGACGATACTGCTATAAATACCGCATCTTTTTATAGAAGCTGCAGTTTCTATTAATTATTATTTTGAAGACTGCAGATTTGAAAATGAGTGCGATTTATATTAAACTTAATTACTTCCCACTGTCACTTACCTTGTACATATGTTTACTAAATGACTGTGGTTACTAATGATGGGTGATTTCTAAATAAAACTATAGGGCCTGCCTTGGTTCTAAAAGTAAAGGCAGAAAGAATAGTTAATGCAAACCAACATTTTCATAGGTCTGTGTCTTGACAAGGTGGGTTCAGAGAAACTGCAGCAGATCTGTGGAGGCCTATCACGTCTTTTCTGGAACAAGTTTCCTTAAAACACCACTTTTCACTCAGTATTGACAGAGGTAGCTGGCAAAGGTCACAGAAGCCCTTGAACAGGGGCTTCTTGTGACCCTGCTGATACTCCCATCAAGCCCTGGTTTGTGCACTTCATTCCCTACAGAATTCATATGTCAAAGTGCTTTTGGAAGTTCCCAAATGTAAGAATTCTGGAAAACATGTATTTTTAAAAGAATCTGAGGTCAACACCAGTCAGCGCAACCACAAAGGAAAACCACACCAGCTGTCTTACCATCTAGCCGCACTCATCGGGGTGAGTAGAAGGAAGGGAAATTATTTGTCATAACAGGCATCAATAAAAAAGAAACTGATGTCAATCTCCTATTTGAGAAAAATGCCTTTTCTAATCAATGCTTGACTCCATTTGCTACTCTTCCTGATCAGATGGGCTCTGCATTTGTAATACTTCCAGGCCTGACAGAAAACATCTTGTAGAATCAGGGAGTCCTTAAGATGGGGTGAGGGAGACACCAGGGTTTACAAACTGGAGGAGGATGGAAAGCAGACATTTGCAGAGTAGGTAAGACCTGCATTGATTTTTACAGAAGTGTATTAAATGGAGAATCTGAACTAGAGATCTAACAAAAGGCAGAGGGGTTGGACTAGATGATCTTTAAAGGTCCCTTCCAACCCAAACCATTCTGTGACTATGATCTCATGTCTAACCAAACACAGATTTTCTCATTGTGAAACTTGTAAATAATGAGGTGCATCCAGTACCCAGCAGACATGAAGATCAAACGAGATAGAATCCCACTGCAGTTACGTCTGGACACATCCAACATCAAAGGACAGCTTATAACCACCTCAGTGCTGTCCCTGAACCTGCTCCTCTCACTTGTGCATTGGCACAACAGCCAGAAATAGTCGCTGCAAAAGCAGCGGTGAATTCTCAGTTCTGTTTGCAGCTGATGAATACTATACAAGTCTCTAGAGCATATTTCTGCCGCTCTGCCCATCACGGATCATACCACTCCTATACACATGGCAACCCAAAATGATATATTGCCAGAGGAAGCAGCTCCAGCTGGGGATAAGAGTAGCGATAGCTTCCAGCTCCAGGTACTCAAAACCCAGCATGAAGGAATTCTCCATACATGAATTCTCCATGAAGCACCTTTGCAGATAAGGCTGTCGTGAAACGCAAGCTGTGAAAAGCTCAACACGCAGCATGGAAGACATGCCGTGCAGAGACGCTATTTGTTATATTGCAGATGTGCCAGCGTAACCACACAGTGCTCTGTTCACAGTCACCACTGCCTCTGCAGCTCCCAGTCCCAGCGAAGACTGGGGATGCTCCCGCACACTCGCTCCAATTTAGTGAAGCACTGGAGCATCTGGCTGACTTTCAAGGGTGCATTTAAGCTCCAGTCATTTCTCTGGGAAATGGAGTATCTTTGCTCAGCTCCATGAAACAGGGATGGGGCTGCCTGTGGGCTTAAGGCTCTGCCTCAAGCATCTGTCTCGGTCAGGATGACACAGTGCCATTTCCCTCTAACCTGGGATCACCAACATTGTCATCATCCTTCCCCAAAGCAGTAGCACCTCTGAGCCAACATCTCTTCTGTTTTCTTTTTTCTTTCTTCCTTTTAATAATAAAGCAAGCAGACGGAGCAGTGGAACAAATGATGCCTGGTTTTCTAGATTTGTGCTGACTGACCTTTAAACTGGATTACACTGAATATTCTCTATTATTTCCACATATTCCTTCAAAATTCCCTTCTACTTCCCCTCACAATCGTCCTCCCACAGAGCATTTTGGCTATGATCCGTGGCTTGCTGCGTCCCACTGCAGACAGGATCACACGTTAGAGACAAACACGCAACTGTCCAAACACCCGCCTTCCTGGCCACCCATTTTTAATGATGCTTGCAGAGAATTAATTATCTTTGAAGCTTCTTCCCTGGTAACACATCTGGCTGAAACAGGCCAAAAGGTGCAAGAAAGGGGCAGAATGGGCTGTGTAAGCCTGGCTGCTGCTGGAAATAAAAGTGAACGTGATTGGGTCACCTCACTCTACCCTGCAGATCCCACTGTGCTTGCGACTGATTTTCACAGACGAGGGAAGGGAGGCGCAAAGCAGCGCCCTGGGAATGGGTAGAGGAAATGAGGACGGAGCCACGGCTCCTGGGATGCCCCTCCGCATCTCGCTCTCCCTCCCAGGCCACACAGCTGCACCTAATGGTCTGCTCCTTTTCTGGTGTATGACCTTCTGCAAAATTAATGTGGTAACATCAGCAAAAGGAAGAAAAATCAAAAGACATCAAAGACACAGCAAGGCTTATTTATATTTCACTGAATATCCTGACCTCCCCCAAGGAAGAAAGAGCTAAGAACAAAAAGATAAAGCAATGAGATGGGAGAGAGAGTGGAGAACGAGAAACAGCTAGGTTACAACTTTGAGTAAATCAAAGGTTTCGTAAAAGTCCGACTAAATGTTTTGAATTCCCCATTCTCTGGAAGCTCAGCAAGCTGTCTGCCGCACTGGGTTGCTGTGCTGAGCTCCCACCTCTCATGGGGACATGGAGATCAGCCCCAAGCAAGGATGCTCTGACACAGACGAAGGGCCAAAATCCCTCCAAAACAGATATAAATGGGTGGATGGATGAAAAACTCTGTCTGCGACAGTTTTACTAGAAAATTGTACAGACTGTTGCTTCTGTTCTCTTCCATGTCCTATTTCACAGAGTGTTTTTTTGTATTTCTAACTGCTGTTTTGGTAACTCTACACTCTGAATAGTTTTTCTGCCGCACAAGAATCATCATCCCCTGTAGAAATCAAGCCCAAGTCAAATGCTTCTTTTTGGAGGTCAGTAACAAAGCAAATGAATTTTGGTCCAAAACATGCAGTTTTGGGAAGCAGGGGAAGACCGTGACCATCCCTGTTATCCCTTCAACCCGTGTCCTGAAGAGGGGGAGAAAACAAGACCCAACAAGAGTGATGAGAGCTTACTGGGACCTCCAAGTCGTGGCCCCTCCAGGACCTTGGTAAGGATGTCATTTGGGACAAAACAATACACAGTTGCTACAGATGATAGATTCCCTCATGCACATCTCCAGGAGAACAACCATGTACGTTTGCCACATCTCATCTGAGGACATTGGAGAAAGCACCAGGAGCACCTCACAGCTTTCAAACACGAGCTGCTCGCTGGAACACCAAAGCCCTAGCGGACAGCTTTAAATACCAGTGTGGTTCCTGGCAAAGCTGCTAACTGGCACCACTTCAGCTCCTCTGATTTGGGAGCAAGTTGGCTCTCCCGAGCAGTTGCTCCGCTGGAGTTCAACAGGCAGGGGAACATGCAAACCTGACTCCAGAAACCTCTGGATTTCACCTGCAGATGGCTGATCGTCCAGCTACAAACAACTCCCAAAATTTGGTGTTGGGAGGTAGAGAAGTTACACCCCTCAGCAACAGTCAAGGCCTACCAACCAGCACATCGTGATGGGAACCCAAGCTACACTTCATCAATTGAACCATGTCCATGGCACATGTGTCCCTTCAAGGAACAAGATTCACAGCTGGTGCTCGACGAATGGGGCTGCACCAGGGACAGGATGACCCCTTATCCCTAAAGCCAGCCTGTTTCACTGTCTATGTTTCATTACGGATGAGACCCTGGAAAACTGACCTCCTTTTTGGAGGCTGCTGCGGTGGGGTGGCCATAGGCATGGGGCGCAGGGCTGCCGCTGGCGTCTGCCCCTTGAGCAGTCCCTGGACATGTGGAGGGAAGGCAGCCCTCACTCCTCCAGCTCATCTGCCACATCTCCTGCTTGTCTTGCCATGCTGCAGGAGGTTGAAAAAAAAAAAAAAAAAAACAAAAAACACCTAATATTTTGTGGGTTTTTTTTTGTTTGTTTGTTGTTTTTTTTTTTAAATTAGCAAATGCACAGAGCAGCAAAGCAAAGGCAACCAGATGAAAGCAGGCAACTGTAGTTGTGAACAAGATCGAAACCAAATCACAGACAGCGTGTGTGCAGGAACAGGAGTGTTCAATTTGCTTCGCTTCAGCAAAGCCATCTGGGGCGGAAGCATGCAGGTCAGAAGCAACACGTTCTTTTAAATCCATCACCCCAAAAATGCATCAGAGCAGCTATGAGTGAGGCCCTAGTTTGGTTTTGTTTAATCTCTGAAATTTGTTTAATTAATGAAACAATCCAGCTACAGCCCTCTGATCTTTCAAACTCCTGTTAAAATGGCTCTGGAGCATCCAATGCAAGCATAAAGTGGGACCTAATTTGGCAACTCCCTGCACAACTGAGGAAATGCCACATTTCCTACCTGGGCGCCTGGCCCCAGGCTGGGGAAACTGTGGAGAACCGCACAGGCAGAATAAGCCATGCTTTTAGGTCCGCCTGGCACTGGAAAATGTTTGCCTGTGTAGCAATGCCACCTTCCAGCAGCTAAAGAGAACCATACAGTTCCAGCAAAGGGCTGGAAAAAATAAGCCAAAAAGCTTTCTCTTGCTGAACACTGAAATATTTTCACTGTCTCCCATCTTTCCCTTGTGCACATAGCCAGTTTTATATCCCGCCCCTCCCAAAAAAACGTGCGAATATTTGGGTAGAGACTGAACTCCCTTTTCTGCAGTGCTGTTCCCACATAGGTTCCTCCAAGGTGGTGGCGGAGCGGGAATTTTCCACGGCAGCTGGGACACAGCCTGGTAGCACAAAGCATTGCCCAAAACCCTGCGTGCTGTGGCTACGGAAGCAGTAAGGCAGTGTAGAGACAGGGTGAGATGCTGTCTGTTTTCTCTCATATCCCAAAACATGAGTTAAGTCTGAAAAAGGCTGTCCAGAGACAACCAAACTTGAAGGGGCATCAAATTAAAACACAGGGGAAAACCTGAACTTTGGCAGAAAGGGAAAAGCGCACCACAAATACCACCACCACCGTGCTGCATCTTGCTTCCAGCCGAGGGCTGAAAGAAACTAATACAACAGAGGCTGACCCCCACCCCAGCGCAAACGGATCTTTACTTCTCACAGATATATCTTGTTTTTTCTAAAAAACACCACCACAGAAAACCACTTCAGTGACACTTGCATGATTCGGCAATAAAATCTTTCTTATTTTTCATCTCACTGCATGGTTTGCTCTACCCTGTGCTAGCAGAGAGTTCCCAGCACCTGGCTTCATCCAAAACCGAACAGCAGGAAAATCACCACCACCACGAGGATACCTACAAATCATGGCAGAAATACAGGCGGTTTCACTTGCAAGGGCCAACCGATGTTTAAAGAGGGTGGAAACGTTTTATTGCTTTGCTGCTCAGGAGCTCAGTCTCCACGAACAGCATCCTCTCTCTGCTGCACAGGACAAGCAACAGCAAACTGTGCCCTTGTAATTTTAAAACAACCCAAACAACTCCAACTCCCCAAAACCCCTTCCCCAGGTCTGAACATGATGCTGAATATCACAAAAGTACAAACTCCTCCTTACAGCTTTCCCATGCCCCTTCCCCAGCCAGGGGATGCAGCAGGAGTAACAGAGGAGGTGCACAGCAGTGTTCTGGAGCTCACTAGAAAGCAGTTGTCAGACAAGTCTTTCAGTCCCTCTTTTTTTTGGGATACTATCCCACTTTATCACGCAGAAAGTGAATCTCAGCAAACCTCAACGCGGATGTCACGCTCTGTTCTCTGATGCCAGCCAGGCCCTGCTGCCCACCGCCTTGTAAACACCACAGGCTGCTTTTAATACACAGGCACCACTTGCACCACTTTTTTCCCCTGAAGAATTTGCCACCCCTTCCACGACATATACCAACTACGCCGCAGTGCTGCATCTCTTCTGCACCTCAGTGGGTCCATGCATTTCTGGCTAGCTTCAGTGATGGTCCTCTCCCTCTCGTAACCTTCCAAGCTTGTGGGTCCCCTGGCTGCCCCAGGACTCATAAGCACGCATCCCCAGGAGCACCTCTGCTTTTTAACACTTGACTCCAATCTGCACGGCTGTCCAAAAGTCATGTCCGTAGAGTTTAGAGCAGAGCAGAAATTAATTGATATTATTTGACAGTATGGTAACTCCCCCACGACAACCTACTCTTCATTCACGAAGGCTGCGGCGACGCAAACGCACGCAGCACAAACCAGAGCTATCATCCTGCTCCCTACCACGGATGCTGAATTCATTCATTGATGTTGCAATAATACTATTCTCCTACAAATCCAAGGATGAGAGGTGAGATACGCATTTCATGGTGCAAGAAGAGAACATGCCTAGGGTGATGTTTTTGCTTCCTTACAACTGTTTTTAGCATGCAGCTGCTACAGTAATATCAAAAAGCACATCAGCTAGCACAGCAAAAAAACGCTGTTGCTCTCCACTGTGATAAAACACTTTAAAACATTGCTTAATTATATGCAGGAGAATAAGCAGAAACAAATCAGGGCAAATAATTCCTGCATGATGGATCAGGACTGTAATGATTTGCAAAAGAAAATCACAGAAATAAAGGCAGGTTTTCAGAGCTTTTAAAACAGCGTTTAAGTCACAGCAGCCCAGAGCTCCAACACTTCTGCAGGTCTTTATAAGCTGAATAAAACACAATTAATGGGGAGGTATACAGAGCGTTACAGCAATAATTTTTGCAGACATAAGAAAAAATAAATTTGAAAGTGGTATACATTTTCAATTCGCACATGTCAGTATAGACATTTCTAATTAGAAAACACCCCACGTAGATGTTTGTAGCCGGCTGCCGTAGCCACAAATTTTTGTCTACAGAGAAGCAGCAATTAATATTTTTTTCCTTCTTTTAAGGACCAGAGGCTCACACATTTCAAAGACGATCACCAAAGCAAACTGCCTCCAGGACTCCCGACTCCCCCAGCAACGTGTCCTGTGAAACTGGATGTCAACAAATCTGTGAACGGGGGCGTAAGCAAACCCAGCGTACATCTCACCTCTGCCTTGCACCCCTACAGGACAGTCACCAAGCAACTCTGTACAAATACATAGATAAAACAAAAATGAGAGGGTTTGGTGGAGATGGGCTGAGGGTAGGATGAAATGGAGTTTCAAAATGCACCAACAGTAGTAGAAAACTCTGGAGAACTGCGTCCCTAAACCAATCCGCGTGAAAGCTGCCTCTTTACGTTAACAGCTCAGCTGCGATGCGATCACTGTGTAAAGAAACTAATTCTGGAAAACACAGGTGTTCCAGAAAAAAACCCCACTGTAGGCTTTACCAGAATAGGTTGTGTCAAACAGTACCATGCAATAAGCGTATTTCAGAGTACACCACTCACAGGCTGTTCTTTTCAACTAAAATGTTCTCATTCATGCTGCTGCAAAGCCAAAGACAGAGGAAAAATGGTGGGTTTTCTGTGCTGCACGTGGTACGAACACAAGTGGCCAACCCCTTCCCAGAAAAGGGAGAGTTGAACGTCCTGTGCTGTGAATTTTCTATTATAAGTACTCGTCTACAATTGCTGGCTTGGTTTTTTTTTAAATGCAGGCTTAAGTTTAGCTGCTAAAACCTGGACTCAGCCCGATTTTAGATTTTTTGCTCTCTTGAAAAATAAAAGAATGATCTACCAAGGATGAAAAACATCACCTTACAGACTAATTCATGTCCTGCATCAACGTTTATATTGTAACAACAGTCACTTGTTTCATCCAAGACAGTGACCTTAATCTCAGGTCCAGCCAGAGATGGTCCCTCTCCAGCAGGACATGCATCGCAGCAGACAGGGCAACCACGAGCAGGAGGGAGACCACCAGGGCACCGAGATGGGGACAAAATCCACGTTTCCTTGCTTCCTGGCCACTGCTTTCTCCTCCCAAAAAAGGGCTGGCAACCCACGGCTTGAACACAAAATAGGGCACATGGGCAAGCGCGACTGGCACACAAGGGCTGCAGCTCCCACGGGTTTCAGAAGTTGGCGCAGTCTGGAAAAAGCTTTTTTCCTTGTAGTGCAGGCTTCTGTCACAGGCAGCTGCTTCGTGGTCCCACGGAACACATGGCTTAGCTGGTGCCCTCCACCAGAGTCACAGACGCTCAGGGGCAGCAGCGACCCAAAATCCCAGTGCTACCTATGACTGTGCATGCTGAAACCCCTGAAGTTGCTAGTGGGTGCACACCTGGGGCCTCACTCTCTCCTTTGGGAATGAAAAATATGAACTGACCTCTTCGAAGCACAAAGATGTGCAAATCACCCCTTCAATATACAGCCAGATACATCAGCAGATGTTCTCAACACCCACAGGAGGGCTGACCCTCTGTCCAGCACCCTCCATCAGTGGCTTCCAGGGGCAGCGAGCTCCAAAGATGCACCTTGTCAAAATTATTTCCTTTAATCCGTGGCGTGTTTACTCCTAGGGTGGGTACTTGCATGCTCATAAGAGAGAAATAAAGACCAATAGATTTCTTAAGAGAAAAATAGAAACACTATACGAAACATTCGTTCCAATTAGTTTAATTACTCGTCTGTGCAGCTCACTGAATCCTCATCATTGGACTGGATTGAAGTCACTAGATTTAAGTAATTCTTCATACTGAGTTTTTAATCGAGCACTGTGTGGTGGGAGGACAAGAGACTACCAAACACAAAACAAAAGTTATCTGTAGATACTATTTTCAGCTACATGGGTAAAATCTGGATCTATCCACCTTTGATTTTATGCAGGAAAACATACCTTATTCTGTTTGAATATTCAGCTTCATTTCTTTTCAGGTATGCTTTTAAAAAGGTAATTTTTCTAGGAAGGGAGAGGTGTTAAAAGAAGTACTCTTTGCTAAAGTAACTTTTAAGTAATCATTTCCCATTTGTTAAGGTCAAACATCTTAACAGCAATGTCCGGTCCCCTTTCTCCTTCATGTCATCATTCCATGACATCGTCACTTGGGGTACAGCTGTATACATTTTATTTATTACTATGCATTTTATGTGTTATTATATATTCTCTCTCTCTCCGAAGTTATTGTTATTATAGGGACATTATCACAGCTAAATGCCTCCAAAGCAGGAAGAAGATGGGTTACGACAGAGTCAAGACATTTGATTTCTTTATTCCATGTGCTTATAAAGTTTAAGCAACATTACAGAAGTTTTCCTGCTTTAGTAATTCGCACACCACTTGCCTCCCTAGGCAATTTTTTCCACTCTGGGAACCACAGTACCCTGCCTTTAGCAAGCCGAGCGCAATTTTTTCAAGTAAAATTGTCAAGGCACTCACAAACGCTTTTGCAGGTGAACTGCAAACGGAAAACAAAACAGAAGTCACATGCACATTCTGGGCATCCCCCTTGCATGGCTGCATGGTAGAAATAAGCTCTAACTTTCTCAAAAAACTTCCTTTCTTGTCTCAAGAAATGGCTCCTAGACCCCCGCATCTCTTGGCTCAGGCAGCACACGGCACATCAGAGCAGGAAACAGAGAAAAGCGCCCAGAGAACCTGATGGCAGGGAAGGAGCAAGGGCTGAGGCCAGGAGACGAATTGGTGACCATTTCTCAGAAGGGTTTACATTTGAGAGAAAGGAGAAGAAATTCATGTCACCAGGATGTCAGGTCTGAATGGGACAGGCAATACACACAGACTTACGGGATGCCTGGCCATCACTGTTTGTCTGGCATGAAGAGCATCCCTTGCACCAGACTCACCCAACACCACAGCAGCGCTGAAGGAGTCCATGGAGTTCCCAAAAGAGATGAAGGAGCTCAGTAATTAACACAAAACATTAGTAACCTGTGCGTGTCTATAGCTGCATACCTCCCGCTTTGACTCATTCACGTGTTAGAAAAATGCAGATGGTTTGTGATTTATAATGCTGATGAGTCATTGTACCTCTTTCCTTTCCCCTCCAAGGGCTTCTCTGTGCATCTTCACGTTCCCCGATGAGCAGTACAGGTGAGAGGATAAAACACTACAAGCAGACTAGCATAACATCTCCCTCCCACTGGATGGTTTTAACTGTGGCCCCCAAACACCACTATTCTTCTCTCCTGCTCCCATTTCCCATTTCTCTGGTGAACTCAACTTGCTTCAAGTCATCCAGACCGACACTGCTTACGCAGTCTGAACTTTTTCACCACCAGGAAAATCTTCAGTACACAATAATTTCCCCTTTTAAAACATTAGGTCTGGCTTATAATTGTAACACCTAAAAATATTCACTTCCTGAATGGAAAGTCTTGAGCTACAGTGCCAGACACTATCAAAGGAAGCCCAAAAGCTGTGTTTGGGGTACAAAAAAGCATCCTGGAATCCACCACATTGAATACTTGCACAGCGATGCAACGGAAACATTCACCTCGACATTTCCAGAAGCAGGAATTTCAACACACCTCCTTCAAACCCAAACCACCCCTGGAAACTGTCAGTTGGATTTTCACAGGCCCCCAACACCCAGCGTCCTCCAACCTCAGCCAGAGGATATCAAACAAATCTGATGTCAAAAGCACTTCAGGACAGCTCTGATTTTAAGCACACGAACAGTCAGCTGTTAGCCTAACTCACATGGTTCAATACCCTGATGAACCAAGGAGGCAAAGCTCAGGCGTACCACGTCAAAATGCCACGCTTCTGTCTGGGGGTGCACAGAGACCCCCATGCATGTACCGCTGCCGGCCAGGGGGAGCACGCTGCAGATATGCATGCTGCCTGTGCCTATGGTCAGGTTGGGTCCCCTGCTCGCTAGCCAAATTCAGATGAACGACCTTAAACTGCTGGCAGATGATGCACATGTGTTTCCCAACCTTGATCTCCATTTAAGAGGCTCCTGTGATACAGATCTACTCCTGCATTACTGGGAAAATACACCTTCCTCAAACGCAATTTCCCCCCAACCATAGCTGGTGCCTACTCTCCCAACTAAGATGAAGACAAAACGAGAGTGTACAAGATCAGCAGGCCACATGTCTCCTGTCCCAGCACACAGGAAAGGTGGCTGCTGCTGGTTAACACGAATGAGGTGCTAGGAGGAGTACTTGCCTATGCAGTGCTCTGCATCGGTCTGATGGCCCTGGTGACGAGCAGATTTGGTTCTGTTGAGGGATTTTGCGACTATCTTGGTGTAAATAACATTTACTCTCATCGCGTCATATTCTACATTAAATTTTATTGCGCTCTACTAGCTTAAAGGAAAGACTGTTTTTAAAGTGCCCTTTTATCAGACTACGAAAAACGTAGTTCCCCATCTGGAGGCTTTTCTTCTCTAAAAGCAACAGTGTGACTTCCACCGACTACGTAAAATAGGTATCTTTTCTGGGTCCTTTCCCCTCATGCAGGAGTCTGCCTTAGATAGTTAATGACCTATGCTGATCAGAGGATTCCACTGGCCCAGTATGTGGAGACTTTACAACTGCTAAGGCACCTATCCTCACAGCAGGCCTGTGAATTAAGGCATCGGTATTATTGCCATTGCTCAGATGGGCAATTAAGGCATAAAGAGAGTGTGGCTGAGGCTTCGTTAAATGGCCAAGTCAATTTACAGCTTGCTGCTACCAAAAGGGATGGGGTAGTGACAGTGCAAAAATCATGCCTTACCCAAGGTCTTCAGCAGCGCTGGAAACTGCATCCAGATTTTCTGTGCTACAGGCTACTGCTCCAACCTCCAGTAAATTCAGGTTATCCTCCTGAAAATATTTGAAAATATTTAACAGCCCCTGCAAAAGGAGCTGGTACTCTTAGATTAGATCCCAGTGAACAAGCACCAAAGTCACAAAACTACCACAACTTTCACTCACCAGCAGGCTCATGGGAGAAAGCAAAAGTCTGAAGATCAAAGGTCTGAACTATCTGCCTTCCCTCAGAAATCACCCATCGGGCCAGGTGCATGTATACAGCAGAGAAGCCTGCCTGCCGCTGACGATGCCAAACCTCACTCTGTCCTTACGCAAGCTAAGTTACTTTCCTCTGCAGCAAAACACATCACTAGCAAAGCTGCGCCGATCCCTCCTGGTCTTCCTTTGCTTCAATGCTACAGTTCATGAACTCTCCTTTTTCCATTTTCATTTTGACCTAAATTCTGGAAAAATCTAGTATTGTAGGGAGCATTTTCATGTGATGAAGTCCTTCTCATGACAACCCCATCTCATCCAAGGTCTGTGGGCACAGTCAATATACTTGGGTCTCTTCTCTCTGGCTATGGAGGCCCTGGCAGAGCTGAGCCACACCTCTCTCAGTCAAGGGTGTATTTTTTTCCTGCCGTTGGCAATACAAACTGAGCACTCCTAGGACGCGTCACATTATCCCTTCATCAGTTCATCGGTCAGCTCTGAGGTCAAATACTGAAAAAGTGACCCTCTAAAAGATGCTTAGCTACTCTGTCTTCCATCATCCTAACCACATGCTGTGCCTGCTGAAGTTGTTTTATTACATCTGCTGTACTTCATCTCCTGCAATTCCCACTTAGATTACCTCTGCACATCATTTTCCTCTTACTGGCTTCAAATTTTATCTCGGCACTTTGTTTTCAGACTGTATTTAATTATCTCTCCTTAGTAAGCGTCCAGATCTCATACCCATACAAACCACTTTGCTTTAGTATAATCCCATAAACCATGTGACAGAGACCTACTACACGTTCAGGAGAAGTAAAGAGACAATAAATAGCAAGTCCAGGAAGATCTTCTGAAACATCTGCATGCATCTCCTTTACTGCAGATCACAAAACACTTCTCCCAGCTTACCAGACGTTTAAGGCACCTAATACAAGACCAAAAGCCACCAACTATTGTCCAGCAGCAGAAAGCAGAAGCCAGCTGAAGCACCACTGATGTTCCAGATGTCTGCACCATCTGAAGCTCAAAATGAATAGTAATTTGAAGCTGAAGTTATTCGAAGCTGAAGTTATTCAACAAGTTACATATTCCTACTCTATACCACTGTTCTAATTTCTTCCGTTATTCAACAAATATGCCCCCAAATATTTATCCTCCTTAGGACAGTCACAGATTACACATACAATTCTTTAAAAAACAAAAAAAAAAAAAACCCAAAAGACACAGAGTTAGGAAGTCTTTCAAAATTGTGCTTGCTTACAGGGAAAAGACCTGCCTTGCCACGCAGTACGCTGAGATTTCAGGTGGGTGTGCACAGTTTATTAAGCGTCCCTACAGGTGCCTGTTAGGCAGGATAGCAAACATGCATTTTGCTCCTGGGGATCACAGGACCGAAGGAGGTTCCTCTTCCTCCCCGCAGCACCCGCTGCTACCTCGATTTGTCACAGGGCAGGGCCACTGCCCTCTGTGCACAGTAACAGTTTTGCTGTTGGGAGAATTTGGCATCGCCACAAAGGACCTTTGTTCGTGCCAGAAGTTGGGCGCACAATGCAATCCTTCCCCCTTGTCACACAGAGTTGGGTTTCCATAGCTGGGTCAGAAACACTCCCTGACAACTGCAACCCACAAACCCAAACAAACGCTGTCCCCCTCCCCAACATGAGATCCGTCTTCCCACGTAAAGAACTGCAGGACAGAGGAGACAGAGGGGAGCAGCAGCTGCTTGTTGGGGCATTAATTCCTGCAAACTCTAACCTGACTTGCAGAAAAGATGTGTCTGAAGGATGCCAGAGCTCAGCCCTCAGTCCCTTCGCAGGACTTTTGCTACCTGGATACTACAAGACCATCTGAATATAAAGCTCTCCAATTTCCAGGTAAATTCTTGTCCTCAAGAGGCCAGAAACTTAGTAGATACATCTGATCTAACAACATGCAATTGCTTTGTGCCACATTTCCCCATCTGTGTCTAATCTGCTAGCCTTTGTGTGTGCGTGTGTATATATTTATTTATTTATTTATTTAAAGTGCAGCAGCTGTGGGGCACTGCTCTGAATCCAGCCTGTCCCACTCTTTCCTCAACTGGCCCTTACAATGAGGGTCCCTGGGCCTGGATAGGAGCTGCCAGCACCCAGGACCTCTGGGAAAGGATGCCAATACCGGGTGGGGGGCAGGGGACAGAGGGTGGGCACAGCCTGACACGATGCTGCTGTAAAAAAGAGCGGGATTTAGCAGGATGCAAATGTCTCTGCATTTTCATTTCACCCAGGAAATACAAAGAGGAGACGATTACTGCATCATTCACAAATTATTTAATGTC
This sequence comes from Steatornis caripensis, assembly GCA_013398225.1. Taxonomy (NCBI): domain Eukaryota; kingdom Metazoa; phylum Chordata; class Aves; order Caprimulgiformes; family Steatornithidae; genus Steatornis; species Steatornis caripensis. The sequence goes on along the minus strand of VZSC01000051.1, from coordinate 31,873 downwards.
CCAGTTCTAAGGAAACAGTGCTGCTTCTGGAAATATACAGTGGAAGAGAGGGAAATTGATCTTTGGAAGTAAATGAAGTTTCATAAGACCTAATTATGTATTAAAAATAATAACTGACACACTCATAAATATGATCAGACTAGCACCATCCACGCCTTTGCAGACTTTTGCCACACAGTGTACCACAAAGGACACATTTTCTTTCTTCCACTTGTCATTTTAAACATCAAGAGATGCAGAACAAACCAGTTCCTACTTCCAAAACTGAGCTTGATCTGGACCATCCAAAGCTTGGATGCTTTGGCATCTGCCTGGAATGCCTCTTACGCTCCCAAACCACAGAGGGACCACGTTTCAAACAGACAGATTATTACTATGCTGAAGAATAAAATGTCAAGGAAAACACAACTAAAAAGAATTGGAAAAACCTCCCATTCATTTATTTCTTACCAGTGGAAGTGTTTGCGATCAAAACACCTTAAAGCATGACAAAGTATGCTTGGCGGTTGCCTCCTCCCATCTGATTTAATCCAGCGTACTCACTATTCCCAGCGAGGCCAGAGCCATTGGAGGCATCAGCCTCTTTGTCTCCCTGGTGCCTGGATTCCCCCCAAAGCTACTTCATAGCACGTCCGGATGAACGAACTGTAACAATGATGCTTGAGCAATACTTGAGAAATGCAGAAAAGGAGGAGAACTGCTCCTTAAAACAGTTTCTCACTGAAGTGTATTTTTCTAAAAAAAAAATTTTTTTTTTTTTGAAACTGGGTTTCTTCTCCTCTTTCTGGTGAGTAGGAGGGATCTCGCTTGAAAAAGCAAAGGCTGGTTTATACACACAAAAAACACCTCCCTGTGGGAACATGTCTTCAATGCCTCTCACGAGGTGAATTGATTATTTCATGTTGCCTTTTGGTATGTCAGAACTCTATTGTTGAACAATTTTGCTCCATTAAAAAGTATCTGAAGAAATTATTTTTGAAGAGTTTCTTACATAAAATTGATATCCCAACAAAAGCAAAAACCAGAATAGCTACTCTCCAAAAAGATTACACCCCAATGAGTAAAACACAACACCATGAAGCAGCCATAGGAAGGCAGAAGCACAAAAATATGAGTCAGCTCAGAAGGTGGCCACTCTCAGTGTTAGCTAGGTCAACAGAAGGAAAGCAAGACCCAAGCTTAAGTCTGTAACATCCCATAAGCCTCATTAGTTCAGTTTTCCTCTTATTTCATATGACTCACGTTCCCTTCCCAATGCACCTCCCCCTCCCGCTATAAACTCCAGAGCTTTGCTGCTCTCATGGATGATCTTCTTGCTATTTTTTTTTTTCCTCCAAAAAGGCCAAAAGGAAGGTGGAAGGAAAGCGTTAACCTCTTTCTACCCATACCTGTGACCTCTGTGGGCTCTGCGCCACCCTCGTTTGCCAGCACCATGGCTCAGCAAGGTCCAGAGAGAAGGTGTTACAGAAGTGTTAAGTCTCACTGTTTCCCAAAAAATCCCATTGTTTGGACAGCCTGCGCTGCCTCTCCAGCCAAACGGAGCCGGAAATTCTGCAAAGCCCTGAGCGTAACCACCACAGAGAGAGCTCAGGAACAGCCTGTGAAATGTCAGTGCCAGGAGAGCCCCAAAATTTGGGATCAACCATACTGCGTGGGCTCAGAAGTCAGCTCCGCTCAGCCCATGTGCTCTCAGAGATGAGCTTTACAAGAAGTTTGAAGGCCCATCGCCTCGGACACAGTACATTAATAACCCATAACACTGTGTGCCAGGGACACGGAGCATGAGAGGCACAGAAATGCCCAGGACCAGGTCTGCAGTAGCACGTCCAGGACATACGCTTGCTCCCACCCGCTCCAGCAAACCCTCCTCCTTCCCCCGCACTTTAAAACAGGCTCCAACCAAGTAATCATCAAAATCCAGTGTCACCAATATTCACGACTTGTTTGCCAAAACACATATGCACTCCTTCCAAGGGAAGAAAAAAAAGCAGCCCTAAGGTCTTTAATGTTGTAATTTCAAGAGCCACTGATTTTGTGACCAGCTTGCGTTAATTTAGTTCATCTCCCAGTTTTATAATGTTTGTGAAAATTCCTGTCTCAAAAAGAAACAACCACCAAACACCCCACTATGAACTCAGTGCGATGTGGCAGCTCTTTCCATGGCAACTCACCAGCACTGAACCTGCTTTCCTGCACGACGAAGGAGGGCAGGGAAAGAGCCTGCTGAGAAGCTCTGGCTGTCGTCTCCAGCCTGGCAATCCTGCCACCCTGGGGAACGGCAACACATCTACACCATCACTGCTGAAACGTGCCTTAGCTCCAGCTGTTAACCAGCTGCTTGGCCATTTGCAGGTTGGTTGGTTTGCTTCCTTTGTAAAGCACAGTCAAGGTATTTTGTTTCCCAAACAGCATGCAAAATTACCTTTGTAGTCCCAAAATCATTCTCTGCATCAGAAGGGAGTGTAATTAAGGCAACTGGGCCATGCTCTCACATGGTCTCCATATGCAACAGCAGGATGCTCGCTGGGGGATACCTTGTTTCCGAGGATACGCAGAAGCCTGTGTCGCTCCCAGTACTGGCAGGACAACCACTCTGAGCTCACCACTGCTGTGGACAGCCTGGCTGGTGTGCAGGGCAGGCAGGCAGGGTGCTCGGGAGCTCCCTCACCGCCTCTGACAGCCAGCACTGGATGCCACACCTGATATTCTGCTAGGACCAACCAGCATAAATCGAACATGGGCTATGCTCTCAAGCTTGTCTCTGCAACCACAAGTTTTGGAGGAAAACACCCCACCACCACTCCTGCCATGCTCTTTAATGAATAGTTTAGAAATTCAGCATCCCCAGACACGTGGATGCTAAGACCTCCGGCACACCTCGTCTCTGGCTGTTCAACCTAGCCACATACCCAAACCCTTTGTTTAACTACTTGGGATCCAAATCTGACACACAAGACAGCTGCCACAGATTTCACCCAGCTCCCCCTTCCCAGCAGAATTCCTTCGCTGTCTTATCATCTGCAAGACTCTGCCTTAAGCACTATGATTACCCGACTGGAGTGTGGTTCACAGTTATTTCTCCTGAGGCTTTATGTGAAAATTTAGTTGCACAAGAGTTCTGACATTTAGGAAAAATCATGTTCCACAGCAAGAGCTGATGCTCTTGAAGTCACCTGATCCCGAAATCCAAATAAGAAGGAGGGAAGGGGAGAGACAATAGTCCCATGGATAAGGTTTGGGACAGCAGAGACCTGAAACCACATTTCAGCAATGTTCGTCAGCCATCACTTCTCTCAAATGCAGCCTGGACTTCCGGCATCTTTCCTGATAAAAGCACTGGCAAAACAGGAAGAGCTTCAGTTCCAGCAGTGGAAAACGTGAAGAGCTTCAGTTCCAGCAAACCAGCTGCCTTCTGATGGGGAAACACTTGCTCGTGAACATTTCCTGAAGCAACTCCTGTCTCAAGATCTTTGTGATATTCAGGGTACTAGGTCAAGACTCACTGAATGCTCCACACCCGAAGAGGAACCCAAGAAGAAAAAATGAATTCTTGAATTACTTTTGTCTTTTCTCCCCAAAGTTCCTCTTCTCTTCATGAGTTGTCTCGTAGAAGCGATCTGCTTCTCCTCCGATGCCTCTCGCCTTCTCCACCTCCACCAAAATGTTCAGAGGGTGAAGCAAGCTCAGGCAGAAGAAACTCGCATAGCTCCTGGTTTGTGTGTCCTTCAGAAATACTCCTGATAAAGGCAATCCCTGCAGAGGAGACCTGCTTCTAGCTTGGCTATGACCCCATGCACTCAATTCCCTTGGTATCCATCTCCTGTGGCCTTACAACAGTAAATTAAAGGGTAAAAATCAGAGGGGAGAGAGAGGAAACAAACAAGAAACCCTTAAAATTCTGTCCCACTCATGCAGGCCATGGGCCTTCGCTCTCCTGAAAAAAATCGTTTCTAAAGCAAGGTTATCCCGTGCGAGGTACTGCAAGAGGAGGAAAGACAGCCAGGGAGCGCGAAAAGGCTGCAGAGCCTGTAATGGAAAATCCTCACTCAGTCACTGAGCAGTCCTCTTGTAACACTTATTAAAATACAGCAAATATGATGAAACACAGCCCAATTGCAAACAACACTGCTGAGAAATTGGATCCGGCTGCTGAAATCGGCTCCCAAACCCCTCCTTTCCAAATACTGGCGGTTTGCATCAGTTAACTGCATCCAAACCACCCCAGGCAAGAAGGGACGGGAGAGACGAGACAGGATGGGTCACTCCGCATTTGATTCATCTTCAGAGCGGGGACAGTGTCTAAATCTTCACTGGCCTCTTTTGTCACTTGCCAAGGTTCAAATGCAGCATCTCTAGCTATTTCCTAATGATGAAAGGTGGCACTAAATAAAAGAGTTCAAGGGCGATGTCCATGGGACTCAGTCTTAGCTGTTGCATGAGTGAGTGAGAAAAGGAGCCTTAATATTAGGTCTAGCAAGGCAAGTTAAAAGAGGCTCTGTTTTCTTCTCATCATTTGTTTTTAATTCTAGATCTTATTCTTTCAAAACTGAATTTAAACAAGAATAGACAGATTTTGCTCCTTTTGTGAAATAAATCAGCTTGACTGCTGAGGTCAGTGTTTTCAGACCAACACGTAAAAGCAGAAGACTTGGCTGAGGAAATTCAGCACTGGCTGATTCATCCTTTAGAAAGGATGAAGAACAGCCATCCCGGCACGTCAGGTTTGTTCCTTTGAAGGTGAAACAATTTTGCATCGGTATCAGATGGCAGGAACTGAAAAATTCCCTTTCCAGACTGCCCCGGAGTATCTTTTCAGGGCTTCAAAAGCTGAACAATGGGATAGCCCCCGTAGTCCATCAAGCTTGCAGTGAACTGAAGCGATGTGAAAGGCGTCCCTCCCTGTTCACTTCTTGGCATGGTGGCTCAGCACCGCTGCCTGTCCCACGCCTCCTGCCGCAGACATGCGGAGAGAGACTGGGGCAGCAAAGTGGGAAGAGAACCACAAATTATTTGACCTACTGAAACGGGCTTCAGATAGGATCCACACCTTATGTTTCAGAAGAACCAAAGCACTGGCTGAGGCTTGCGTAAACAAAAACACCATCACTGTCCCCAAAACCACACAGCAAAAACCCACCAAAAGCATACTATGAGAGAAAGAGTGGGGAAAAAAGGGCAATGAGATTTCATTCAGATCTGAAGAAAGAAACCAACAAGGTGTTGTTAGTGAGGAAAAAAGTCTCTCCTCCTTGGACAGCCCCATTTCAAGATGCAGGTGCATACACACACAACGTACATCAAGCTACACAAAACCAGCACACACCATCACCATTTCCTTAGGGTGTAAATAGCACCAGGAAAGAAACACCTTTGAACCGAGCCCTTTGTTTGCTTCCAGTCCCGAGTGACTCAAAAGAAGGGCTGTCTGAAGATGCTCAGTAGCAGGTCAATCTTTCCCAGCAGGTAGGAGAGCTATAAATCAATCGCTTTAAAATAAAAAAAAAACAACAAAAAACCCCTGAGGCTTGCTGGGAGGAAGTAAAATTGGGGGGAAAAAAAGGTAAAGATGAAAAGCACCTGTAATCTCTTTAATGCAGCACCGAAGTTCTCATGAAGAGAAACCACAGAAATGCTGAGAACAGGAAAGAAAGGAAAAGAAGCAAGCAGCCCATTAACACCAACTACAGATACATATTTTTTATAATGGGCATTAGGTCAGCAGGGCATTTTCCATTTGCCCTGCTTAAACCAGAGCTTTGATGATGTTACACGTGTGATTTTAATACAGCATTTATCCTGGTGGGGCTGTAAATTTACGTTGCGTGTGTGTGCGCGCATATATATCTGTATGTATGTGCACATCACTGCATGGATGATAGCACAGCGTTTTCCACAGTGGAAGAAGGGTGATTTGTAGGCAGATTAAGAAAACAACAGATTTTGGGTTGCCCCTCAACTGGTTCTTGGGTTGCTGACAAGGGAAAGGAGGAGAGAAAGGAACAGGCAGCAGCAAAGCTATACAAGAGCTTGGAGAGAAGTGAAAAGGAGAATAAGTAAGAAACAGCTTTGCCTTCAGTCCTCCTGAATTCCGCTCAAATGGCCAAAATGCCAGCCTTGCTGCTGCCGAACCCAGGCCTGCCAGGGCACCTTCCTCTACCAGCGGATCTCCGGTCAGGGGCTCCAGGCTTTTCTCTCCCATGCTGGATACACAGGAGCTGCAACATCCCCTCGCTCCTGCCCAATTTTTGGCCCAACCTATAGGTGGCAATGCCCATCTCAACTCTGAAGGCTCAGCACATTGGCCAAGGCAGTAATGATAAAACACTTTTTTTTTTGCTATATTTTTGTTAGCAATTTGTACCTATGCATGGATAGAAGACACCCCAGGCTTCCTCCTTCAAGAAGGCTACAAAAAAGAAAAGATCACAAACCCACATTCTGCTTTTTTTCTGATTTCTTTCAAATCCCACAGTGCTTTTCCAATCTAATTCAATAAGGACTGTGTAAACAGAGTGGAGCCTGTAGGAGTTCCCAGTGAATTAGCTGCTTGACTAACATGGTGGAAGTTAAAGAAGGTTAGCTAAAAGCTGAACTCAATGTTTAAAACACAGACTTGGGACAAACCGAGCAGATCCGGAAGCCAGCTTTCAGAAAATCCTACCCTACAACCTTAGCAATCCCTTAAATTTAATTACCGTAGTTCTAGGACAGGTTACCATAATCAGACTAGATTATACTTTCTCTTAAGGTGCAGAAGATCCCTGGAGAACCGTGACGCTTGTGCCAGCACCGATTTGCTATACACTTAACTGCATGCAATGCCTTTTAGTTGAATATATCCTATAAACCCAAAAGAAGCCCAGCGAATATTTTTCTATCCATTACATTATACGCAGCAGTGGTGTTACCAAAATGTTCACTGTTTCAGGAAACCTGAAGACTTCAAGAACAGCTGGCAGACACGAAGAACAAAACAAAAGATACTCGTATCTCTATGGAGAACCTCCACCATAGGCAGCACAAGTGCAGAGATGCTACCGATGGATGGTGCACAGATTCATCTTGCCCTTGGGCAGGTGAAGTTAGGGTAGGAAAAAGGCACTCAAGGCCCAACAAGAAGCTTAACATTCCCAAGCTGCTGTAAGAACAACCAAGGGGTTAACAGTTTCCAGTGGTTTTACTTTACAAGGGGCAAGACAGAAATGGGGATACATTCTCAAATTTAATTTTACATTCCCTGAGGATTATATTCCAGGAAATTACTCTGTTATGTGAATATTGTTACTGCGTAACATTTTGGTCCCATTATCTCAGACGCTTTTTGGCATGTATGTCAGATGTGATTCACCATATGTTTAATGGCATGCAACACACTGGTTCAAATGTATCCTATTAATGCAACAAGCCAAGTGAACCTGTATTTTCTTATGCTTCAAGTTACAACTTAACTCAGAAATGCCTCAGTTAGTCACACAGTCCTCATCCAATTTTTAGGTCTCCCATGCAGATTTATGGAATTTTAAACAACAAAAGAAAACCTCCCGAGACAGATAAAACTGCTTTTCATAAATTTGAGAAAGACAGGGTACTATTTAACTGTTAGCACTAGAAACGTCCCAGTCCCAATACCTTCTCCAGCATTTTTGAACTATTCATGTAAAGTGGTTTCTCCGTATGATTACTAGGCAGGATTTCCATAGCAAGAAGGTTTTCCCAGATCTGTTCTGTTGTTGTTTTTGTTCTGTTGTTTTTCCACTATCACAACTTCAGCACTACAAAACCAAACAAACCCCAATCCCTGCTCCAAAGAGCCAATACACTATTTCCCTGCTCAAAGATGAATTAGAAAGATTATTACCTGTAAATTGCTTTGAAGGTTTAAAAAAAAAAAAGAAGTGCTAAATATTGCGGTCTCCATGAGTCAACACATACTCTTCAAAACCCTCTACTAACCATTTATACTATGATAAAAATAGCCATTTTGAGCAATAAGCTAGATGCTCTACAATCGGTGGCTCAGGAACAACAAGCGACACCAAGCATTACTGTCTCTGACAACAGCCCCTTGCAGGCAAATCTGTTTTAAGGTTAAACTGAACAGATTTTGACTCATGCAGTCAAATTTTGTTCAATCCCCTGAGCCCAAGAAAGGCAAAGAGCTGAGTGTGCTTCTACTGTGCAGAGGGCAAAGAGCAAGCAGTGTCCACCAGAATGATGTCAACCTTTGCAACAGGGGACCACCCTCCTGAACTTCCTACCAGACGAAGATCACGGAGTTAACCACTGCTGTGCTGGAGAAGCCCAGAGCAATTTGGCATGGAGCCTCTGCCAAAGAAGGTCTCAGGCAAGGAGTAGCACAGCAACACCATCACCCCCAGTAATTCACACAGGAAGGACCACAGGCCAGCAGCGTGCGTGGATCTCGCCATGCTATCAGTCATCCTTTGGATCAAAAAAAAAAAAAAAAAAGGCACCAAACTCACTCACAGGAATGCGAAGCGCCCCTGCTTCCAGCTTCTAATTGCCTGGAATAAAACCCAGCCTTTATGAAGTAGCAGCAGACTAATTTTTCAGATGTGTCCAGTACCCAAATCTCCAAACAACTTCACGGGATCCCCAGGAGTTCAGTGTCCTGGGAAAAAACGGAAGTCCTATGCATTTCATACAGATGTCTGACACAGCACTGGTGCTTGAACTCTAGCAAATACACCAGCTATGACGTCATCTGGGTCTGTGCTGCCATCCCAGCTGAAGCTCCCACCAGCGGGAAGAGCCAGGGAAAGCGTAAGGACACACACTGAGGTCTTTACATAATGCCCCGGCCGGTCTTGCTGAAGCAAATGGGACGACGGCTGGCTCCTTCCCTCAAATAATTAGGTGCTGTCTAAAAAGAAAAGCACAGCTAATTACATCAACTCTTTGAAGATCAGTGTTTCCTGCGAGGTAACACCGGTGATTGTCCCTCCTTTTACACATCTCAAGGTTGAGCGTTTGAGGAAGAGCAGAGGCACAGAACGGTACTGCACAGTGCCTGCAAGGCTAGTCCTGCTAGAGCCTCCTGAAAAGCAAAGCGAGTTGATTGATAGCAACTGATGGGGCTGCACAGAAGAGGGTGGCTTCTCCCCCAAAACAGACTGGTGCTGGACAGATGACCAAGACACACAGGAAAGGCACCCTTCAGGTTTTCACAGACAGCAAAGTAAGGTGCTTTTGGATCTTCTCTTCTAAAAAGTGGCCAAAAGAGACCAAAACTCATTGCTGCAATGAGTAGATGTGGTGCTGAGGGACATGGTTTAGAGGTGGACTTGGCAGTGCTAGGTTAATGGCTGGACTTGATGCTCTTAAAGGCCCTTTCCAACCAAAATGACTCTATGATTCTAACAGCGCCACTACACGTTATGCTACCGCTGCAGAAGTTTTTTTTGATAACGCACCAAATGGAACGTATTTATAATGAAGCAACCCCTATCAAGGGCGTGCTCCTTTCCCTCCCGCAGGCACATACAGGCTGCTTCTCACCTACTCACAAGTGCCTTCTCCAGGTGTCTTGGGAGTATTTTTAGAGGGGCTGATCCTGGCTCATTGAAGTCCTCCGAAATTTTACTACCAAATCCAGCAGAAGCAAGATCAAAGAAGAAAGCTGCTCCTTCTCTGCACTCCTCCAGTATCAGAGGGATGGCCTGTCCATGGCCACTCAGTGAGCTCTTTTACTCAAGAGAAAACCATCAGAGAGCAAGGTCACAACAAGATCGGGATCCACTGAATGCTTTACAACAGAGCTTAAAAAAATGCCGTTCCTCTTTTTATTTATCTAGTATATAAAAATATAATAACATTTATTATATATAAATAATAGAAATTGTAATTAATAACAATAAATCCAAGACCATTCTCCATCCTGCTGGAACTCAAGTCTCCTCCTGTAGCAGACCCCAAGCACTGCACTTGCTCCTTGCCCTTCCTACACACATGGCAGCATCTGAAACCTAGTCGGCCCAAGCGCTGCAGGGTTTGATTCATCCGTAGCAAGCCTGGCTAGATTTCAGAGAGTGGCAAATGCAGTTACAGTCTGGTTTGAGGCATGCGAGCAGAAGACTGTGCTTGGAGAAATGCAGACAGGAAACACGCCAGATTGTTTATACCTGAGTCATGACTAATGTTGACAGTGAAAACCGAGACAACTCAGAGACCACTACCGTGCTCAGCGCGTATGTGATGCTCTATCCTAACTCCACCAACAGCAGAATTGTGACTAAGCACACATTACCCATGCAAATGTCATGGTTGCATCGCATGAAACTATTTGCAATGCAAAGCATGTGTACTCACCCCCCACTGCGTTTGCTGGGTTAGGAGACAGAAGCATGTTCTCCACCACACGAGCAGACTCACACGTTCAAGTGCTCTTGCTTTCAGGATACCAACCTCCCTGATTTCCAACAAGCACCAGAGTGAGCTAAGACAACACTACCAAAAAACACCCGTGGGAGCAGCAGACAAAGGAAAGGCCTGGGACAGGTGGAGACTGGAAGCTCCAGGAAAGTTCACTGCAATTTTTGCCACTTCCCATCTCTCTCCTTTTAATTCATCGGACCCTATTCCATCACTTGATGTTCTTGCTTACCAGGCAGACATGGAACTAGCAGCTTGTGTTTTATATCAACTGGGACCAGTGAAGAGGAAAGCCAGCAAAGCCTGGGTTAACTTTAAGTGTAGACAGTGAGGGTTTGGGTGAGGGCAAGAGACCGCATGCTCATTTACACAGGGATTTGGGACACACCACTGACTTGCAACACAAGTTGTGTGCATGGATCCTAAACCACCATAAAAAAAAAAAAAAGGCAGGCCCTCGGGCTTCATTTTGGGGAGTCCTTGTTACTGCAGGATCTCTGAGCACTCTGTCAGGAGAGATGTGCCCTTCACTCCCACGCAGAGCTTTTTGCCAGCTTGGATCCACCCTTGTCCTCGGGGGTGGGAAAGTCAGACCTGCCAGAGTGCGTGCTGTGCCTCTCTTGACGACGTGTCAGTCCCAAATTACTGTAAATTGAAAATCTACACAGTGCATTGCATTGCTGTACACCCATACAAGGAGGCTGAGCTAGGGACCAAGCACTTAAACTCTTTTACACCAGTCTACGTTTGTAGCAGAGCTTTTATTTCCCCTTACAAATCACATTTCCACTCTTCCAGTACAACTTTAGCGCACGTCTACCCAAACAAGAATACAGGCTCTCATCTCTACTTCTCGCTCCTGAAGAACCTGATTTCCCCCCTTGGGAGACATTTTCCAGGACAGAAGCGACTAGCCAGACCTGCCACCCACCACGGCACTCAGGGATTCCCCGAACTGCGCACAGCCAGGTCTGCTCCACCACAGAGGCTCCTTGCATGGCTATCGCTCCCCAACAGCCCGCTGCACGACTGAACGCCTCCACGCCACCTCTGCTCAGGGACCGTGGTGCTCCTGACCTTCCCTGTTCTCCAGTCTGCCCTACTATCTGTATTTTGGCTATCAGCCATGTCTTTCTCACCCATAACCTGGGGGCATTTCTCCTATACCCCAGCACGTAGCCCAAGTAGGATCACGATCCTGGAGGATTTTTCTCTGTATCCTGCTCAAAATTTTGCCTCGGAATGAAAATTTCAGGTAGAAACATTATTTCTCTGACTTCTCACAACAACTTCCATTTCAGCTACTTAACCCTCCACCCTGTAACAGTCAAAGGCATCGCTGCTCAGACCCCTACCCTACGCGTGCCAGTCACCATCTCCAAACCCTTCCTACCTCCTCCCAGAGAGCGGCTCCACAGGCTCCCCTTGGTCAGGGTGTTTGGTTCAAACCTCTCAGCCCCTCTTGCCCCTCAGCAGTTGCCTGACTGCATTCATTAATGTAGCAACACTCGCCTCCTCCGCTCCACTGGCAATGCCAGCTTCACCCATCTGCTTGTCAGCTTCCCCCACAACCTCACCGCCTGTCCCTCCACACTGCCCCTCTGGCACGGCAGGATCTCCTGCCATCCGTCTGCAAAGCCTGTCCCAGCTGCTGCCTTGCAAGCCTCATGGAGACCCATGTTTGCTACGAAACTAGTCAAATTTGATTTTGGCAGTACATTTCAGTTCCTTGCTGGTAGGAAATAGAACGGATTCCTTCCCAGACCTCTTGGGAACCAGCAGCTGTCCTGGGTGGCTGCAAGCATGTGCTGCTCTGTGGTTGTCACTATCCACCCAGAGACCCTGCTCCCATCACAGCTCTCACCACATCCTGGGATCACCTTTGGACTCCTTCAGGTTGCCATCAGCTAGCAGAGAGGTTTAAACAGAGATCAAAAAAAACTTAGCATACCAAGAAGTATGGGATACAACTCAGAAGGATGCTTTAAAGAACTGCCTAACACATACAGTTTGCAGTATTACTGCAGCAATAATATTACCACTATAGTTTTAGTTGCAACAGCACACCTTCAGCATAAATAGGAAGGAAAGCCTTCGTTCTCTCCCTGGTTTGCTAGAAGAGTTTAGGTAAGTCTTTTGCACCTTAGTTTACCTGCCTGGGGACTGAGTTTGCATCTCCTTCTGAGCTGTTTAAACCTGGATGCCCACCTGTTAGCAACGTGTGGCAGAGATTGGCTGTGCTACTTTGGAAGGGGGGACCCAACACTGCCTGACCAGAGCAGTGTCATGAATGAGGACATCCTCCAGCCCGGGGCGCCATTACGGACCACCTACAGAAATGAGTATAGAAGATCTTTGGTGCAAGATGGCACTTGCCTCACCTAGTTTTTCTCATCTAGTTTAGGCTCAGAGTGACTGCGGAACAGACAGACACCTCTGAGGGTTACACCTGCAACCTGCCTCCAACATCTGTCCTGAGGTTGGGTGAAACGTCTTTGCAAATGGTGCAGTCTCTCAACTGATGCCAGAAGTGGTTAAGACAGCTGCTATAGAATAACTGCTTATAGACAGCTGGGGTGGAACACATGAACACATCCCAGTCCGTTTCTCCAGGTCTGCCTTCCCCCATTTGTAAGATGGGATAACAGTACCATCCCAGCCTCTGGGAGAGCAAGAGGCCAAGTGCTTCAATCCCTGCGTCTTGGCGAGACACCACAGCGATACGTGATGGAGGTACGTAAGTCTCAGACTCATCAGCGTAAGTCAAAAGACTCGATAGCCTTCCCCTCCCCTCAGCAAAGAAAGGTATTACCTTCCAAATAAGGTTTCAGTAGAATATTAAGAAATGCCATGTGAAGAGAGACAAAGTGTGCAATACCGAAGTTAATCACAGAACATAGGAGCTGGGAGGGAATCCCATGAGAGCAATGCATTTATTTCATTATTATATCACAGATGACATTAAGTATCCACTGAGTCCCTCAAGACAGAGGGATAAAAAGCATCCCCATTTACCAAGCATGATAGAACCTGCAACTGTTCTATAAATAAAGGGTATTTACAAAGAGAGCTGTTAAATATTTATTTTTCTCTGGAGACAGAGTTCTGTGTTCATTTGTCTCTGTTGCAGAATCCTTTGGTATCAGGGAGCAGAGGAGCTCACCTAAAAAAAGACTAGGAACCAGTCCAGAGCCTGATCCGGACATAGCACCAGCCTCCTCTACAAGCTGGCGAGGGAAAAGCATCCAACCTGACACAGAGAGAACATGAAGCAAACAAAATGATCTCATCCGGCAGGCAAAGGTAAAGGAAGGAACACCAGTGACAAAGCAGCAATTAATAAATGCTGCCATATCGCTCCGTCCTTACGGAGCTGGCTTGGCACTATACATTAAAGAAGTGACAACCTTCAGTTGAGAAGAGTAACTGCAGATTTGCATTACATTTGCTTTGTGCCTTGGGAATAAGCACACGTTTCTCACAGCTAATGAATTAGTGATTTTTTTTTTTTTTTAAGCTGACAGTATGGGGGGAGGGGGGGAACCCAACGAAAAAACCATGGCTCTGAAATACACTTCACTGCTAACCCTTTGTAGTAGCAATTGTAATAGTTCTTACTCCAGCTTGCCAAAAGCTGAGTTTTAATTAAATATTAAAAAGCTATTTGTTAAAATAATGTTGCCATAGTAACTAGAGAAAGCTAAAATACCCTGGTGTTTCTGACTCATAGCATATTAATCAACCACCAGCTATTATATAATGAGCACCCCCCTGCAAGCACCCGCAGGAGCTGTGGCACCGAACGCCTGAACCCGCAGCCCCCGAGCCGGGCAGCGCTTGCTGCCGGACTCTGCCCTCTCTGCCTGCCCCTGGCTCAGGCAGAACTGGGTAGTTTTCCAGCCTCAGCCCAGGAATCACGTGCCCAAGTATTTTGGGCAAGCCACTCTGGAGTGCTCAGGGTCTGTACGTCCCTGTCGGGGCATGAAGGGGGACGGTGCTGGGCAAGGGGTGTGAGGATGGTGGCTCCCCATGTGCCTGTGGCAGGGAGGGGCTTACACAGGTCCTTCTCAGTAAGCCCTGATAACCCACCTCCAGCGCTCATCCACAAAACCAGATCAATTCCTGTGAGAAATTTTTTAAAAAATTATTGGAATTATTTCTTGCAGCCGGTGCCTTCCTACCATCAGGGCAACTGTGCAAAACTCCGAAAGAGCGGAGAGTAAAGCTTACAAGAGCAAGCCAGCTCTGCCACTCACCCAGAAGAGCTTACTTTACAGATTTAAAAGAAACCAAACAAAACCAAACTAAACTCCTGCCCTCCATCATCACATTTCATCCCCACGCAAGTGGGAAAAACCCCTTCTACACTCTCTCACCGTGCACCACAAGGACGGCAACCTCAGCCATCCAGCAGTTCAAGCCGGCTGACTGGGAAGCTTTTTGCTGAGGGCGCAGCTTGTTAGCAGTGGCGGGACTTCTCCCATCGCCTTTGTCCGTGCAGTGGCATCACCACATGATCTGCAACAATGGGAACGACTGCAGGAGGGAGTCAAGTGGTTGAGGTCCAGAGCAACGCTGGCTTGAGGGAAGAGGACTGGGAGGGAGAAGCACAGCTGCACTGCTCAGATGAAGTTGGGGACAACCTTCCTCGTCCTCAACGACTCAAGTTTGTGCTTTTAACCTCCCTCCTTTTTTTCAAATGGAAAATAAATACCTAACCACGTAGTTATTAACTGAAAGGAATGTGATGAATATTACAGCATTTGTATGCCAGCTTCACTTTCCTGCTGCTTTGTTTGGGTGTCACAGGCTGTGACTATGACAACCACAAGCAGTTATTGCACTGATGTCATTTGTGACATCATGCTTAAAGGAAAACAAAAGGGAGAACAGACACTAACAAAAATAAAAAGAATGGAACAAAACCTGCTTTCACCTCTTCAAACATCATCAACTCCTGTCTACTGAGTAAGGTCCTGAAGGATCACCATGCTGGGGCAGCTGAAGAGCCAGACAGCAGCAACCCCATCCTTACCAAACCCTGGCTGCACTGAGCACTTGGGAAGACCTGCCATCTTCCTTCCCCTTGGCTGCGCGATGAACTGTGAGTCTGTAGTCACATGGAAGAAATCTCCTCATCCCTTCGCAGCTGGGAACCACTGGCACGATCCACAGCCTAAGCCTGGCTTCCAGGTCTGAGACAAAGGGAGCAATGGAGGCTTTTGGCTAAGCCTCATCTCTCCTGGCTAAGTTTCTTCTGCTCTCCAACCAACTTCTCCCCATCTCTATTCTTCAGTTATAGCAGTATTTTCCCCACCTTTTTAAGACTAAACCACAGCCTGTACAACACTTCCAGACAGTCGTCTGACCGAGCATGGGGGAAATGTGCATTGATTCTGTGAGGAGTCCACTGTTTAGAGGTTGCTTTTCTGGTGAAAAGTACAAGTGATGGTTTCAGCCTTTGAGGGCTGAAACCCCACGTAAGAGCAATGAGGCAGCACTACTGCTGCGTTTCACAAAGCCATTACCGTACGTCGTAGCACTGACACTCGCAAGACACACCACTGTCAGAGCCTTTCTTTGCTTTGACAGAAAATGTTTGCAAATCCACTGCTCAAGCTCCATGTAACAAAAAATCCCACCACCCTGAAGCCCCAGACCCATCTAAATCTTATCGAGAACAGTCCACTACAGCAATTATCTCCTTTACAGTTACACATCCAGAAGCCTTGACATAAACCAGTTAATTTTCCCAAGTTACTTTTCCTCAAGTTTTTCCAACACACGAGTGTTTCTCTGCCCTCTGTGCTCTTCTTCTGGATCTGCTGTGCCTCCACAGCCCAATGCTGCAGCCTGCCCCAGGCGCCCCGAGGCCCCACCTGATCTGCAGCCAACCCCCCCCAACCTGTCCTCACACAGTGTCCTGGGGTGGGACAGCAGCCACACCATCATGACACAGCTGAAGACGAACCCTTCCCCTGTATCCTCCCAGGGTTTGGTCCCCCACAAAGAGATCACTCTGCCTTGCACTTCCAGCTCTTCACTCGGGGTTCTGCCACGCAGCTGCACATACACCACAGCAGCAGGAGATGGGTAAACGGGAATTTCCAGTCTCCTTTCACTGCTGAGCAACAACTCCATCTCACTGCAATAATTTGAGAGCCATCTGAGACCATACACAAGTTACCTGGGTGGCTTCCAAGCAGCCCGCTCTTGTTTTCTTTCTCACCCTCTTAACACAGTTATGATGTATCAGAGGCACTTGCATACTGCATGCCACCCACAGCATCACCGCTTTGCTTTGACTTAACAGCACAGACAACATCTACCTGGGACTAGCGTTCTACCTTTGAAAAGCAGGAGCAGGTCCCCTTCTTCATTCCTTTTGTGGAAACAACCACCACAGGCACGCATCAGGACACAAATTCATTAGGAACTCAGAAGCACATGCCAAATTCAACACTGCCTACTTAACAGACAAAAAAACCAAGCAAACTTTGCTTTTGAGATGAACAAAGAGCACTTCTAGTGTATGGATATACTCTGACAGACATAATACGTACACGTGGCATCTTCCTGCTGAATTTCCTCCACCTAAAACTAAATCTACTCTTCATTTTACTCCAGAGCCCCAGGGATTTAAAAAAAGAGGCCAGAGCCTAGCCTGTGAAACACTTTGTCAGTAACCGACAAAAAACAAACCCCACAGCTCAATTAGCAGGTCTGGTGCAGCAGTTTAAACACCAAGGAGTTAGAAGAAAACATCTGTGATTCAAAGGGAGAATATGAGCTACAGACCTTACTGAGGGAGGATCAATACAAAACACTGTCATAATTTCACATCCCTTTTCTCCCAGTAACTAACTGCACTCGTTGCCACTATCTTTCACAACAGGCTGAAAGTAAGACTCCCTGCTCAGGGTTTTTGCTTACCAGTTTCTGAATGATCGTTAGGTATTTATTAAGGAAATTTTACCATGTCTTTACCGAACACTGATGGATTCGGTCTCCCTCCTGTTAACAAAAACATAACCTTTTCTTTTTTTCCAGGTTGATTTCAATTTGAGGCTTTATTCTGCTCTAGTCCAAATAGATTTGTGTTGCTGTAACAGAAAACAGGCTGCAAGCCACTGAAATAAAAATGGAAACAAAACTCTGCTGATTTCCAAGTAACCATAGATTTTCATCACCACAGAACAGTGTAAAAATGGGATGGGAGTTGGGCTGATTTTAAAAACCTCACCCCCCCTCCCTCCTTACTCAACCCCTCTGCTAAAACAATTTACTTACAGAAAAACAGCGAAGCCCAGAGCAATAGCATCCGAATCCCCAATCCAAATTTTAGCCCAGTTATCCAGCTTTGCATCAGCCCAGGAGCCCACACTGTGCCAGGCACACAGCCAGGGGCTCCAGCTAGGGCTTGCTGAGGTGGGTCTAGTGCAATGCCAGCTGGTCCACCTGGAGAGCTGCAAACCAGCCACAGCTGCTGGGAAATCACAGCCCAGCCCCTTAGCAATGCATAGGAAAAGACCATAGTACAGCTGTTCCTTAAATATACACATACATATAATATATATATATAGTTATATGAAAAGCTCCTGGACGAGTTCCTTCGGAGCAAGAGAGAGAGCCAAGCATGCAAGTGTCTCCAGTAATGTAAAAGTTCCTCCAAAGTTATTTTACGAGATCAGGGAAGACCTCAATATTAGATAGCTTTCTGTTTCAATGACGGGTGAAATGCTGTGCACACACACACAAAACCAACCTCACAGCAAACCTATGCTCTTCTCCCCTTTCAAAAGACACAGGCTTTCTTCCTGAGGAACACCTCACCTCAACTCTCCAGAAAGACTTTGTCTTTCAAAGACTGGTAGAGCTTGGAAACAACAAACAAGATTCAGATGGTGCTAATGGTCCATTCTGCTGACCATATTCTCAGTTAAATGCATTCATGTGGTTCATATCTGCAGCAAGATAATTACTCAGCCTATGTGGTAATACAATGCTGACTTTATTTTGTGGGTTGCAAAGAGGTGCCAAAAGCACACAACTGGTTCCAAAAGACTGCATTTGCTTGCTGTAAACATTTCTTAAAATGTCTTTTTAAAAGAAAAAATAAAAAAATCTTTGTTCTGTTTGAGCAAGCTTGGGTTTCTCATTTAAAAAAAATAGGAAAAAAAAAACCCCACTCACAGCACTGCATTTCTTACATCCTGGGAGTCTTAGTACTTGTATCTCTCTGAAGGCGAGCAGAACTTCTGGTACCTACAAAAGAGGGAAAAGCTATGTAAGTCAGCAGAAAAAAAAAAAGGAGAAAATAGCAGCCATCTCTTCCACTCTCTGACTGACAATTTAGGTTTTTCACCAGCACCCGGGAATGCCAGCTGACAGGAATTGCAGCAATTCCCTTTTCTACTGACCACCACTGACAGAGGCAGAATTTGAAAGATTTGGTGCTCCAGCCCCATTACAGTAACACGATGAATGTTGGGGGCCTCTTGGGGAAAAAAAGAATCCACATTTCTTAGGCCAAGCAGACAGCGGAGAGCACTCACATACAGATGTTCAAAGATACTGCTGCTGCTGTTCGGACTGGAAATACCCATAAAACATCTGCTGCAGCAGACATGTACCAGAACAAGCTCTGTTTGGCTACTGGGAACTTTGATAAAATGCCATCAAAACTGCCTCTCTCCTCCTTAAAGGGACTCACCTGCTGTGCCCCAAAGCTAAAGTTTGCTTTCATAATTTTTGCCTTTTTTTTCCCTACCGAGCAGCCGCAACAGCAGAACTGATACAAGAAATTTCCCCCGTTGACAGCAGCTGTATATACACCTGAGAGACACTGTGCCTGTGGGTCTGCAAAGAATAGGTAAAGAGAAAATAAATGGTCATGGGACTGCTCTGAGTAAAAGAAATACATGCAGCAAAACACCCTGCTAGTCCCTCAAGAAAAGAGGCAGAAGCTTATCGATTGCTTCAGAGGCACCAAGAGCACAACCTGCATTTTTAGTTCAAGCTGAAGCATTTGAGTCTGAAACTTCACGCTCTCGTTATCTGGCCAGAGGAAGGTCAGCTGGCAAACCCAAAATAAATCACTCGGATTCTTTTGCTTCTTCCCAGCAGGTTAGTTAGATTCTTTTTGGCTCTTTACAAAGGAAAATACGATTTGAATTCCTGAAAAAGCATCATGGCTACTGGAGGAGCTGGGAGGCCAGGAGCTGTTACACAACCAAAACCATTCTTTAAGAGCTTAGACTAGAAAAAGCTCCGTGTTTATTCATAGATAAAAGGGAAGCTGCTTCCCGCTTTGCTCCATCTCAGAATAAGGCAAAAAAGTGCTAGATTCACTGAATTGTAAAAGAGAAATAAACATACAGGATAGCTGCAGATTTTGTGCTACTCACACCTCCATCCCTTTTTGGACTTGTCAGGCCGCTGCCCTTCCACCCTCTTTTGGGTCAAATCCCTCATTTTCCCATTGCAGGTTGCAAGCCCAGGGCGGGGCGGTTTCTGTATTTAATGGACTAAGCCCACTTATACCAAATCCACTATCTGAAATCTTGTCTTTTCAGTGCTGTGTCCAACATGCAAAAGTGACCCTAAGTCTTGCCAACAGGATCGAAACAACCCTTATGAATAAAACGCTTTTAAAGAACAACAAAATCCCTTATAGTGCAACACAGCCCTATCTTTCCCCTGATACCTAACCTCTGCTTAGAAAGTTAATTAAAATAAATACATATGTATGGCACCATGGCTTCTTAGGACAGTATAATGAGCCTCGCAATTTTTGGTGCTTTTCCTAAAGACCCAGCTGGTGAAGCTTCTGTGAGGATCCCCACAAGAAACAAAGCAGGAAGAAATCTCCAGGGTTATTAAATTCAGTCCCGCACAATCCTCTTCAGAAAGTATGCAAAAAGTTTCTACCCCTTGTGGCTATGAAAATATTATTTGAGTTTAAAATAACAACTCCGAAACAAGTTGGTAATATATACACACATATATATACACATACATATTTCAGCTCTTTCAAACAATTTCATGGTTCTGGGAGATCTGCTACTGCTTTTGAAAGTCTGGAGTTAGGCAATAGTGAAATGAAGGAGTCACAACCATCTTTTGTACAGAAACGACGAATTTTTTTGCAAGAGGCAGGTAATTACTAAGGAGAAGGAAACTCTTGCCCGAGTTTGTTTGTCCTGAGCATCCCTGTGTGGGCAGATCTCAAGTAGCCTCCCATGGGAGCATGCTTACTCCAAGCCAGCTCATGACAGGGGAAGCAGCTCTCCTTGGCATGAAAGTATCACTTCCCTGAAATGCATCACAACTCCGGGACCAGACGAACGCACACCAGACCTCTCCACTCCACAGAAGGGCATTCACACAGGCGTCATATCCTCACCCATGTGAGCCGTGCCACATAAATACCCGCACAGTTGCGGGCAGGAGCTGGGGAAATTTGTATCTGCTGCCTCCTGTGTGGTGTCCTGGTGAGTACACGTACGAAACAGGTGATGGTGATTTATGAGTTACCACACACCGCCTGGTTCACAGGAATTGCCTGTGTGTGTGCGTACGCAGCCCGTAGCACACAGAGGATAGCTCCAGCTACCCCAGCCATCCTTCATTCTCTGCACACCGATCAGGAGACTCAGCCACCAGCTGCTTCATTATTCTAGATGCTTTCCAAAAAAAGTAACATCTCATGGAAAAACAAAACAAAATAAACAATAATATTTTTAAATACTTTTTTTGAGTATGTAACTTCATAAACAACAGCACTCCACATGGTTTCTGCAACCCAAACACTATCACACTAACCACTTGAAAATGGGATTATTTTGTTTTGTTCACCATGAAATTTCTCCCAAAAAATACATTGACAAGATATCTTTAGTGAGCTAAAATGTAAATCTGGAGCTGCTGTTACGGCAAGGAAGAGAAATAACCGTACTTTTTATCTGCTTGACAGAAAAGTTCCTTTGGGACCCTCTCAACCTACGGAAATGATCAATTTTGCAAAAACATTTTACAGAGAGAAATGGAGTTGGGAGCCCTGAAAGCACTTGCCTAGCTGTGCTTGAGATGAAGAAAAATAAACCCCAAACTTCTCCTGACCTCCTTTCCTGGAAGATGCCCGCTTGGTGGCTTCAATCCTGCTGCAGGTGAGCTGAAAGCATCGTCGTGCAGCAGGTCGTGCCAACCCTCTGCAGCCCCACAAGGCTTTGGCGCTTCCCACCAGCACTGCCGGTGACCCGTCCTCATCGCCTGCCTGCCCCAATGCCCAAAATTGGGTGGGACAGACAATAGGTCACGGCAAACTTTCTTCATCAAGCCGGCAAGCCCCAGGATGCTGCTTTCCTCCACTGCTGGCTCAGCAAGGCAGGAATACAGGGAGGCTGGGGTGCAGGCTGGGGCACTGGCAGCCGCCTGCTGTGCCCCCCCTCCTCAGTCCCCGGCATTTGTATCGTACTAGGCATTTATTAACTTTTCAGTCTAGCTTATACCTAGATTTCCCTAAAAACCACCATGATCAAAATTACCACCTTAGCAATCTGAATTACTTCTAACACTAGATGAGAAATTATTTCTATTGAATTAAATATGCACAGCTGTGTCACAAATGGGGGGTTTGCAGCCTGTAGATTGCAGACTGTTATTACGGCATGATTAGCAGATACAAGCGTTCCTGAAAGTCGTCTGTATCCACACACTGAAAATCCCAGTTATCCCGACAGATCCTGAGCGCCTCAACAGCTCCTGGCTGCTGGGACGGTCCTCATTAAACATTAACCAAACCTGGCAGACTTCAGCAGACGGGAGTAACATTATCATGAGCATCCTTCACTTCAACACCTTTTTATGAAACTAATAAAATTAACCCATCCTTGTCCCCATCCCTAAGACACACACATAAAACACAATCCAGAGTTTCCAGTGAAAAAGCCATTAAAAAACCCCGAAGTGCTCTGAGGTCTCTGTGTAAGCACACACACACTGCGTGATGCTTGGAGAGGCCCAGGGATATCCCCGCACCTCTCCATCCCCAGCGGTCTTACTCCTACCCAACTCGGTGCTCTGCTGCCTTTCTCCACCCTTCTGAACGAAGCCGAAGCGGAAATGGCTATTTCCACCCCACAGCAGCTGCTGCTGGCAGCCCCAGCGTTCCCCAGGAAAACTACCGGTGCCAACCTGGAAAACATAGAGCAGGAGGCTCCTGACAAGGGTCGTCTTCTCCAGTTCAGCCGTGTGACAACTGCCCACACAAGGTCTTAATCCATGCTGCACCATTTGCAGACACCTGTGAGCAGAAGCTGTCCCAGGGAGCCACTCCAAGGCCGCTGCATGCTTTGGCTCTCCAGCCTTCGGTTTCCCCAGGAAAACTTCTACAAACTACAGGAACGGACCAAATCTCTCTTTGCAATGCCTTCTTAATGTCACCAGTTGCTTTGGGAAATATTTGGAAGCATGAAAATAAACAAAGAGCAAAATAAGAGCAAATAAGAGCAAAAAGCAAATAAGCTGTCTGGAACAAAAATGAAAAGAAAACGTTTCCTAGGTTTAGGTAGATTTTCCCTGTTACTGCAGCACTGTCACAGAAACTATTCTCCCTCTCTTAGAGCTTTAGAAGATTTCAGAACATGCTCTCTATCAGGATGATACCAATCTTCTTATATCCCACCAGGGAGAAGCACGCGAGTGATGCTCCAGGGCAGCAGACGGCCGAGCCAGGCAGCCTGGGCAGCCACTGAAGCTGCCTTCGCCCGACTACCGCTTCCAGTGCCTAATTCATTGGGAACCCGAGCAGTAAACCAAAATGAAAGAGAATGGGAAAGCATTGCTCAAAGTGGATTGTATTTACTTTTCAACACATCCCCCCGCTGCGGATGTCAGTACAGAGAAAGGTATATTACTTTCTCTCCCATCTCCTTAACTGTTCCTAGTTTCCTTCAACAAATCAAAGTGTTTTCTTGAAGGATGAGAAATCTCTGTCTTGTATACTATTTTAAATTGGCAGCAAGGGCTTTAAAGGAAGAATAATGTTTGATCGCGTAAGAAAATTCAACCAGAGAGAGAGCGATGTCCTGTGGGGCCAACAGAAATTTCATCATTAATTTATTTGGCTTTTAGTAGAGTTAAACTATTTCACATTATTCCTCCTAAACCTTGCATTTTAGACTGTCACCCTCTGGTTAGTTACCTATTTGCCCATGTAATAAATGTGTTGGAACCAACAGTTGTCAGACCCTCCTCTGCCAGAATCATGATTGATAACTGTTTTCCAACACAGTGGTTGCTACAGTAGCACCATTATAGGACACTTTTGCTGCCCAACATCCATACAGCAACAACTTTTATTTTATTTTTAAAACAACCGAGCTGTGGACTGTTCATCTGCTAATTAATTTTCAACACCACAGGTTGCCCAGTCCTTGTGTTCAGATCGATCCAAGTGTCACCATACAAGTTTGCTGAAGAGATGTGGTGTATGTTGCACACAGGGGACACAAAACAAGAATCCCATGTTCCTTCCTCTCCCCTCAAAACACCCAAGCTCATAACAGCAGTGCTATAGAGGAAAAGACCAACAGAGAGAGAGAACTGAAGCAAACACAACACAAGACCACTCTAACCCACATCAGTCCCCATGGTGTAAACGCATGTGCCCATTTGGAAAGGATGGGGGTCATCACTCGAGTCTGCCTGGAAGAGGTATGACACAGGCAGGTACAGCAAATGATGCAAGCAGCAACTCATCAGCATCACTTCACACTTACACAACGCTATTTAACTTAGACTGCAGCCAGAAGCATCGCTAGCTATTTTCATGGCTTAGATATGCTGTCAGAGCGACACAATTTAAAGCCTTCCAGTACTGCTGTTAGGTTTGGCCCGGTCCCTCCAGTTCCAGCCTGATTTCCTTACCACATGACACAGCCCAACAGCAGACGCTCTCTTCTGCTCTTAATTCATTCCCTCTTTTGTTTCCCTCAACC
The DNA here is from genome assembly GCA_013398225.1 of Steatornis caripensis. Lineage (NCBI taxonomy): Eukaryota > Metazoa > Chordata > Aves > Caprimulgiformes > Steatornithidae > Steatornis > Steatornis caripensis. The sequence continues at coordinate 7,481 of VZSC01000051.1, read as the reverse complement.
CCCAAGCTGAAAAGAAAAAAAAAAAGGACTGATCAAGGCCGGCCAGTGACTACTACATTTTTCCTGTTATAAATACAAGAGGAAGGGGTTTCCCTCTCCCCGCTGTTTAGACCATTCCTACTTTTGGCTGTAAGCACCGATGTGTTTGCTAATTCCTGCCAAACCCAGCAGCCGTCAGTGCAAAAGTGGTACAAGAAACAAAACGAGCACAGGTTGTAAATATAAAGCCAGAAATCACTTCACTCTGTTCAAATAACAGTGTTTGTGCTCCGCTCACTCTTGAAGACCAGCGTCATTAGGTGTCGTTGAGCCTCTTATTTTCAGTAAGAGTATCCATGTGCTTACATCTGGAAAGTTAAGTGAGATGCACGTGGGTCAGCAGCCCCTACATTTGTGCCAGGTGACTTACCTTCAGCTACAAGTAATCAAGGAGCCACAAACGGACCGTAGGAAAGGTTGCCCAGAGTCCCCTAAGCGTTGCTATACGGTCCTGCTTAGTGGTGAGCTTCATCTGCCCTCGTTACTACAAACTCCCCGAGCAGCCCGTTTGAGGTGAGTATCTCCCGGGGCATGTGCCTGCCTGCTGTGCTTGCTCCCCAGCTGCACAGCCCCAGCGCCCGCGCGTCAGTCCCCGCTGTGCTCCAGCAAACACAGCCAAAAGGGGAAAGCGTGCACACATTGAGCACTGGAAAACAGCATCCGACCCTGAGGACTGGAAAGGCTTGTGGAAATCCCCATGAAGCAGTTGCTTTTGTGGCCTTTTCTCCCTATTTTGGGGATAGACAGCACACCCTGGGCACTGCATCTGCTTATTCTGTTAAGAATCAGTAACTTTGGGCCCATCCTTCCCCTCCAGCTAGAGTTTAACTTTTTTTTTAAGGCCGAGAATATAAAGCGATGGAACGAAACTTTCTCCTTACAGGCTGCCAGTCTCGTGGTTCCACAAATCTGTCCTATCAATTTATCACCTTCACTGCAGCAATGCCTGCACTGAATGCCGATTTGTTACGCCTCCAGGTCCACAGCCCTAATCAGCCTGGGATGTTTTTGGAAGCCAAAGCAATACAGATTCAGACACTGCATGTCTGATTCACGGAGATCTAAGTGCTGTATTTGAATTAAATTAAGATTTGGATCCTACTTATACTGGAATACATCTGTGGCAGCTGATGCTTTTTACAGCTTTCTACCTGATTCAGTATCCAGGGCATAATTACATTTCTGAGAGCATACCCTGCTACTATTTGGATATACCTTTGCTACTCACTCTAGTAGGAACAGGTTTGAACTAAGGAACATAAAGCGCAATTCACATCCTACTGTGAGGAGCTGTTCAGGAGAAATGTACTTTCACCCTTTAAAAAATCACACAAAACCAGATTTCATAGAAAATTTATCCTACCCTTCCACATAACCAGCAACATGACATTAACTTCTTCCGTCTCACGATATATTTAATGAGGGGTAAAAAAAAAGGTATATGTGCACACCCCTTTCTCCAGTGCTCCTTGTTATTCTTCCAGAACAATTCTTCAAAGCTGCTGAGATCACTGTATGTTACCTCCTTTTTGAAGGATCAGATACATTGCATCAAAAAGCATGCAGGAAAAGTTCCAGGGCATGAAACCAATTTTTGCGCACTTTTATCTGGGTCAGCTTTTCTATTGATTCTGCAAATACTGTATCATTTTTTAAAGCTAAGGTTTTTTTACTTTAAAAAGAAGAAAAAGAGAACATCAGAACTTAAGTCAAACAACCATCTGAGCCAAGGATTAGTTTTGTTGGCTGACTCCAAATCAAAAAGATATATTTTCTTTTATAATAAAGTCTAACTAACAGTGAAAGAGCATCTGGATTGATTTCTAAATTCAGTAAATGCTCTCTTCCCATACTGCTTCTGTTTTTAGTAAATACTATTTAATGTCTTTGCTGTCGGGTGTACAAAACTTAAGACAGCTGACAACATCTAGGAAAGCTAAGGTGAGACAAACATATTAAAACCACTCACACATGCAAGTTTCACCATTAATTCATCCCTCTTTTTCTCTGCCCCTCTGCCAAGTTTGCCTCCGTAGTTATGAACTACTTGGCACAGCCTCCAGCTTTGCTTTATGTTGTTTCATCAACCCAATGTGTGTCTTGAGGCGCCCTGAAATAGAAATAATAAATAAGAAGTGGTCTCGGGTGACAAAAAGGCTGGATGCTGTTCTAGGAGGAGGTGACTTGTTGCTGACATCTTTAAAGTCCTTTACCAACTTCACCTGTACACACAGCTGGGAAATGGAGAAAAGACACTTCCAGGAGGATGCCTACCAACAGGTGACAGTTTGTAGCACAAGCGACTCAGAAAATTTGCTTGCTACTCCAGATGACAGCAGAAAAAACCATAGTTGAGAATTCTAATTAACTTTTGGTGAAAACAAAGAGCTAATGAACTGGCTCTCAAGTGCTTTTCCAGGCTGGAGTCCTTTTACTTCTGAGAGATGATTTCTGCATATTTTGCCGTTGGTGTGATGCTGGGAATAATACCACGTTGCCCAAGAGCCTGAGTAGCAAGTGTGCTTCTGCTGGAAACCGGGTGCCTGCTTTAGCAAGACCTCATTTCGCAGGGACCCGGGCAGACGACGAGCCGGGTCATTTGCAGGCATGTTTCCAAGTCAGAGATCGAGAGGGGTCTGACTAAGCCAAGCATTCCTTTCCTGGCTCTGGGACACCTGTCTGGCATGCTCAGAGGATCCCTCAGCCTTTTTATATTCCACTTTCCCGGTCTGGAGAGCTGGGATGGAAAGATGAGTAATCGTTTACACCACATCAGTTCTGTAACACAAACAAAACCCCCAGCCTAACAGCTTAACGATTTCTGACACGCAAATGATTAAACCCCAACGTTTTCTCACCATGATTTTACCCAATTAAGCCTTGTCTTCACCAGGGACACTGCACCAGCCCTGCACAAGGCTGCTGGATGCTGCCTCCAGCGTTGCACATCTATACCCGAAAAGCCACAGACGAGCGAGGTGTCCTCACCACAGCAGGGCCAGAGGTCCCCTCGCCCAAGGGTGACCCTCCTGCCAGCACACCACGCCGCCGTACTCCAGCCACAGCTGAAGTGCAGTTTTTAATATACTTCTAATTGCAAGAATCATTGCTGTGTTACACCCCGACTTCTCTCTTCCCCTATGCACTAACTGGTTGCTTGGAGCTTTGCAACCTTTCCAAGAAAATGCCTTGAAAAATAAGACTGGGGAGGCTCACGTTAAAAAGGGAAATGAAAACGCATTGCCCCGAAAAACTAGGCCAGGCTTCTCTCGACCAAATCTCCAGGTATCTCTGAGGCAGTAACAGTTGGCACAATTCTTAAAATACGCACAGGCTCTGATTAAAGGATGGCATACGGCGCTCGCTACGCTTATAGCATTAGTGGTAGATTTTAAAATCAGACAATGATTTCTGAAATAAACGTTCTCCAAATGCAGGGCTGCTCGCTGAACCCCCTCCCTGGCCTGCATTAGCCGAGAGAAGCCGAGCTCTGTCCGCCCTCCTTGCTCCTGTTAGTGACTGTAAAAAGCAGGACTGAGTAACCAGCACGTACCTTCCCTCCTCTCCCTCACATCGGGGGGAAATAAGGGCTGCTTTCCTTCAGCTGCCTTCCCCACCTTCCTATCCAGTATCAGAGCACCCTCTCACCATAATGAATTTAAAATGGGAAATGTTTTCTTCCTCTTATTATAGATGAGGTAAAGTGAGACTGATAGTTTGGATTTATTTGTGTTATTTCAGCTCAAATGAAGGCTGCAGCTTCCCAAGATTGCAAATCCTGCGTTGTCGTGCTCATTACTCGACTGGGACCACTACATCCCAGCAGTGCAAAGTGCTGCGGGGCTACCACCCCCCCAGCAGGCCCAGCTGCTGGGTGGATGGTGCCCCGGGCAGCGTATCAACCCTGCAATTGCCGCTGGCTGCCATTTTGGTACGGGGCCGAGGGCTGTGGTGCCACAATGCCTGTGGGAGCGGGGCGGGCTCCGGCTCCCATCGCCACCGGGTCACCCCGTACTGCCACTCACCCCACATCCTCAGACACGTGTTTCAGCCTGCTTACTAACACTTCCTAATTTAAATATTTAGGCCACTTTGCAACACATGTAGATAGATGCTTTTGTGCCTATGCTCTTGCACGTGGACTTCAATGAACAGGTTTTGGCCACCCGTCCCATGGCGGGTCGTAATACATGGGGCAGTTTATCCTCTCCGACAGAGCTATCAGGCAAACAGGTTAACGTACAAATATGCTGAACCTGAATGGACTATCGGCAAAGACAGTCAGAGGTCACCGAAGAAACTCACTGGTAATGCTTAGATTTATGTAGAATCATAGAATAGTTTGGGTTGGAAGGGACATTTAATGGTCTCCTAGTCCAACCCCCAACCTCTCTGAGGGAAACAGCAGCTTTGAAGTACCTCGTATTATAAAGCAAGTTACGTAAACATCTTTAAATAAAGCTTAGCAACCCTCCAAATCCAGGCAGGGTAGTTACAGCTCTCTTTAGCCTGCCCTTCGTGTATCTTCAAAGTGGCCTATGAAATCGGCTGTAACTTTCCCACTCGATTTCTTTCCTTTGCAACACTTTATGACAACTTCCGAATAACTGGGAAGCCACACAGCAACATCAACCAGAACGTCCTCCACTGTCCAAAGGCAAACTGCACAGCTTGGATGTAATTTCTATTTATATGCTTGCATTTTCCAGATTAAATGTGTCGTCTAAGCAAAAAACTCAGCCAGAGTCTCCACTGCCTTCATCCAAGCTCAGCCATGAGCTCTCACATGTCCCAGGACCCCACATGGGCCCCCAAATCCCTTTTATTTAGAGCACTTTCCATACAAGGAGCTCTGTAATGCTCTGTTCAAAGATGAACAGTGCTCAGAAATTTTATTCTTGATGTATTTAAGCTGTATTTAAAATGTTCTTCTACTGTCCTCAGTGGGGTTTCACATTTTGCACGTATGACAAAGCAGACATCATCTGCAAGAAGTTATAAATCTGACTGCACAAAACTACCCTAAATCTAGGGCATCCACTGACCAAATTTGATCCCTAGACTCAAGATGCTCATATTTCCTCTGCTGCTAAAATAAAGGCAGAATTTCGTCCTGGAAGCGTAAGGTTGCTCCTCAGTTTGCAGCAGACCCTAACTAGAAATCTGTCAACTTTCTAGTCTGCACCTCAAATAGCCCTGTCAAGTCGTACAATTGGCAAGAAGCAGCCAAGGCAGGGTTTTATTGTCAGGGAATGTAAACAAATAGCAGGCAGTGCTGCTCATCTATCTCAGGTTGGCGCATATAATTTTAATTAAAGCATTTATGTAAATACAGATGCAAATTAGATTCAGTATAGCATCTGGCAAATTACTATCAGAGCCCTGAGGCTACTGGCAAATTATCAGCATGAGCTTTCATGATGTGAAGGTACCAAATCCAGTCTTGGTCCAGACGCTGTATATTTTATTTGGCTTAAATTGGCAGTAAAACACCATATTGGTACATACATAAGAAGTTAAACAGTCTTCCGTTTGAAAAAGAGCTCTTAGGAGGTAAACCAACATCATTAAAATACGTCCTTTAGACAGCCCATGTCTAGCAAGAAAAAAGAACGTCTTGCATTTCTGCAACACCTATCAAAGGAACTCAAATCACCTCTGAAATGTTAATTAATCCATACCCTCCCCAAGGGAGATCTATTTTAGAGATGGTTATATGGAGTCTGCATTCATCTCTCATTTGCCAAAGGCTCGAAGGAGGGAAAGCCACAGAGATCGAATCTGGACCTAGGAGCCTTGATTCTCCACTCCTCCACGTCCTCATCACAAGACCTCCCTCCCCCAAAATCACAAGAACTCGCTCACACCAAAGAGGTGCGAACCTCTTTGGCCTAGATATCACTGCCTCAAAGTAGCGTTAACTTCAAAACCTTGTTAAAACTGCAAAGGCAATTACATGACAAGAAAAGTAAGGGAAAACAAATCACAAAGGGAGGAAAAAAACCCCAAACTTTTGAGAACTGAAGGAATCTTTAGATCATGCTGAAAGGATCTTATCTTTGGAAAATGAGAAAGTATGACCAAGTTAATGTTCACAGCAATACCAGCATTATTCCTCCCCTCAAGGTGCAAGTACTTCCATCTTGAGGGCCTTGCAAGTGGAGATCAATTCCCCTTCTTTCAGAACCCTCCATTAAGACCAACGCTTGGAAAGAGGCAATAGCTCCTAAGTCTTAAGAGCACACTTAACTTGATCAACGATGCTTAAGCACATGCTTAACATTTTCCCTTGCAAATTTCCCAGGGTATGAATTTCCCACCGGCACTGAATGAAGTGAAATCACATTTCCAATTTATTCAGAATGGATGCAGAAGCTGACTGGAAACAATTGTTATTACTGGTGACAAAGAACACGAGAAGGAAACGCAGTCAGGTTTGGAGTCACATGGGTACATTCACAGCGTGACAAAACGTGACACATACATGACACATCATTACTATGACAACATTGTTTGGAAGACGTGTAACCAGTGTTTTGTAAGCATATGGTCATATACCGGCCTCTTGCTGTGCTCAAAATTAAAAACAAAGCAGAGGGACAGGAGCTAAAAGCATCAAGCCACAGACTGGCCTGTTCTCATTCCTTTGTCCTGGTATCAGTTATAATGTGCACATTCATTTAAATGCTTTGCTTATTGACTTGTTTATTTTATTTGTTTTTAGAATTTTGCTTCCAAACAAAACCCCAGCAAAAAGGTAAAAAGAGGAAGTGTTGTTTCTGAACACTGGGACACTGGTGTGAATTCCTACAGCAACAGTGAGATCCCGGCTACAGGGAGAATGTGGAAGAGGGGGAATGGGTAATGGAGATGTAACTAAGGACATTACACTGGGGTCCCACCTCCTGTATTCTACTGGGACAGGCTAAACATGAGAGCTTCATGCCCTGGGAAGCCAGGCATCCCTGCTCTCCATGGCTATGAAGAGAACTGGCATATATATATAGGAAACTTGCTGGAGAGCAGTAACATTTCAGGCTCAGCTGCTCCACAGCATGTTTGCATCTTGACCAGACCCTGCCCTAGCAAAAGCATTTTCTGGGTCCCCTTTGCAGCAAGAAAAAATGCCAGATTTCACTGGGGTGTGGATAAAGACTGTTACAAAAGATGAGACACTTCCCGTTCTTATTTTGGGAAAAAACCAAGCTGTAATCACAGCCTTGCCACGTATTTCATAGCATCACAGAATGGTTTGGATTACAAGGGACCTCAAAGATCATCCAGTTCCAACCCCCCTGCCATGGACAGGGACACCTTCCACCACACCAGGTTGCTCAAAGACCCATCCAACCCAGCCCTGAACACTTCCGGAGGGGGGGAATCTGCAGCTTCTCTGGGCAACCTAGTCCACTGTCTCACCACCCTCACAGTAAAGAATTTCT